>VZQC01012024.1:0-186957 GCA_009823505.1 Rhizomys pruinosus | reverse complement strand
TGCCTGGGGATGGTTGCTCCTTTCTTCTGTCCTTTGAATTGCTTCAAGTATTCTCTGAAGGGTTGGTTTTCCGGACATGTATTCTTTCAACTTGTTTATGTCATGGAAGGTTTTTCTCTCTCTTTCAATTATAATCAACATTTTTGCTGGGTATAGTAACCTGGGTTGGCATCTATTGTCCTTTAACACTGGGAATGCTTTGCTCCAGGTTGTTCTTGCTTTCATAGTTTGCATTGAGAAGTCAGTTGTAATTCTGATAGGTTTCCCCTTATAGGTCACTTGTTGTTTTTCTCTTATGGTTTTAAAGATTTTGTCTTTGTTTTGGGTGTCTAGCATTTTAACTATGATGTGACATGGAGAATTTCTTTTCTGATCTTGTCTGTTTGGAGTTCTGTGTGCTTCTTGTATTTGTATTGGTTTCTCTTTTTAGTTTGGGGAAGTTTTCATCTATTATTCTGTTGAAGATCTGATCAATACCATTCTTTTGGGATTCTTCTGCTTCCTCTACTCCTATGATGTGGAGGTTTGATCTTTTCATAGTGTCCCACAGTTCCTGGTTGTTCCACTTTTGTGTATTTTTAAATTTTTCATAATCTTTCCTTGAGGTTTTTTAGTTGTTCTGCGTTATCTTCCGGGTCTGATATTCTTTGTTCTGCTTCCTCCATTCTGCTTTTGAGGCTTTTTCCACCCCTTTCCTCTTGATTGGGTGAGTGTTTTATATCCTTTTTCATTTCCTCTTCTGATTTCTTTAGTATTTCTACTTCTTTTTGGAACTTCTCAATCTTTTCCTGTAGCTCTTTGCTTCGATGGTTGTTTCCCTTATATTTTTCAGCATGGGATCTTTTCAGTGTTTCCAGTTCCTTCCGGAGTTTGTCATTCTCTCTCTCTAGGTCCTTCTTGAGTTCTTCATTCTCTTTTCTTAGTTCTTTAATTTGCTCTTTATAATGTAGTTCTTTAAATATGTTCCCAGTTGTGTTTCTGATATCTGTGTCCTGGGCCACCCCCATGGGGATCCACTGTAGGAATCTTCCATAGGGTTGATAGAGCTTGATGTGGGATTATCCTGTCCCTTTCCTGTGTTGTCTCTTCTTCATGTTCCTGGAATATGAGCTTCTCCTTGCCTGTATTCCAATGTAGGTCCTGAATGCCTCTTCACTGTGTTGAAGGCTTGCTTTGCTTGCTTCCTTCAGATGCCTTCATAATCTCCATAATCTCAGTTGGGGGGGGGCACGTACCAACTGTGGGCGGGCTCTTTACCCCTTTCCCCAGCACCTGCGCTTCCCTGATCTGGTCTTGGGAGATCTCAGATCGAAACTCACACAACCCTACCTTTAATACCAGCTGGGAGGATAACTCCGCCCCCACAGCCACAAAAGCCAAACAAGCCAAAGACAACTGGATTAATGGATTAACTAGATGAAATCAATCAACAATCAGTCTTGCTGAAGCACTCAGCTGCTGTCCACCTACCTGTGCTTGCCTGAGCTGGTCTCAGGAGATGTCCTGTTTTTAACTTTTATAAAGTTCAATTTATTAATTTTTCTCTTTTTGATCAGGCTTTTGGCATCTTACGTCAAAACTTTTTGCTTGACCAAAGATCACAGAGATTTTACTATGTTTTAATGGGAAGATTTGAGATTTTCAAGTTTTTTTAAAGTTTATGATCATTTTAGTTAATTTTCAGATAAAGTGTGAGATTGGTTCCAGACTCACTTGTACACTGGGGTACTGTTTTCTGAAAAGACTATCCTTCTCCAATCAAATCCCACTGCATCTTTGTCAAATGTCAGTTGATTTCAGAACTTTGTTTTTATAGTATATCCATTTAATATTATAAATGTCCTAAAACCTGCCTCGGCTATTTTTTATAACTTTCTTTTTAAAATTTTTTAATATTTTGTTTATTATTTTAATTTTATGTGTAGGAGTGTACCGCTTGCATGTGTGTAAGTGTACCTGTGTTTTGTAATGCCCACGCAGATCAGAGGAAGGCATCAGATTCCCTGGAGCTAGAGTTAACAGAAGTTTGTTAGCCACCATGTTGGTGCTAGGAACCAAACCCTGGTTCTCTGCAAGAGCAGCCAGTGCTCTTATCCACTGAGCCATCTCTCCAGCCCCTTACCCAACAATTTATCTATCTATGTATCCTCAGGTAAATTGGAGTGTTTCGAGCCCCTTTTCCCTTAACAACTATTAACTACACACACACACACACACACACACACACACACACACCACATGCACACACACCCCACACACATACACATGCAACCTATCATCTATCTATTTATCTATCTCTTATCTATTTATCTACCTCTCACCTATTTATCTGTCTATCATCTATCCATCATCTATTTATCTATCATCTATCTATCTATCTATCTATCTATCTATCTATCTATATTGCCCTTTGGATTGGCATGATCCTGTGAACTCCTTCCTGTTCCATAATAAAATGTTTGGCCTAGATACGTTTATTTTTTATGTGTATGAATGTACTGTCTGCATGTAGGTTTGTGCACCAGTGTTGTGTAATGCTGTGGAGTTCAAAAGAGGGTGTCAGATTTCCCTGGAACTGGAGTTAAAGACAGTTCTCACCTGCCATGTGGGTGCTGGGGATCGAACTTGGGTCCTCTGCAAGAGCAGTGAGCTCTTAACCAGTAGGCCATCTCTCCAGCTCCAGCTATTTTTTAAAAATTTTTAAATATTGCATTTTATTTCCCTGTGGCTCAGTATATATAAATGTTAAATTGATCTCTAAGTTCTTTAGAACAGTACTGTTTAATTTTTAAATGTTTGCATACTTTCTAATATCTTTCTGTTAGTGATTTATGTTTTCATTCAGTTGGATACAAAACACAGTTTACATGACTTCTAGTCTCATTTTGTTAATTATTTTTTCTCTCTCTCTCAATTGTAGCCTATCTTGACAAATGTTCCATGTGTCATTTAGATGAATGTGGATTTTTCTCCTATTGGTGGGGTCATACTAAATGTCAATTAGCTTGACCTGTTTGGTAGTTTATTGATCAGGTTATCAGTTTCCCAATGGTGTATAGTCAAGTTCTTGTTGCATTTTGTCTTTATCAATAACTGAGAAAGAAGTGTCCAAGTTTCCAATAATTGTGGATTAGTTTTACTTTTATGTCACCTTTCTCATATGTTTTGGATCTTTATGGGTGATATATGCATACTTTAGGATTGTATGCCTTATTGGAGAACTTGCCCTTTTCATTTCACTTACTGTCTTTCTTTTTCTCTGGTAAGGCTACTTAATCTGAAAGCCAGTCCTTGTCCTATGACACTAATTAGCATCAAAAATTTTCTCTTGATTAAGGCTGAAGTGGTATATTTTTGTGTCCTTTCACTCTTTAACCTGACAATGTGTTTTATATTTAATGTCAATTTCTTACAGATAAATATAGTTGGGTCTTTTTAATCCAACCTGACAATCTTTATCTTTTAATTAATTTTTTATTTTATGTGTATGAGTGTTTTGCCTCCATATATGTAAGTGCAGCCATATCATACAATCCTCATAGAGTCCAGAAGAGGGCATTGGATCCCCTTAAACTGGATTTACAGACAGTTGTTAAGTGCCATGTGGATGCTGGGAACTGAACCTGGATCCACTGCCAGAGCATTGGTGCTCTTAACTGCTGAGCCATCTCTCCAGCCCCAATCTCTGTCTTTAGTTGGTATATTTCCACTGCTAAGACAATATAGTTATTGATATGCTTGAATTAAAAGCTACAGGTTTGTGGCCGGTTGTGTTATTATTTCATTTGATCTTTCCTTTTTTCCATCATATTTGTTTATTGTTTATGTGATTTTACTGGATATCCACAGTATCTATAAGGTGCTCCAGGAGTCATAATTTATGTGTTTAATTAATTGAATCAGAGCCTATTTTCAAATAATAATGTACACATTTGTGCATGAACCCTAAAATGACATGTTTTCAATTCCTTGTTCCCAAGTTACTGTTATCATTTGCCATAAATACAAAATACATTACGAGAAATAAAGATGCATTTAAATATGCTACACTGAAAAGTGTATTACAGTGTGCTTAGTAATCAAAAGTAGTGAAATGGAGTTTGATTAACTTCACTTAAGCCAATTCTGGCAATCCTCATTTCATTATGTAAATTTACATTTTCTTTTTTTTTTTTTCTTATCATGTAGGTCTGTTGGAAATTAATTTTCTCACTTTGGTTTCTTGAGATAGCCTTTATTTCTGCCTTACTTTTTAAATATATGTTTCCAAGCATAGACTTTTTTTTCCCTTCCAGCATTTAAAAGATGCTACTCCACTGTTAGGTGACTTGAATAATTTTTTGTAAGAAGTCTGCTGTACTTCTCACCCTTAATTCTTGATGTATCATTATTTCTTCCTGCTGCTTTTTAATTTTTCTTTTGTTGTTGTGAAGATTAAATATGACATATTTATCTTGCAGTTAAAAATTTTATGTTGATGGGGCTGGAGAGATGGCCTAGCAGTTAGGAGCGCTGACACTCTTGCAGAGGATCTAGGTTCGATCCCCAGCACCCACATGGCGGCCAAGAGCCATCTGAAACTCCAATTCCAGGAGAACTCCAGTTCCAGGGGAATCTGACACCCTCTTCTGACCTCCACGGCATTGCATGACACGGGTGCACAAACTTGCATGCAGACAGTACATTCATACACATACAGAAATAAATAAAATTAATAAAAAATTTTATGTTGAGATTTTTGTTTGTTCTGAGATTTTTATATCAATAGTTTATTTCTGCCAATAATTTTAGAAATTTCTCAAGGGTTTTTATCTGTTTTTCAGTCATTTCTGTTGTTCACTGATTTTTCTGTTGGTTCTTTGAGTTTACTAATGAACCTATCAAAGGCCA
This sequence comes from Rhizomys pruinosus, assembly GCA_009823505.1. Lineage (NCBI taxonomy): Eukaryota > Metazoa > Chordata > Mammalia > Rodentia > Spalacidae > Rhizomys > Rhizomys pruinosus. The sequence goes on along the minus strand of VZQC01012024.1, from coordinate 182,067 downwards.
CCTTCATCTATGCTAATATAAATAAATATATCACAAATTTCTCTTTAACTTATTTCAGTTTTGCGCAATATGTTTAATGTATTTAATTTAATTAGTATTACTTAAAACATTATCACATAGTTAAATTTTTAAACCATATTTGAACCTATTGCTGTTGCTTGCTTTTTGTGTTGGTAAGAAGTTTCTTTTTCCCCCTACCCCCCCATAAAATGCTTTAATACATGTCTTTTGAAAACCTGGTAGCAAATATTGAGGTGAGGTGAGGGGTATTTTTAATAAAAATGAACACATTTTATTTTCGTGGGCTTCTAGTGTGGGACTTACACTCAGTGTAGTTGGGAACTGTTATAGTTTGTCTTCCATTGCTGTGACAAAACACTCTGGCCAACACCAACTTGGGGAGGAAAGAGCTTATTCAGCTTATGTCTCCTGGGTCAGAGTTCTTCACTTAGGGATCCCAAGGCAGGAACTCAGGGCAGGAACCTGGAGGCAGGAGCTGAAGCACAGGCCATGGAGGAATGCTATTTACTGGCTTGCTCCCCTGGCCCATGCCCAGCCTGCCCTCTTATACAATACACAACAACCTGCCCAGGGTGGCACTAGCCATAGTGGGCTGGGCCCTCCCACATTGCTCGACAATCAAGACAATACTCCACAGATATGGCCACAGGCCAATCCAGTGGAGCCAATTCCCCAATTGAGATTCCCTCAACCCAGCTGTGTCAAGTTGACACTAAAGCTATCCAGCACAGGAGCTGAGCTGGCTTGCCTGTTCACTGTGCCTTTGATTACAGTGTTCTGGCCCCTGTCTTAACTGCTCTTCTTCCAGGAAAGAACTGTCATTTTCCATTTCCTGTATCAGCACCAAAGCTCTAAAGGTGATGAGGTTCCTTGCCCTGTTCCTTATAGTTCAAGGCTTCTGGTCTGCTTCTGCTTTGTGCCAATTGCTTCTCCCCTCCCTATGACCTGTCCCAGAGGATTAGCTTCTTGGGACCTTCTGCGATCTATTTTTATGCAATCTGCAGAGAAGAGACTAAAAGTTGGAGCAGACGTTCTTTGTATCTGTTGTCCCAAGGAGCTATGTTCTTTCTCACCATGCCTGCCCTCTTCCGTCTCTACTAATTTATTCATGATCCAGATGAAACCTCATACTTGTATCTGTCCGTATTTGCCTCAATTATACAAATGCTTGTGTGCCTTCCTTCCTGAAGGTTCCTGAATCTCATTAGCTTTTGGGGCCAGTTGGTTTCCAAATGCCCTTAGCTCTTTGATGAATTTTTTAAATTATGAACTTGAGGTTTGTCCAGCTTTGTATGCTTTGGTTAAGGGTGTGTGTGGTGATTTCCCTTCTCTCTTTGTTCTTGATTGTCTTTGTCTTTTCCCCAGTGAAAAATTTTGCAGCTTCTGACTAAAAATATTTTAGATTTCTTCCCCTATTCCAAACAAAGTCTTGTGTTCCTGAACTGTGTTGCCATTAATTAGCATTTTCTTGCATTTTTTCACTTATAAAATAATTCAGAATCATGCCAGTATGGTTTTCTCTGTAGTAATCATACAGAGTAAGTGAGTAGCATCTGCCTTTGCTTGGATGAGGGAACATGGAGATGTCGAAATTTACCCAGGATCAGGCCAAAAGCATCTTAAAACTTTGAAAGCTAATGTGTTAGTTATTTTAGGCACCTGCTCTGACATTTCACTGGGGCAACACTGTTAGAACACTCTTCCCCTAACCGTAGGGAGAAGCCAGGCCTCATTAGGGTAGTTACAAGAGTACATTTTATGTATTTTGAACATTAAGTTTAAACTCAGCCTAGATAAATAATCTTTGTGGTTTCTGGAGAATTCTGCCAAGTCTTCGCTGTGATATCATCCTGAGAGCAGGGCAGGCTGTGGGAGAGAAAGAACAGCTTTAATTCTCTCCTTACTTTAGATCCTAGTAGGCAGCAGATGAAGAAAGAATGCCAAGAGGGGATAGAATGGAAGAAATAGAGTTCCATGCTGGGCTGAAAACTGACTTCATTTTACCTGAGGGAGTCTCTTCCTTCAAACCGTGACCCCCTCCCTGTAATCAGAGCACCTAGGTCTGCAGCCTTCATGAACCACCCTGGGTTCTCAGCCCTGAAGTTTCCAACTATTGGTTTTACTTTGAACTGCTTTGTCTCATTTTATCAACATTCTTTTAAGATCATATTTGGACTCTATGATGTTTGCAATAGAAAGGACTGGCCCTGCCTCCTAGAATTTGATCAACAGCAGAGGTAGGCAACAATAAGTCTTTTCGGCCACCTAAGATCAGCCATTATCTCTTTTGCATCTTAACACTATTTATTTAATATATTTGCATGAGTGTTTTAAGCTCATGCTTGTAAGTGTACCTGTGTTGTGCAATGTCCACAGAGGCCAAAAGAGAGCATTAGATCCCCTGGAGCTGGAGTTATGGACTATTATTAGCCATCAAGTGGGTGCTGGGAACCAAACCCGGGTCCTCTGTAAGAGCAGTCAGTTCTCTTAACTGCCGAACCATATCTTTGGCCCTTTTGTTGAATTTTTTTTTAAAGCTTCAGCTTAATAAAATAAAAAGAAGGCTGAAACAAGTCCTTGTGCCTTTTACATTAAATGCTCACTGCCTGGGCTCTAAGTCTCAGCAATGACTGTGATGCATGTAAGCTGAGCAAATCACATGTTGGAACACACAACATCAACTGTCACAAAGAGCCGGCATCATGGCACATGCTTGCATTAGCAGCATTTGGGAGGTAGAGAGTTCTAGATCATGCCCACCTACGTAGTGGGTTGAAGTCCTTCATGGCTTTAAGAGTCTCTGTCCCCAAAACAAAACAAAATGAAACAAAAACCCAAAAAGTCTCACATAGGAAACAATATAAGAAGACATAGGTTGATCTGAACTCAGATAGTAGAAGCCGTGCTAAGAAATCATTTCCTATGTCAACCTGGTAGCCAACTACCTGTAAGAGCAAAGAGAACACCACAAGGCCCTTCCACTGCCTTTATTGTAGACAGGCACATGAGTTCGTATTGACACAGAGAAAAAGAAGGTGCAAGAAATGCTCAGGCATTATCTGACTTGTGGTCAAAGACCATGTGTAATAGAATGGTTCAAAAAACCCTATATTAGGAGCTGGGATACATGGCTCAGCTGCTAAAGGGTTCATTGTGTAAGCATACGGACCTGAGTTCATTCCCAGCAGTCATCTAAAAAGTAAGGTGTGGTGGCTCATGACTGTGTTCCTAGTACTGGGGAAGCTGAGACATGAGGACCCAGAACTCAAAGTCCCTCTAGTCTTGATGAGCTCCAGATTCTGTCTCAAAAAAACCTACACACACACACACACACACACACACACACACACACACACGTAAGGGATGGAGGTATGAAAACATTACAGAGCAGTAGCAAGAGAAAGGAGAGCACCCAGGAAATGGGGAGCACTGAACACAACTACAGAACCTGAACCATATACAGAGGAGGATCTGAGGTCCCTGGGAGGAAAATGGCAGCAACTTGCCCTGAAGAACAGCAGCACTGCAGTATCACCCGGCCAGCAGCGAGCTTGCTATTTATTCATCTCAAGAAGCCCCCAGCCTAAGGGAATGCACCAGGAAGGAGCACGGAGCACGTGGTACAGAGAGGGAGCCCTCCAGAGCCCTCTAGAGCCCAGTCCAGGAAGGAAACAGAGTCCCCAGGTTCAGAGAACAGAAACCCTCACTGTGGGTGTTGTTTCCCTTGTCCTCTTTCCCTCATTATCTCATACACCATCTCCAGGACACTCCAGTGACATTTGGGCCCACTCACATGCTGTTGTTGTATGTGGGTGGGTGTCCTCGTGCCTGCATATGTCACACACGTGGGGGTCATAGAACAGCTTGTTGGAGTCATTTCTCTCCCTCCACTTTGTGGGTTTCAGACCTTGAACATAGGTTGTCAGGCTCGGCAACTAGTGCCCTGCAATCAAAGTTCTCTACATGAGTAGCTGCTCGCATTGCTGTATTAGTCACTTTTCCTTTGCTGTGATAAAACCACCACGACCAAGGGAAATTATAGAAGGAAGAGTTTATTTGAGCTTACAATTGACGGTTCCAGGGAATAAGAGTCCATTGTGGCAGGAGGCATGGTGGCCGGGGCAGGAGCAGAAAGCCGAGGTTCACATCTCCAATGAGCACTGTAAGGAGAGAGAGAGAGAGAGAGAGAGAGAGAGAGAGAGAGAGAGAGAGACTGGAGACTGCAAGGTTTGTTAAACTCACTAAGCCCACCCCCAATGACGTACTTCCTCCAGCATGGCCACACCTTCTAAGATCTCCCAGAACAGTGCCACTAACTGGGGACAAAATGTCTGAATACTTAAAGCCTATGGGGGACACTCTCACTCAAACCACCACACATGACTAGTCTTGTAGTGTCCAAGGATCCCAGAAACGTTGGTCTCTTGTTTATTCACCAGGTCCTCAGACTCCTAGGTGGGGCTTAACACATCCAAATTCTTCCTGCTATGCAGGCTCATACAGAGCACCTCATCGTTTGACACAAGCACTCATCCTGAGCACCTTGGAAGAGGCCATGTACTATCATAGGGCTTGCTCCATTTCTGCTTTCTGAAATCTGGGCTTCCTGGCCACATTGACCATGAGCACCTTCTAAATTAGAAGCATATTTCTTATATTATTATTGCCTGAATGCCTCTAAGTGCACACATGCTGTGTGATGCCCAAGGGTATTGTATCCCTGGGAACTGGAGTTACAGACTCTGTTATCTGCCATGTGGGTGCTAGGAATCAAACTCAGGCGCTCTGCAAGAACAGTCAATGCTCTTAACCACTAAGCCATTTCTGCAGCCCCTAGAAACATAATTTTAAATGTACTTTTAAAATTCATCTTCATTCCCTTAATTTACTTTTTTTTCCCTTGAGCAACATTCCTAGCACATACCTTTATAGATCATTCTCTGAATAGGTGAATGATGGTTGACTGATTATCAGGTGCTAGCCAAGGTCAAGAGGACCGTGGGGTCTGATTTCTGATAGACTTCTCCCATCACCAAGGCTCAGAGAAGTCCAGTGACATCCATAATGATCCAGCAACTTTTCCTATCATTTCTGGCTCCCAATCCAGGGACTTGGGTCATGCAGAGCACGTGGTCCTCTCCCACCGCTCAGTGTGTTCCTAAACATTCTAATAGTCTGTCCATTAGAACTCCTGAGCATGAACACATGAACCACTCATGGAAGAGTATTTTCTACAACAGCACCACCTTTCCTCATCTTGCCACTTGGACCAGAGTTTCTCTATCACATATTTTAGCATTGTGGATTTGATTTAGACCCAGCCGATGATGTAACTCTATCATGTGTCAGATATATTCCCTATGCTCCATCTCCTCTATTCAAGAATCCCCATCATCTTAAAAATATTTATTAAGCACTAACTTACATCAGGTACTGTATTAAATTCAGATGAATGTCCAATTAAGAGTCTCGTAGGGTCTTGCAACATAATGGGTCAGCCTAACTATGTCATCACACACGTTTTTTAAAGTATTTACTTCAGTGTATATATTGTGCATGTTTAAGGAGGAACCTCCTCAAATGTGTACAATCACTATATTTAACATGGAAATGTCCACTGTCCAGCTTGGGAAAGAGTGTGCATCATGATGCACATAACCCCTTCTTGACTTTTGTGGATAAGGTTATATGAATAATAATAATAATAATCTATTGTTGGTCCCATGGCTTCCTTCATGAGTGTTTATTAGCTATTTGAAATGGCAAGGGCTACACTGATTTTTTTTCTGTATCATGAGCAGATCTGTCTCTGTCCAGAATCTTTGGACAAGCTTGTGCTGCATCATTTGACTAAGGAAAGTCTGGGCCTATGCTGGAGGACCTGGATTCTCCCTAGCCACAGAAAAGCATCACAACAGCTCAGAAGATGCACCAGGGAGAGGCATGACCATTTATTCCTCTGCTTAAAGCAGCGCCAAAATCAATTTTGAAGCATTATCTCAAAGTTGCTTTCAACTGGCTCTAGATGTTTCTCTTCAGCTACAATATCACCCCCCTACACTGGAGTCTTTATTACATCACACTAATCTAATTTAAATGCATTTTTACTGTACTTGGTTTAATGAATGTGGAATGTGTCACTATGAAATTGCACCATTAATTTGATAAATAGGACTTGAAGGTATAATTTTTTCCAGCATTGCAGACTAATGAAGCTAAAATACATATATAATAAGAAGTGTAAATAATAAATTATTCTTAGGAGCAAAAAAATTAATTAGATCTTACCACAAATTGCATCTCAAAGTCAATTTTTTTAAACGACCAACTTCCAAACTATTTGGAACACCAATGTAAACCTTGCAAAGTTTCTCAAATGAGTTCCATCCAGCCAGGGAATCTGCTTTCAGAAACTGCTATTGTTCAAAAAGTCCTTTTAAGATGACAGTATGGATCCCCTGTTGTCATTTCTTTGGGGCATTTAGAAAATCTAGATGACTTTATCTTTAAGCTGCACCACTTTATTTATTCATAAGGACTCCTTAAATCCTTTCAGATAGAACATTGTGGAAATGGACAAAAAGTGGGGGCAGGGGAGAGAGAGAGACTTTAAATGCAAACATGCACACGAGGGTGACAACTCCATTTCGACTGATTTCCGAGAAAGTTGTTCCAGGAAGTTTGCTTTTCACCAGGAGAAAATCTAGTCTCCCAGAAGCTGAAGGATGGATAACTGATTTCTAATATTTATTTATTTATTTATTTATTTATTTATTTATTTATTCATTTATTTATTTGTTTTTTTCTATGCATATGAATGTACTGTCTGCATGTAGGTCTGTGCACCCGTGTCGTGCAATGCTGCGGAGGTCAGAAGAGGGTGTCGGATTCCCCTGGAACTGGAGTTCTTCTGGAATTGGAGTTACAGACAGTTCTCAGCTGCCATGTGGGTGCTGGGGATCGAGCCCTGGTCCTCTGCAAGAGCAGTCCGAGCTCTTAACCGCTAGGCTAAATCTCCAGCCCCGGATAACTGACTTCTAGATCACACCCCAGTTACATTCCAGTTGCATACCCTGTGGGAAGATGGGCTAGAAAGTCACTGGCTAGTCTGCACATTGAACCCAGAGGCTGGATAATGCTTCAAATGAGAATCTATTCCTTGGGTAGATAAGAAGGAATGGGGGGGGGGGGGACTGGCATAAGTGCCCTGTGACTGCGGTTCAGCCTAGGAACTTTCAGTTTGTATAGATGAGCCAGGAATTCTTGGAACTGCATCAAATGAGATCTTTGCAGAGGGCCCCAGCTGTTGATTGTCAGTCTGCTTAGAAACCCTAAGACTGCAAAAGTCAAGACCCATGGCTGATAGGCTGCCCATTTGGAGACTCTAACCTTCATTTTCAGCCTCTCTATAAATGAACTTTTAAAACTCACTGTCATCACACAAATACCAAGTTCATTATTCTTTTCATTTATCAGATGTAAGGAGTTTTTAGTTTCCTTATCAAGAGCAGCCTAAGTTGTTCCTTATGGAAAAGTTCCAGAGGCCAAGGGAAAGAAGCCATTGACATTAGAATGGAGACTACGGGGTCCAGCCACCCCGCTCTTGGTCTCCTGGTCTGTGCAATCACAGACAGCTTAATCAGGCTGCCCCGTCCTGGCCTGATAGCACTGTCCTCAACCTTATTTTCAATTCCTAGAGTATAGTTTAACAAACAATGTTTTCATTCCTCGTTACTTGATTTAAAGCCAAAAATCTGACGTGGTATCAGTTTGGTTGCCAGATAATACATTAAACCTTACTAGGGGTAAACATAATGATCTTCATTAAGCCTTTCAATGAACCCACCTCCTGCCTCTTCTGGTGGAGAAAAAGCACTGTCAAGGATTATTGTGGAAGCATCTTGAAGCTATTTTCTTCTTGAAACCGGGGGGAGGGAGAGATGAGTGGCAGCTTTTAGGGGGCGAAAGAAAGTTAGGTAAACATAAAAGGTTTTGTAAGATTTCCTTTCCTAATGGCAAAGTTTTCAAGCAATAAATCACAATTCAGTCAATACCATTACTTTTGGGCATTATATCCCCTCATTAAAGTGCATAAACAATTATATTTATTGAAGGTAATGTACTGTGTAGTGCATTATAACGATGCTCATTAACATATGTAATCATCATTTGAATGGGCTTTACTACAATGTAAACTGATAATGGCATGATTACACACTGGGTTATTAACTTTTCAGTCTTAAGATAATAAAAGGTGATGTAAGAAACCCAAAGCACATATGCGTTGCCCTTCATTTGTGAGTTATGCGTTTCAGACAAAATCTGAGCTCAGGTACTGATTCTCCAGACCTGCCTCTTTATTGCTCATTGTCTTGACAGGATACCAAACTCTATGGACTGCTTTAGAATGGGCAAGTGAGCAGTAGGAAGGATCGCAGACGAGTTCTTTCAAGTTAATTCTATTTCTAGCTGATACTGTGGCTTCATCTGCTCCTGCTTTCAATCCCATCACTCTCTAAACAAGATGCTGACAATATCACATGCCCTAAGAAAAATGGATCATTTCCTTCAAAACTGTCCCTTGGAAAATGTCATTTGAGAGGCATTTGGCTAAAGGGGTAACAGAGGGAAAACTCAGGTTAAGGGACATTATACAAAAGTGACAAAGTCATAAGGGATCAAAGAATCTGAAGGATGAGGCAAGGGGTTGCAGTGAGTTTGAGGCAAGCCTGGGATACAGCTTGGTAACATGTCTCAAAAACAAACAAACAAACAAACAAACAAACAAACAGCAAAACCAGGCACTGGAGACAGGGCTCAACAATGAAGAGTGCCTGCTTCTTTTCCAGAGGACTCAAGTTTGATTCCCAGCACCCACATCTATTGGCTTACAACCTGTAACTGTAGCTTGAGGGGATCAGATGCCCTTTTCTGGCCTCCTCAAGAACCTGCACACACATAGCATACACTTAACAGACATACATGCACATGTACACATACATAAAAATAAAATCTTTGGAGTGGAGAGATAGCTCAGAAGTTAAGAGGAGTGGATGCTCTTGCAGAGGACCCATGTTCAATTCCCAGCACACACATGTTAGCTATCAACCATCCATAACTCCAGTTCCAGGGTAATCTGATGCCCTCTTCTGACCTCCATGGGCAGTGTACAATATGGGTACACTTACATACATCCAGGTGATACATTCATATACATAAAATAAAAATAATAAAAATTTAATTAGTAACACCAGTAACAACAAAAAAGAAAGAAATAGTAACTAAATTCAATATGCATTCTTTATTGTCTTTTTTTTTTTTTTTTTTTTTTTTTTTTTGAGACGGGGTCTCCCTATAGCCCCAGCTGGCCTGGAACTCACTCTGTAGACCAGGCTGGCCTTGAACTCACAGAAATCCACCTGCCTCTGCCTCCCCAAGTGCTTGGATTAAAGGCATACACCACCACGCCCAGCTTAAAGATGGTTCTAGCTGTCCTGGGGGTGCTGGGCATAGAACCCAGGTCCTCTGCAAGAGCAGTCAGCACTCTTAACCGCTGAGCCATCTCTCCAGTCCCTTAATATGCATTCTTACTTTGGATTCTAGAAAAGAATTTACTTCTCTTTTGATGCAAATATAGTTTATTACAATTGGAAGGATATTGAGTAAGATCTGTAAGTACTGTAAGCCTTTGATCTAGGTATTGGAGTATAATGTCTTTCACTTTTCATATCATGAACTTTTTGTCATCTAAATTAAAGAGTTACCCTAGCATATCAGAAATACTGATTGCTTATTTTCAATGTTCTTTTTTTTTTTTTTGAAACAGGTTGCCCTATAGCCCCAGCTGGCTTAGAACTCACTACATAGACCATAGCCTTGATGTCAGGGACCCTCCTGCCTTTGCCTCCTGAGTGCTGAGAGTGAAGGTGTGTGCCACCACACTGGACCCTTTTTGAGACAGGATCTCACTAAGTTTTCCAGACTGGCCTTAAACTAATTCTATATAAGTAAGCTTTTGACTTATGATCCTCCTGCCTCAGCCTCTCTGGTAGCTGATGTTATAGGCTTGCACCATCAGGCCCAGCTTTGATTTCTTGATTTTGATGTTATTACTGTGCTTTGATAAGAGAATGCCTTTATTCCTTACTCAAATGAAAGAATTTTAAAGTTTTCCAAATGAATTCTAAAATAAATATGCCTAATAATTGTAACATAGTATAATAGTAATATAATGGAAAATCATAAAAATACAATAAAAAATTGAACACACAAGATGGAACAAGTTAACAGTCTGTCTGGGATGGGGGCAGGGCTCGTGATGCTCCGCTCCTAGCTGAGAAGCTATTAGAAGTTGATGGCTGCTGGCAGGGGAGGAGTCCTTTCCTCTGTGGTGTTGCCACTGGTACATTCTCTGTGCTGCAGTAAATAACCCTGCATCCACGCTCAGCAAACAACCCTGATTAAACTCGGTGAGTCATTAAAAAAGAAGCCACAAAAGCAGGAGGGAGAGTTGTTGAGAAGGGGTTCAGAGGGAATGAGGGAAAGAAGGGGGACTAGGAGGTGATCATAGTCAAAATACATTACATGAATCTACAAAATTGCCCAAACAAAGAGGGAAGAGGATTTGCTACCAAGAATGATGACCTGAGTTCAACTTCCAGGACCTGTGTTGTGGAAAGACAGAATCAGTCATAAGCGGTCCTCTTACCTCCACATGTACACACACACACACACACACACACACACACACACACACACACGAAAGAAAGAAAGAAAGAAAGAAAGAAAGAAAGAAAGAAAGAAAGAAAGAAAGAAAGAAAGAAAGAAAGAAAGATTGATTCTCAAATTAAAAAAATAAAGAGGAACATAATCCTCCACAATTTATAGAAAAGTTTTCCAGTGGCCTTACTGCATTCTCCAAACCTCAAATGATTCCAAAATGTAAGAACCAGAGACATTTAGAACGTAAGCACTGACCCTCCAAAGGCTGTGACTTTAATTAAGCATGTCTGTTGGCCAGTATTGTCAGCAACAAGTCTGAACAACTGTCAGCAGCCGGCACTCTTTTTATGTCTTTTATCTGCCCTGTCAGGAAGAGTCCCAGATCTGACAGAACAGTTTCTAATTCTTCTCCTCCTGGTCAATATTTATTTCTCCTATCGTAGAGCCAGAAATGACAAAACATTTGTGATATGAAAAGGAATAGACATTGGACTCTAATCACCCAGATTAAAGAGTCACAGCAGCAGTCTCTTAAAATTCCCTCTTCATTGTGACTTTCCAGCTAGGCTGCAGCCATCCTGAGAGCTGTTCTCAGTGGTCTCCAGCCTTGCCTAAGCCCAAGGAGGCTGTCCTGATCTCCTTCCCTGCAGCAGCTGGCTGCAACTTCCCTCTTCACTGAGAGATGGTGTGGCATAGAGATGGTGTGGCATAGAGATGGTGTGGCATAGGCCTAAACTTCCCAGCCACACAACTATGAGGAGAAAGAAGTAAATGGAAGCAAAAGAAATTACCCCCAACATAGGACAAAGAAACACAAAACCAACCTCAGAAGCTGTTTGACTATAGAACTTTATGAAAATAGTCCTGTAAATGTGTTTTCAATTTTGCATTGGAATACACTTTCTTTTAGATCTCTAATTTTTGTAGTTCACAGAAATTGAGGAGTTTTATAGCTAAGAGCTACCCATTTTAAAGTGCAGTTATGAAAAGAGAGTGGCCTGTCTTCAAAAACCACCAGGCAAAATTAATCAATAGCTCTCTATAAATTAGAGGAAGCACATGCCACATGTATATATAGACTATCTATAGATACCTAGACTTGAAGATGACATCTCCTTGGTTAATGTTTTTATTAAACTATATTCATGTTGGCACAATCATTTTTTTCTCATTATAAACACTGAGTATATTTATTTGCTATGGGATATAGCTTCTTAGAAATCTTCAATTGACTGACAGCTGCCTGTCAACTTCTGACTCTGGAGGGATCCAGCAATTCAGCTTGCAAAGCTCCAGGGAATTTGAGGGCACTCCAACATGGTTAATGGCTGTCCATTAGTATAAGGCCCGGTGGAGCCCCAGAATCTGTTAAGTGGGAAGTTCTTGCGACAGAAGGTCATATAATTCCCTATTGCCAACTGAGAGAACTGGGAAAATTCAACTTGAAGCAAAGACTGGGGTGCTATAAGTTTTTGTACTAAGGGAAATCACTTCACGCAGTTTGGTATTACCGTACACCATGTTTTATTTATGCTCTATACTGGATGAGAAATTGAATACTATGCTCTTTTCTAGCAATGGAAACTGGCCTTATTCTCCCAGACTGGGCACAGCATCAATACAACAGCTCACAGGCTTTTTGACTATGTATTACAGAGTGGCTTCCGTGCATTATATATTAAACCCGATATGCACTGTGAGTTTATATGCCACACAGACTACATTTTTCTATATTACGTCCTGCAATCTATCATATTAAGTGAAAAGGGTGATGGAGTGGGCCTCAGGTAATGTAAAGAAGATTGCTAACAGCTTGCATGCTGCGTTGAAAGAAGGTAGGTATTTGTGCAGTCTACTCCTGACATATTTTGTGTGAACACACAGCGAACTGACCACGTAGACATTTCCACATGCTTGGCAGTGGAATTAACCACCTATACGCTGCTGAAATTACTTGCTAGTTCCAAACACCATAGCTGCCCCATTAACAAGGCCAGAAGTTTCATGGAAGCCAAGTCTTCCCATAAGAGTGAACAAAAATGAGGTCTGGCTGTTAAAGGAAAAGCCAGCCTTACCTAAATATGACCAACCCAGGCTAACGAAAGGCTTCAGCAGGAAACTCGGACAAGCATTCAGTCCTTACCACAGGAGCACTCATCTATACCGCATGTGATTTGGTCTAATGTGCTGTGATGGGTAATCATCACTGTCAGCTTATATAGATTTATAATCACCCAGGAAACAAACCCTCTGGGTGTGTCTACCAGGGAGCTTCTAGAGAGGTTTGACTGAGGAGAGAAGACTCACCCTGCAGGTGGGTAGCTGCATCTCATGTGCTGCATCCTGGCCTGAATGAAGGCCAGGGGACCAGCTGCCTCACACTCCTGTCCCACACCTTCCCCACCAAGACGGACTGGACCATTGGTGACAGCGAGGAGAATGGTGGTTAACATATATGTGTTGACACCTGGAAGACCCATCTGTAAAGAGCACATAGGAAAGACTAGCGAACCACCATTATTAACAATTGATGAAAGGAGAAATACTAAATGCCCTTTTAAAATCCAAGGGCACTTTCTAAAAGCCTTGTCTGTCCCTTGATCAGAATTCCTACATCTGCGAACAGTCAGAATTGTTTGACCTGCCTCATCACTGTCCCTAAAAGGATTTTTTTTTTTCTGGAACTTTCTGGGGCAAGGAAATACCTGTAAAAACTAGACCACTATCTTTCAGGATATTTTTGTGGGATTTATTAGAAATTTCTCTGGTATTTTTTTTCTCAGTGAAAATCTCCTAGTTCTATTTGTCCATTTGTAGAAAGGTGAAAATGTTTTCCACTTACCCAAGAGCAAGGTATCTGAGTGCTTATCAGGACTTTGACCTTGGGTCCAGCCACCATGAGCTCCCCTGACCTTGTGTTCTATCCTGGTGAGTTCCCCTGACCCTGACTGTCTGAGATCCTGCAGCTACTTTAATCTATAGTTACTGATCTTGGAATTACACTTTTAAAAAGGGAGATGAAGCCTGCTATTAGACACTCATGACTGGGCACCAGGTGGTTCTGCCTCCTCCTTGTCACTGTAAAATCTGTTTCGGAGAGCTCGGCAAGTATTCACATGGGTGAAGAATCTTTGCTCCAAATATTAGTGAAAAGAGCCACCGCTGAAGGTGCAGTCTAATCACTCATTATTTCTATTCTTCCAGCACTGATACACTTCATGCGGTGAGGGGATTGTAGCTTTTTGTGCAAGGAGACACTTGGCCTTCGGTATCAGGCTTTACAATACATCTCTGGTGCAATATTATCAGGTGACACCAATTCATCCCAGAGCATTTTACAGCTTAACAGAAGGTTTTGATTTCCTGGTGGAGTCTTAATTGATTCTGAATTCTTTAGCATTCAAGTTTCCTTGGAATGACTGTTCTAAGGTTTAATACAGGAAATATTAAGTTTAAACAAAGAAGGCCCAGAAGGGATACTTTTGTGGACTGTCAAAGATATTTTTCACTCATAAGTGGAAGCACCTAGTTAGCCAGGCAGACTCTGGTTTGTTTTAGGGCACCTTAAGGATTTCTCTCGGAGTCCCCAAGGGAGAGGATCCACACTGCCTGTGACCTATGTTCTCCCCTGCTCTGTGATGTACAGAGTGACACTGATGTGGCCAGGCTAGCAAGAGTTACCTCTGGCTTTTTCCCAACAAGGAGAGAGCTGCCAAAATTCAAAACTCTAAATCTACAGGGGGGCCGGGGAGCAGGGGATCCGAGCATCCTAGGTCTGCAGGAGAGGTCCTGGAGCTGCATGCCGGGAGAGTCTAAAACCCATTTGGACACTAACTTTGCTCTAAACTTCTTTCCAGGTATATTTTGCACAGCAGCAACCTGTGAAAATCTTCTTGGATTTTAGAGGGACTGGTTCTAACAAAGGAAACGGTAGAGGTATGGTATCATGAAGATCCCAGTGGTGGCCAGCATGTGTGTTCATGCACAGGGAGGAACTGATGACCACTGCCTAATACAACTGGAGTGTGTCTGGGTGCCCACTGATACAGGATGTGGACGGCGGGACCTTGCCTCTTCCTCCTGAGCAGCGAAGTCCACCCTGCTCTTCACCAAGGCAAGGGAGAATGGAAAGCTCAGCTTCTCAGTGACAAAGAGAAAGAAATGACTTCAACTGAAAACTCATTCATTCTTTAGTTAGCAAAATAAAAAGACCCCTGAGCACCACGCCTCTCCCACATTTCTGGAAAGTGTTGGAAAGGCCTTTGCTTCTCCCCTGGAATGATGAAGTGATGGAAATAGAAAATATTGCTTAAGTCCAGTGGTGCTCATCAGAGACAGACTTCCGTGTAGTACTCTACACACCAAACCACAGGGTTCTCTCAGCCTTCGCTCTGTGTTCTACAATCCACATAGGCAAGGTTTCCCAGCTCACAGTCTTTCACCAGTTGATACATATAAAGATGTGAACACATCATCCAGCAGCTGTCAGAGGTGCCTGAAAAAGCCCAGGCGTTCACTATGGCAGGTGCTATTAGGCTGGGAACACACCAAGTGCTGCCACAGATGGCTCGTTTTCACAATGGACCTCAAGTTGAAAAAAAACAAACCACCATAGTTGTTTTGCCTGCAGCATAAACAAGATATTTAACTTGGGCGAGTGGAACTGGCTTTACAGAGACCCATCCCCAATCTACCTCACTAAATCCTGACACAAAACACATACATGCACACATACACAGATGCACCACAAGGAAGATGCAGTGTTGAAGCAGTCTCCTCCGAAGCTTAGCATTGCAATAGCAGCTCACATGGGAGCCGTTGAAGTGTTTTTAAAAGGATGGGAGACTAGAGAGATGGCTTAGCAGCTAAGAGGACTGGCTGCTCTTGAAGAGGACCTGGGTTTGATTCCCAGCACCCACGTGGTGGCTAACAACAGTCTGTAATTCCAGTTCCAGGGAATCTGACGCCCTCTTCTGACCTCCATAGGCATTGCAAGACATGACTGCACTCACATACATGCAGGCAACACACTCAAACATAAAACTAAAAATAATAAACTTTTAAAAAGTAATGATAGTATTTTGTTGTAGAAGTAACATGTGCTCATCTCTGAAAATTTGCCAACTAATGAAAAATCCTATTCATAATTTTGACTTCCTCAGATATTCAAGTATTTAGAATTATTAATCTTTATGGATTAAACTAAAGTATGCAAAAATTTAAAAAAATTAAAACAAAAACAAAAAATAAAAGTATGCAAATAAATATAATTATATAAAATGAAACATATTAATAATATGAATAGTATATAAACTTTTATTACATTTCTGTATATAGGAACACATATAAATTCATGTGTATACATACATACTCTATGATATATATAAAACATACATCTCTTATGCACTCTAATCATGTATATGCCCTTATGGATGTAGTACAAACAAATATTTCTTTTATTTATTTTTTTATATATATTTTGTACAAGATTATCAAATCTAGACCCATGTCCCCCACCCTATACCCCCACCCCACCAGAGCTCATGCATTCTGCCAAACAAACATGCTTTTCATCTCTTTCTCTGTCTTTCTCGATATTCTCCATGTGGAAGTTGACTGTTTTGAGCAGAAGTTCACTGTTTCAGTCAGTTCTTTGATGCAGTCCTTTCTGTTGTTGTTATTGTTGTTGTTGTTGTTTCCAATATGCATCACTCCCAACTGCTTGGACAAAAGCTCAATGGATCCTGCACAAGAAATACTTACAACTAGGTAATTGGCACCTGCATCCACAGATAAGGGACACCATTCATTGTTTGTTTTTCTGGGACTGGGTTACTTCATCAGCATGATGTCCTCTAGCTCCAGCCATTTTCCTGCAAAGCTCATGATGTCATCTTTCTTTACTGCTGCATAGAACTCCATTGTGTAGATGTACATCTTCTCTATCCACTCGTCAGTTGAGGGGCATTTGGGTTGGTTCCATCTCCTTGCTATTGTGAAGAGAGCTGAAATAAACATGGCCATGCTTGTATGTCTGCGGTGGGGTGAGTCTTGGGGGTACAGGCCTAGGAGTTGTATGGCTGGGTCGGGTGGCAAGTTCATTCCAAGTCTTCAAAGGGCTCTCCACACTGCTTTCCATAGTGGCTGCACAAGATAAACAAATATTTCTTATGCATTGAAAAATATTATATGTACTGTGCATACCAGTGTGACTTGTTTTTTTAACTTAATAGTATAAGTACAGAAGGAAGAATTTCTATGCCATTCATCATTAATTACACTCACCAAGCATTTTTAGTGACCACATATTATCTTATCATGTGTATATAGCATAACTTTCTCAAATCATCCACTATTACAAATCTCAAAAGAAGTGTTTTCAAGATTTGTTTCTTTTTCTTTTTCTTTTTTTTTTTTTATTAATTTTATTTAGTTCTGTATGTGTGTGAATGTACTGCCTGCATGCAAGTCTGTGCACCCGTGTCGTGCAACGCCGCGGAGGTCAGAAGAGGGTCTCGGATTCCCCTGGAGCTGGAGTTCTCCTGGAATTGGAGTTTCAGACGGCTCTTGGCCGCCATGTGGGTGCTGGGGATCGAACCCGGGTCCTCTGTAAGAGCAGTCGGCACTCTTAACCACTAGGCCATCTCTCCAGCCCTTGTTTCTTTTTCTTAAATGTCATAGTAGGTATACCTAAATTGAAATCTTTGGCCATCTTTCTACTCGAATGACTGGTTAAAATGTGTGAACATTTTTAAGACTTAATGTACACACTATCAAATGCATCTTCCGAAACCAACTGTACTTAGTGAAGATGAGAAATGTTCCTATTAGATAGATATCAAGGTGTATTGCAGTGGGGTCAATTTGGTACAAAAGATATAATTTTATAACCTTCCTTAACTCCCTGGGATGTCAGTCCCACTAAGATCAATCAAAGCAGAAGTATTAAATCCAAGTTGCCTTCATCAGAACTCTTGGCTCCTATACACTGCTAACCCAACTCATCAGAACTGTAGTGTCAGTAAATTATCCTTAGGAAAAAAAAAATCCCTGGGACAAAGCTCTGCCCTCCAAAAGCTGTGGGCTGGGGAGATGCCCAGTGAGGAAAGTGTCCACTGCACGAGCGTGAGGACCTGAGTTTGGGTGCTCGGCACCCACATAAAAGCTGAGCATGGCAGCTTTGGGGGGGGAGACAGCATTGGGGGAGAAACATGTGCCATCTGAGGGCTTGCTGGCCAGCCGGTCAGCTTGAAATGATGTGCTTTAGGTCAGGTGAGAGAGCTTGTCTCACCATACAAGGGAGAGAAGAAGGAAGATGTCCAAAGTCAACCTCTGTTTTCAGATGTACTCTCACAGGAGGGAGGGAGGGAGGGAGGGAGAGAGAGAGAGAACCATCTTGTGGCTGACAAGGAGCAGTAAGACCTACTGCTTCACCGGTACTCTCACAATTGCCTTCCTGTACATTGTCACTGTCTGCTCTTTTGACTTGGATATACCCCACTAACTGTCTCTTCCTCTTAACTTTATCACTTTCTGAATCCCCTCCTTGTCAGACCTTTCACACAGGCAAGTGGTTTAATTAGAAAGACATAGGAGACTTTCTTGGTCTAGTATTCTGGTCCCACCCAGGAATCTCAGTGCCTTTCAGGAGACCCTATAACATCCTCTTCCATCTTTTCCCATCCATTCCCAAGTCCCTGAGATCCAAAGTTATCTAAAAATTGAGAAGAATCATACTTAACTGTTTAATGCTAGTAGTTGGGATGACTTTTTTTCCTCTCAATTTTGTGACATAAAAATCTATCACCTTATAAACTCTCTACTATGCAGCCACTCTGTTATCAATATTGTCCTTGTCAGGGACACTGAACCACTGAGGAGACATGAATCTGCAAGGTGTGTGGACAGGAAAACCAGTCCCCTAGCCCTCCAGCCCCCACAGCTGCACCCCTCCCCCTCTAGGATGATGATCTATGCCCTTTTGTGGAAAGTTTGATGGATAGAGACAGCTCAAGCACTAAACTGGAACCCAAAATCAATAAATGTATTAGGACTGGGTGCTCACAGATTGGTAGCCATTTAATTCCCTAGCTATTAATTTTTCCCCTTCCCAACCTGGGGTGCAATGTGTGGACTTGTTAAGCCACAGCTGTTGTTTACCCTTGAAGGTGCCCTTGAAGCAGAGGGGGGGGCGGGTAGTAGGCATTCACCTAGTGCCCTAAGCAGTCTTACCAGCAGGTCTGTATTTAGAAGATCAAGAAAAGACTTAATTTCTCCCACTACTTTTGCCTAAAAGAAATATTATGCATCATTCTGTTAAAAAATCTGTTTATTATAGATATTTCACATATATTTAGAGTCAATAGTACAATAAACCATTTCATACCAACCACCCAATTATTTATTCTCTACCCACTTGCAACATTATAGGGTTCTTTGGTTATTCCTGTTGCTATTATTTGTTTATGCCTTTCCTTTAAGAGTCCTGACTGATTTTCTGAAAAAAAAAAAATGGTTCCCTCCTGGTGATAGTAATTCAAAGGTTATTATGTTAAGAGCATTTGTCTAGGATTTTCTTCTTTTCAGTATGAGATTCAACCATCTAGTCAGGTTGGTAAGGTAGAACATGCTGAAGTCTGTGTTGTCTCCCTCCATTCAGTCTTCCACACAACCAGTCACTCCACGCCCAAGGGTCCCACCAAGTGTGCTCCATGCCTAAGTCACCTCCTAGTCTGTAAGAAGAAACATGAGTCTGTGTGTGTGTGTGTGTGTGTGTGTGTGGTGGGTGGGTGGGTGTCTGGGTGTGTATAGGCCAGAGGTCACACTTTCTTTTTCTTTAATTTTTTATTTATTATTTTCTTATATGTATGAGTGTACTGTCTGCATGTAGGTTGGTGCACCTGTGTCATGCAATGCCGCTGAGGTCAGAAGAGGGCGTCGGATTCCCCAGCACTGGAGTTAAAGACAGTTCTTAGCCGTCATGTGGGTGCTGGGAATCGAAACCCGGTCCTCTGCGAGCCATCTCTCCAGCCCCAGTCATACTTTCAGAAGTTTTCCTTAATCTCTTCCTTAGTTTTTGATCAATCTTTCCCTGAACACAGAGCTCAGCTTGAATCCAACCAATGGGCTCCAGGACTCCTCCTATGTCTGCCTGCCAAAACTGGCTTTATGGGCACACGCCACCTTGCCTGGCTTCTTCTGTGGGCTCCGGGGCTTAAACTTAAGTTCTCACGCTTGCTCGGGAACACTCTGCCACCTGGGCCATCTCCCTAGGTACAGAATCTTCTGGGCCCTCCTTGCTTCTGCTCGTTTTCTCCCAGATCCACCGTCTGCCATCCCTGCTCAGTGACTGTGTCATCCTTTTGCTCCCAAGCCTCCAATGACCGCTAGTTTAGCACCCCCACCCCACCACTATCTATTCCTGCTACCCTGTAATGGACAGAGTCGTCTTTCACAAACACACTTCTGAATGCCCTCCAGTGTCTTCCTGCTGCACCTAAAGTTCACATTCCATGGTCTGTGTCAGGAAGGAAGTAGCTTACTGTCCGGCTCCAGCTGGCTCACGGCATTCCATCAGCTCTCTCTTGCAGATGTCTGCACCTGCTTCCTGCACTACACGAGCCACTCACTTCTGATCTTTACTGTTACCTCCTTTCTGTGTTCCAGAAATTGCTTCTCTTATCACCTCGATGAAGCTAGCTCCAAGCCTGAAGATCTCACTTCTGATGATCTGTTTTTTTCTGCATGTGTATTTCCTTTTCTTCCTACTATGCAAACAGCTCTGTGAAAGAAGAGTCGTCATCTCTCTTGTTCACCTTTTCATGTGAGTTTCTCAGACAAGACATGTGAGATGAGTTCTATAAAGCTTTATCAAAAGAAAGACTGAAGGCCTAAGAAAAGGAACATTGTAATCTTATTTTAAGAATCTTATAAATAGCAACTGTTTTTCTGAATGATAAAGGTAAGTCTTACAATACAGGAAGCAGATTATAAAAGCACCTTGGGGCTTCATAAGGTTGCATGGGACTCTGCAAAATTCTGGAAAAGTCTTAGCAAAGACTACCAAAAAGGCAATTTGCACCCACTCAATACCCTCTCCCTGCTGTATTCTCTGATGGCCCTGCCACCCAGTCCTAGCTTGGGATGAAACACAAATGTCCACGGCCCACTGAGTACAAAGGTCGTATCTACTACCTCCAAGTCATTTACTGGTGTGGTTTGGATGTGAAATGTCCCTCACAGGCCCCTGTATTTGAATGCTTAGGTTCCAGCTGGTGGTGCTGTAATAAGGTATTGTAGAACCTTTGGAAGGCGGGGCCTGACTAAAGGAAGTGGGTCATTGAATGGAGTGTGGGGGGGCTGACTTAGATCCTGACTTCACTGCTTCTCACATCTCTGCTTCCTGATCTCCCCAGATGTAAAAAAGCAGCCTTAGGATCCTGGCACTGCAGTGAGACTTGTTTCAGCTGCTGAGCAGTCCCGATCACTACGTGCCATACGGACCTTCAAATGATGAGCCCAAACAAATCCTTAAGCTGCTTTGTGCCAGTTATCTGTTCACAGGAATAAGAAAAGTAACCAGTACTTTTATTATATACCAAGCTCTAAATGCAGTTCTATTTTCTTGACTTCCTCATTCTCTAATACCTGGCAGTATGCCACCCACCCTCATCTTCTATGGACACTGAGTTCTCCATGTTTATAATGCTATTCTAAGTTGTAATTCCAATTCCAAGGCTTAGCCTTTATTGTCCTTGACCTCTAGGCCTCTCCTCTCCTTTGCTCGTCAGCGCTTGCAGGACATTGAACTTGTGGTTCCTATTGCAGATAGCATGCTTCTACCTGCTGAGTCTGTGTCCTTGACATTTTCCAAGGTTTAAATCTTAGCTCTAGCCATGCTTGACTCTATACTGTGCTTAGTGCATACTAATTACAGGGTAAAGTCATTTATTTGGTTAGCTTAACATTACATCCAAACCTTCAAATCAAAACTGAGTTTACCTTCTCTCTGGAATCAGCTTTTCTCCCAGATTTCCTTATCCCTACCATCCTATTGATTTATTGTTAAAAGTGCTTTAAAAGTATTTCGGGGCCGGAGAGATAGCCTAGCGGTTAAGAGCGCCGACTGCTCTTGCAGAGGACCTGGGCTCGATCCCCAGCACCCACATGGTGGCTGAGAACCGTCTGTAACTCCAGTTCATACACATAGAAAATAAATTTAAAAAAATTTTTTTAATTATTTTAAAAGTCTTTCGGATTTCTTCCTTTTTTCTAATCTTTCTGCTAGAAATGTTCCATTTTTATTTTAGTATATTTTTCATTTGTGTTTCTTTCTCTTACTAACACTACCAATGGGCACCCTCAGCCAGGCACGTTTCTCATCTACTCCAGTGCATCTAGTCAAATTAATCTAGTCAACAACAATGCTCCACTACATGGCTCAGTCACCATCTCTGACTTCCCTTGAACAGTCACTAAAGTCTGAACTGGCTTTAGACTGATACATTTCTAAAACTTGAGTTCTTGCCCATCAGTAATATAATTTTCTACTACTCTCAATATAAAATCTCTGCTTCAACCAAACACATCCATTCTGTGCCCACTTTCCACCTTTGATACACCCTGCCTCCACTTTAAGACAATGATAAGAAGTCAAGTATCTAGACTACTGAAACATATTGTCATTGCAATCTATGCTGTCCAATATGGCAGCCAGTGACCACTTGTGGCTACTGAGTGCTTGAAATTTGACCAGTGAAACTAAGGAATTGATATCCCAATTTTATTTAAATTTAACCTTGATAATCCAGTTACTAGAAAATGTTTAAGCATATTTGAAACAATTTGGATTTGACTCCACCTTTTTGAGTGTAAGTTTTTTGAAATTTAAAAGGAGACCAAATATTTCTGATGAGATTTTTAGGGTCCACAATAGAGATGCTCTATGAAAATGAAATACTTACCAGAATTCTAAGACTTAATTTGAAAAGAGGAATGGAGAATATCTCATGAATTTTTTTATATTGATTACATATGGAGCTCATGGTATTTTCAATATACTGAGTAAGATAAAATCTATTATCAATATTAATTTACCCATTCCATTTTACTGCTTATAATAGGGCTGTTAGAGAAGTTTAAATTATATACATGGCTCACACTGCATTTCTTTGGGGGTGGAACCCTTTTAAATACCATCCACATAAGAAATGCTCATTATTATAAATATTGGTTTGGATTCCTGAGTCTAGGATCCAGATTGGCAATCAGAGGGGAGATCTGAAGTTAGTGTTACTAGGTCCTAGAAGACTCCAATCTTGTGATAAATTTGAGAAGCCTGCCCCAGGTGTGGCCTATACCGATACCAATATTTATTGCCTTATCAGTCACATGACACTCCCCTCGAAGCCAAGCTTTCTCCCTCTGTCCCTCAGTGTTACACGCATGTATTCCCAACATGAAGGAAAGCACTCCAAAATGAAATGGTTTCCTTAGTCATACCTAGCTCATAGCAAACGTCATGTGTGAGTAAGTACCCAGTACTTCTAGGTATTCTGCTTATTCTCTTGCCTAATTAACAGCAGTACTCACAATCTACTGAGCCAGGTGCTCCACCACCCCTATTCCGAAGATGAAATAGAGATTTTGGTCCAATGTGTACTGAGTAATGGAGTCAGGAGACCCTGTCTGGCCAAGATTCTATCCTCTGCTGTTTATATGTGACACTGCCTAGATAATCAAGGTCACCCCTATTGATTGGTCCAAGATGTCTCATAAATGTAAATACTTCTAGCAAAGAGCACCCACCAAGAAAAGGGCAAGCAGGCACTGCTTGCTGTTGGCACCTTCAGGATGGAGCAGAGCATTCAAAGAGCCACGGGTGTGTTTGCCTTATTTGTGCTCTAATCCAACACATGTCCCTTGTCAACAGAGCAACTGCAGAGGCCTCCAAGGTTTCAGAGGAACAGTTCCCTGCCTCCAGACTCAGCAGTAGGAGCACCTGTTCTGGAGCCCCAGAGAGTCTGGCTGGAGCTCTCTACATTCAGGGGATCGTTCTGGGGGAGCACAACATTTGAGCCAGGCAGAGCAGTTGTCAGCCCGCCAAGGAGCAGACCAGCTGAAGCCACAATGCCAAGGAACATTCTGTCCAGGCTCCACGGATGTTAAGATTCCCAGAAAGAGAAAGGAACATGGGATTGCAAGCCGAACCAAGATTCACCGGGCTCCTACAAGCCATTTAGTTTTTTAGTTGTTCTAAAAATGAAAATAATTGTGGAAGCAGAGAGCAAGATCCACAGCTGCTCAGGCCCATTCATACCATAAGAGATCCCACCAGGCCTTCTTTATTGTTGCAGTTTTGGCAAATTATTTTCTTATCACACACAACCTCCTCACTTGCGTTCCTGGGTAAGCACTTAGGCTCGTAAAGCTCTGGGTCAGCCACAGTTGAGCGTCCAACACTCAGAACAGGCATCCATGGACTGCGCCAGAGCAGGCCCCTCTGCAAAATAGCAACTGGAGTCCATAAAAAGCTGGCCTGGCCTTGGCCATCGTTGACTGAGGTTTAGGACTCTGGCCTGGATCACCTGCATCTTCCACAGAGCCTCCCCTGCTGGGAAGATCACCTCCCGAGGTCCACTCGGTGGGCCAGTGTCACTTTTTCTGGGTGCTGAAACCTCTGGTGGCCTCAAGGGCAAGAGGCAGGTGCACAGGCAGGCGCTTTGCTGCCAGGCCCGGCCCCTCTGTGGATAGAGGGGCCGGGTGCCCACCACACATGTGCGCTGGACAAATGCGCTGGCATCTCCTGCGTGGGCAGAGAGCATGCCGCTCCCATTATCTCAGCCCATTAGGGAAGCAATTGGAAAAAAAACATTTAGCAATTTGGACAGGAGCTAAGCTGGCGAATGGCTCGTTTCTCTGTGACAGCCTGCCACGTACAGATGAAAGGGAAGGCTTATAACAAATTTTCATTACCCCCAAATAAAAAAGCAACAGCAGGCAAAGCAAGGGCTTTGAGGCTGAGAGGTGGGGCCGGAAATTCGCCCAGAAGACCACAAGGAGCCTCAGCAAAACAAATCAATCAATCTCTCAGTCACTTCCACTTGCCTAGCGCCATGCATGCAAATGGCAATCAGGCCTGTCAGCCTGTCAGGCTTTGGCCTTCAGCTCTTGCCTCCTGCACAACTTGAGGTGCACCAAAACACAGCTCTCAGCAGCATTTGGTGAAGGGAAGCAAGGCGGCGGGGGGGGGGGGGGGGGGAGCATTTTGCTTGGCTTCTAGCTTCAGTAAGCACCGGGTGGAAATCAAACCTCAGTTTCAGAAGGGCGAAAGGCCCCTGTGGGGCTCCCAGATGCCCCCAGCTGAGGTTTCTTCAGTGTTCCACCTACCTCCCCCTCCCCAGTTCATGTTCTGCCAAGAGAGTCCTGGACACCCACGAGGCACAGGCCCCAAATGAAGCCCTGCCTCTGGATCTCCCACACAGATCCCACAGCCCACTGGCACTCTAATGAGCGTGGCTGCCTGCAGAGCTGCATAATACATTGCGCCTTTGACCTTATTAGAAGAAATTGCACAGATCCTGCTTTTTCCTGGCCTGGGTGTCTGTCCGCAGGTATCCGCAGCCGGTTTACCATTGCGCACAGACATGAACTGGGAAGAGGGTTGCAGCCCCCTACAGAATAGGACCAGCTCAAGAATAGAGAGGCTTCCATGGCTTCTGTAAACCCTCATCTCACGATGGACTGCTTTCAAAGCACAAGTTATTAAACATCAGGTGTTTGTGGCATCCAGGACTGGCATAAAAGGGGATTTGTGAAGTCTAAGTATTGCTCTGCTCTGGGATAGCCGGGTTACCAGTTCAAGAATACCAAAGCAAGACTGGTATTACTAATTTCTGTTAGTGTGGCAGTAGATAGAATAGTTCACAGAGAAGTAGGCTCCATGGAGAAATGCATGAATTTTTAGTCTTCCTAAGTTGGCATACGTTCAATGTCCAGGCTACATGATGTCCACACACAGGTGACCATTGAGGTAGAAGAGTCAGGATAAGAAACTTCCCTTGACATTGGAAAAGGAGACACTAGGCAGGAGTAAAGGTATGCTGAGCCCCTTGTTTGTCAAGCAAATGAGGGTCAAAGGGGGTGCAGGGGTGCAGCAGTACCAGGAGGAGGAGAATGTGATCAAGACATTGATGTCAGTACTAATGGCACGTAGGTTAGATCACTCGAGAAGCATACTTTGAATTCTTTACAAATAATCATCAGTCTTTGGATTTTGGTATATCCCATTCATTTGCTGAGTTTATGATTTTATGAATTCTTTATTTCTTTTTGGGATTACTAGAGAGATCAATAAGTTCAAGCTCACCTTATAGAACATCTTAGAGAAGAGAGTCCAAGAACTCTCTCTGACTAAAACTACGTACAGATCAGGTAATGTAGAATCCATGTGATGGGAGCATTGTTAGCTTGACAGGATATAGAGCACCTGGAAGACAAACGTTCTGTCATGTCTAGAGGGAGTTTCTAGATTGGGTTAACTGAGGGAGGAAGACCCACCTCAAATGTGGGTGGTATTATCCCATGGGCTGGAGTCTTGGACTAGAAAAAAAGGAGAGGACAAGCTGAGTACCAGCCTTCATCTCTGTCTGTTTCCTGACTGTGGACTCAGTGTGACCAGATTAACTGTCACATACTCTTGCTACTATACTTTCACACCATGACAGAGTTTATCTTCATGGACTGCGAGCCAGCATAAACCCTTCCTTCATTAAGTTGCCTGTTGGTAGGAAAAGTAACTAATACAATCTAATAATATTTGATTTCTTACGGAAATCTGTAAGCAGTTATAAGATGTAGGTAGCAGTTCCTTTTGGAGAACACTGCTGTGGGTATTGTTCCTTTCCATTCTTTACCTTGAACTGAGTAAGCACTGCTATCTTCTTTTTAGGTTTAGGGTAGCCACGTGACCTATGAAGTCCTACATAGGTGACAGATGGCAAAATCCAAACCCTGAAGTTTGTTTTTGTTTTTTTTTATTTAATTTTTTTTTTGAGATCAGGTCTTGTTAAGTAGCCTAGCTGCCCTAGAGCTTGCAGTGTAGATGAGGCTAGCCTCGAACTCATAGAGATCTGCCTGTCTTTACCTCTTGAGAGCTGGGATTAAAGTGTGTTTCACCATGCTCAGCAAAATCATGATTTAAAAAAATAATTACACTGGGACTACAGAGAGACCCTGTCTCGAAAAAGACCAAAACAATAAATAAATAAATAAAAAATAAAAAATAAAAAAATAATTACAGATAGGCAATTATAAATATAAAATGAAAGATATATATATTACCTTGAGTATTAGACATTCAAAAAACAGATTAACTATTTTATTTTTAAGTTCTAGTCTTTACCTGCCCACAGATTTATATAGCAACTTCATGCATTGTGACCTAACTTGAAGCAAAGCATGCTACAGTCAGTGGACAAAGAAATAAACTATGATTGTCATTGAGTGCAGAAAAGAACGAGGCTATTGAGTCTCAAGAAGCATAGAGGACCCCTCCACGAACATAGAAAATAAAGCGAAGACATCCAAGTTACATATTGCCTGGTTCCAGCAAGCTTTCATTCTTAAATGAACCATGATGTCTTGGTCAATTTCTCATGGCTGTGATGAAATAACCTGACAAAAACAACTGCAGGGAGAAAGGGTTTATTTTGACTTACATTTCCAGAGTAACATGGCTCATTACTGCAGAGAAGACATGACAGCAGATAGGGAAGGCGTGGTGGCAGGAGCAGGAGGTGGGCTGGCCACACTACATGCACGCTCAGGAAGCAGAATGTGAACAGAAAGTAAGGCTGGAATATAAAGCCTGAAATCCTGCCTACAGTGGCCCACGTCCTCTTGCAAGGCTCTACCTCCTAAAGGTTCCACAACTTTTCCAAATAGAGCCACTAATGGGGGACCAAGTGTTTAGACAGTTGAGCCTGTGGAGGATGTTTCATATTCAAACCACGATGCCAGAAGAGATGAATATCAGAGGTTGAAGATGAGGACAGATGAACAGGTGACCACTGAGGATTTGGAGACAGTAAAAATTCTCTGTACAGTAGGCACTCTACTGGTACATACATGGCACCATATGTTTTTCCAAAGCCTTAGAATATATAATATCCAGCGTGATCCCTAACATAAACTTGTGCAGTTATGACATATCAGTACAGGTTCATCAGCTTTAATAAATGTACTACTCTTGTGGGGGATGTCAACAATTCAGGAGATCACAGCATGCATGGAGTCTAGGTGCCTTAACTGCTATAAAAAGTAAGTCTTTGAAAATGATATGGTACTTGGAAAATGTAAAACAAAATACAAAACAAAATGGCCATATAGACCAATGGGACAGATCCAAGATCCCTGAAATAAATGCACTCAATAAGGTTGCCAAGAAAGCCAGTGGTGGTGCATGCCATTAGTTCTAGCACTCACGAGGTAGAGACAGACAGATCTTTAGGAGTTCAAGGTCTGCTTAGTCTACACAGCAAGTTCCAAGTCAGTTGGGGCTACATTGTAAGACACTGGCTCGGGGCTAGAGAGATGACTCACTGATTAAGAGAACTGGCTGCTCTTGCAGAGGACCCGGGTTCAGTTCCAAGTACGCACATGGTAACTAACAACCGTCCTAACTCCAGTTCCAGGGGAATCTGATGTCCTCTTCTGACCTCTGTGGACAATGTAGGACATGGGTGCACTTACGTACAGGCAGGCAATACACTCATACACATAACATAAAAATAAATAAAATTAAGAACATTAAAAAAATCACTGTCTCAAAAAAGTGAGGGATGGGCAGCTGGAGGGGTGGCTCAGTGGTTAGGATCAGGCACTTCTCTGCTCCTTCTAGATGACCAGAGTTCCGTTCCTACCACCCCTGGCAGATGGCTTCCAATTACCTGACACTTACAGTTCTAGCTCCAGGGGATCTGAAAGCTTCTTCTGGCTTCTGTGGTCACCCGATCTCTCTCTCTCTCTCTCTCTCTCTCTCTCTCTCTCTCTCTCTCTCACACACACACACACACACACACACATACAAACACACTACTAAATAACAAATAAAACAAATCTTTAAAAAATATTAACACTAAGACTTCTAAGAGAACACCCTAGAAAAAGGACAGTTTGCTCAGTGACTTAGACATACACACAAAATGACTTCTGTCATTATCTTATAAAAACATATTGAAGACTTAAGAGTAAGATCTGAAAATATAAAAATCTTGGAGTTTTGGGGGAGAAAGTGTCTTGAGATGGACCCCACAGTTTCTAAATGGTACCAAAGGTACAATCAACAAAGTCAACATGAGACAGACTGCTCCAAATGTCAAACCTTGATACCAAGGAATCAACAGAGTGAAAGGCAAGCTGTGGAGTCAGAGAAAATGTTTGAAAGCTACACGTTCTAGATCCAAAATCTAGACGTTCTAGAAAGAGCTCCTAACATTCAATAAAGCAAAGAGCCCAGTTTAAAGACTGGAAAAGGGAGATAGGCAAGACAGATAACATGAAAAATGTGGCCAAACTCACTATTCAGCAGAGAGCGTCAATCAATACCACAGTAAGTTATTACTTCAGACCAATTAAGATTTCTGTCAAAAACTTGAAAGATGCTTCCGTCAGAGGGCTGTCAACCCAGATATTCAGGAGGCTGAGCCAGGAAGGTGCAAGGTTCAAAGGCACTGCTTGGGAGGCAGCTCAGTGGCAGAGCACTTGACCAGAATGAATGTTCATGGCCAGCGGGGGCTACAGAGTCAGTTCAAGGCCAGATGGACAACTTTAGACTCCATCTCATAATAATAGTAGAGGGAGGGTTGGGAGCAGAGCTCAGTGGCAGAGCACTTGCAGGTGCACATGAAAAGGCTTAGGTTCAATCCCCAGCACTGCAAAGCAAAACAATATCCAAACAAACAAAGGCAATAACCCAAATACACAAAAGATAGCAAATCTCAACAAATACCTAGAGAAAAAGGAGCTCTGTACAGCACTGGTAGGACTGTAAACCATCAGGGAAAACAGTATCAGAGGGTTCTCAAAAAAAAGAGCACAGCATTAGCAATTGTACTCAAAGATATATATAGCTATGTTCTTCAGTTCACTGTGGCATTATTACCAATATTCAACCTTTGCCAACAGCACCAATGTCCACTGACAGATGAAGGCCATGTGATATTCATACCCTGGAGAAATTCTGCCATCTGCCACATGGATAAACATGGAGAATATCATGAAAAGAGCCCAGAAATATAGCTACTACATAATACCACTTATATGATGCGTCCAACATCGTCAGTCATAGAAGCAGATAGTGGAATAATATTTCAGGAATTGGAGAAGGGGAAATCTGGAGACTTAAGTCAAAGAGCACAAAGTTTCAACTGAAGGACATTAATAAATCCTAGACGGTCACTGTACAGCATAGTGGCTATAGTCAATAACGGCGCATTTATGCTAAAAATCCTGCTCGGAGGGTAGGTTGTAAAGGGTTCTATTACCAAGAATAATAGTCATAATAATGGCTTCAAAAGGTGAGAGGAAACTTTTGTTTTTTTTAACTTTCTTTTTTATTATTTATTTATTTATTTATTTATTTATTTATTTTTGTATGTGTATGAATGTACTGTCTGCATGCAGGTCTGTGCACCCGTGTCGTGCAATGCCACGGAGGTCAGAAGAGGGTCTCAGATTCCCCTGGAACTGGAGTTCTCCTGGAATTGGAGTTACAGACGGTTCTTAGTCGCCATGTGGGTACTGGGGATCGAACCAGGGTCCTCTGCAAGAGCGTCAGTGCTCTTAACTGCTAGGCTATCTCTCCAGCCCCGAGAGAGAGGAAACTTTTGGACATGATGAATAGATTTGTGACAGAATCTGTGGTGATTTCTTCATGGAATATCTTCACCAGCAAACTCCTTTAGCTGTAAACATTGAATATGCAATGTTTCCTGTATGCCAGTCATAGCTCAAAAGGAGCTGTATGCAGAATGTAGGTTTTTAAAAATCTCTCCCTGCATAAAATGTTTGCCTACATTGTGGTTCACGTTGCTCCTCTGGGGCTAAATCCATATTAAGGAGCATCCCAACATGAACGGAGTCAGAAGACATGAAATTGTCATTTGGGTTATTTAGACAAAAGAATTTCTATAGGAAGTAATGGAAGTCTGTGGAGCTGCCTTTAAGTTTTCCAGAAACCACTCCACCTTTCCTCTTTCCCTTGTTAAGAGCCTGCAGGCCTAAAAGAGGTCACATGGCTAGGACAGGGCTGAAGTCTTCAACGGGCCAAGTGTGTGCTGTGCTGAAGTTGCTGCATTCTGGCTTAGAGGCTGGGGTACAGACATGACACTTGCTTGTTGTTCCTGCAGCGCTACTCAGCATTTCGCTGTGCTGGGACCATCCTTCCACCAGTCTTACTAGAGAGCGGCTAGGCAAATTTAACTCTATGAAAAGTTTTCTGGTCAGAAGAGAATTCTTTCTTTTGTAAGATTTCTGCTGATTTAAAATCACAAACCAGTGTTTCTTCAAAGTTCAGTCTGTACATCATTTTGACAAACATCATTTGGGTTCTTAGCAAAAAAAAATGAAAATCCCCTGGCAATGTTATGGTCTCATCAAATCTGAATCTGTAGGGTGGGGTTCCAGACTCTACTTCAGGACAAACTCCCTGGGAGACCCAGATGCCACTGAAGTTTGTGAGTCTCCATTCTAAACAAAACAAATCACTCTTATATCCACAATGCCCCCTTTAAAGGAGGACTCTGGCCAGCTAAAATAATAAAATAAAATTTGTACTTATCCCGGGACACCAAATTGCTCCCCAAGGAAGGCGTTGGCAGATATTCCTGCTGACGGGTGGCGGCTGTGGCCGTAGTAGCTATTTCCAGGCAATGGAGAATTCTTCCATCCCAAATAAAACTCAAGCTTAAAATAACAGCAATGGGTTTTGTGCAACAGTGATGAACCTTTCAATTTACCATTCCCCCCAAATCATATGGACTTCTCAATGCCACCAGACCCAATAGTGCTGTGTATAAGCAAGCTGGACTTTTATTTAGCCTCATATACTGAGGCTAGGAGGCTCAAACCAATGTCAAGATGCTTCTGCTCTATTCTTTTTATGTGATATGCAATGTACTTGTCTGCATGCGGTCTGCCACCCGTGTCGTGCGATGCCGCGGCGGTCAGAAGAGGGTCTCGATTCCCCTGGAACTGAGAGTTCTCCTGGTACTGGAGTCACAGACGGTTCTTCAAGCCGCCATGTGGGTGCTGGGGATCGGAACCGGGTCCTCTGCAAGAGCGGTCGGCTGCTCTTAACCTGCTAGGCCATCCCTCCAGCCCTTTGCTCTATTCTTAATGAACTCTTTGCAACTCATGTCTAAGCCTAGATGGTAAACTGCTGTCCTTCCCTTCTCTAAGTCATTTTGTTTGTGTGCTTTTTTGTTGTTATCTTTAAAGATTTAATTTATTATTAAATTTAATTTTCATTAATTTGATTATGTGTGTGTGTGTGTGTGTGTGTGGTGTGTGTGTGTGTGTGTCTCTGTGTGTCTGTGTGTGTCTGTGTCTGGGCTTGCACGTGTCAGTGCAGGTGCCTACAGAGTCCAGAGGAGGATATGGGATCCCCTGGAGTGGAGTGACAGGGAATCCCTGAACTGGGTGCTGGGAATGGATTCACGATCCGAGGCAGGGGCCGACGTAGGCAAGAGGAAAGCGGGAGTAAGCGAGCGCGGCGGACGCGGCGGGAAGGGAAAGCATCGGTAATGGAGGGAGGCCGGGAAAATGGCATTTTACAATTGCAGAGTGCAGGGGGGCTTCAAGAGAGAGCGCGCGAGCGCCGATGGGCGAGCTATCTAGAGATCGGGCTCTCTCTAGATTCCTGTATCCGCCGAGAGAGAGGAGAGATGACGGGAGAGAGGGCGAGCAGAGGAGTGAGAGGCAGAAGAGGGAGAGAGACGAGGGAGAGAGAGAGGGAGAGAGCGAGACAGAGGTAGATGACGAGTAGTGGCGAGACTAGGGAGAGAGGCAGAGTGAGGGGAGAGAGGTGAGCGAGAGAGAGCGCGGAGAAGCAGAGGAGATGGGGGAGAGAGGAAGCGGAGAGAGCGAGAGAGAGGGAGAGCGAGGGAGAGGAGAGGGGAGGAGGATAGAGAGAGGGGAGAGCGAGAATGGGAGGAGCGAGAAGAGAGCACGAGGGCCAGGAGCAGCAGGAGAGGGAGTGCGAGACGCGGAGAAATAGCATGTGGAGAGGGGAGAGAAGAGGGAGAGAGACGAGAGGGCGAGAGAGAGCATAGCAGAGAGGGCAGTAGAGAGAAGTGAGACGAGAGCGGGAGACGAGAGAGCACGCGGGCGAGAGAGACGGGAGAGCGAGAGAGGCAGGATAGAGCGAGAGCGGCGAGAGCAGCATGGGAGCGCAGCGCGAGTTATGCGAGCTTATATGGCGCGCTCGCGATGGAGAGCGGAGAGAGAGGGCCGCGAGAGAGCTAGGTCTGCGCTCGAGATTTAGATAGAGATAGGGAGCAGAGGGCAGAGAGATGGGGCGAGAGCGGGAGATGGCGCGAGATTGAGCTCTCTCTCTCTCTCTCTCTCTCTCTCTCTCTCTCTTCCTCTGTGTCTCTCTCACTTTGTTCTGATGTTCCTTCTTCTAGTGCTTTTCTAACTTGGCCTCGATGAGCACAGAGCATCTTGGAAAACACAGGCCAGTGTGCAGGGGAGATAGATGGCTCAGTTAGTTGATCAAGTGTGTGCCCTACAAGCATGAGGCCTTGAGTTTGATTCTCTAGGAAATCCTGGTGAGGCAGTGCAATGCACACCGGAACTCCCAGCACTGGGAAGCTGGAGGCAGAGGCGGCCTCGGGCTTGCTGGGCCGCCAGTCAGCCAAACTGGTAAGTTCAGTAAGAGACCCTGTCTCAACATTAAGGTATAGGGTGAATGAGGAGGACCACCAATGTTGACCTCTGTCCTATACAACCAGAGAGAAAGAGGGAGAGAGAAAGAGAGAGAGAGAGAGAGAGAGAGAGAGAGAGAGAGAGAGAGAGACCATTTGAGCCCAGCAGGAGATGCCTAAAGCAACTGAGAAAGGCAGTCTTTCATTTTCCCCCAATTCCATCCGGCTAGGGAAAGGCACCGTAAACAGACTTGTAAATAAACATAGACTATGTATATCGACATTTATCCTTTGATTCACAACCAAGCGTGATGAAATATTTACTGGGGACACTGGTGAATTCTGGCTTCTCCTTATTGAGGGGGCTGCCGTCAAAGACACCCAGGGCAGTCTCCCCCAGCTCGCCCTTCTGCTTTCTACCTGACCCACAAAGGGCCACTAGCACGAGTTCTCTGCACAGGAAGGAAACCTACTGGGGCATTTCTTCTTTACAACCGAATGCAAAGCTGCCTGCTGTGTAAATAGATGGAACTAAGAGAGCAACTGACACCATTCTCAAGGCAAAAGAAGTTAACCCTAAGTTTTCACAGCAATGCCCTGGAATACTCAGAGGCTAAATGAAGCCCTCAAAGCCCTCAGCAAAGAACTGGATCAAGCTTTTCTACATGGAAGCTCTGGCTGAGGGCTCTTGGTGTCAGCAGGAAAGTGAGGATCCAGGTAGAAGGAATAGTGGTGTGGGTCCGATTTACCAAGAGAAATTGGTCAAATATGCTTGTGAGTCTTCTAATTGTCCTGCTATACTGTCTTAACTGTTAATAGCAAGAGATTCCCCATTAGAAGTAATTGCTGTACTTTGTCACTTGTTCGTGTGGCTTTATTGTTTTATATTTAAGTGTTTTATATTTAAGACTCTCCCATTTTTCATACAAATGGAAGTCCTCGGAGTCTGCCCTCCCAGGCTTGACGCTAGCCCTTCCTCTCTCTCTCTACAATGACCATTTACTCCCTTTGTCATAATAAATGGTCACAATTACCTGGAAAAAAAATCAAACTGTAACCTGTTGTTTTCTGAGTTTTGTGACTACATTGCCCTCTTTTTGCTAACAAGCCCCAAACAAATATTGGGGGGGGGGGGCAGGTGAAATCGTGGATTGTGCCCTCCTGGCAGAGAGAGGCATGTTAGCAAGACCCGGAAGAGGAAGAGATGGGGGGTGGAAATTCACTCCCCTTGGCTCCTCCCCACAAGGTATGCTTACATAGGCAGCCGGATCACCCCACGCACCACCGGGCAGAATGGGGTTCAGCTTACATTAATGAGGATGAGTCCACCGAAGCATTATGCAAATTGGTCCCCTAGTGGCTGGAAAGTGTTAGTGTTG
Organism: Rhizomys pruinosus; assembly: GCA_009823505.1. Lineage (NCBI taxonomy): Eukaryota > Metazoa > Chordata > Mammalia > Rodentia > Spalacidae > Rhizomys > Rhizomys pruinosus. The sequence goes on along the minus strand of VZQC01012024.1, from coordinate 147,020 downwards.
ATCTTCCTGAGCACCCACGCTCCAATCTGGGAGGGACTTCAATCCTGGGAGAACTGGGTTCCACAACTCCAAACTTCCAGAAGATGTCAGGAAGACATAAAAGTAGAGAAGAAGGGTAATTATTTTTTTAATCATGCATGACTACCTCCCTCTGGTGGGTATTAACTCAGTCATTTCTACAAGGGCCGGATATTTTTTTTTAAAGGCAGAGGATGAAAAGAAAGACCCAAAGGGAACCAAAGAAAAGAAGAAAAAGAAGAACAAGAAAAGACACAGAGGAAAAGATCTCGAAAGAATAAAAAAAAAAAAAAAAGCAGGTGGCATTCGTAGTAGATTTTATTTGTCCTGACCGCATTTGAAGTTCTGAGTTGCAAAAATTGAGTCCCCTGTTGCCAAGCCCCTCCAGGTAGTGGAAACAGCCACCATCTGCCTCCCAGAGGAAGGAGCCTCTCAGCTTTTATCAGCCACAGTAACTGTTTTAGGGTATGTTTGTTACAGGCATCAGAATTCCCTCCCTGCATTTCTATCTTAAGGATCTATGTATCTCTATCTTGGGCAAGGAACAATAAAAGACCAAGTTAAAAAAATTTTTTTGTGGTCTTAAACTTTACTTTTTCATCTCCTAAATTTCACTACTCAGAGTCATATGAGGGTTAAAAACTGGCAGCTTTTTGAGGGCAATAGCTGTGATTTGCCATAGTGGAGTGTTTGTTGAAGGAATCTAGTAAAGTATTTTCTTGATGGCAAGTAATACATTTTAAAAATAATAAGAATAAATGTAATAATAGCAAAATATCAAGCATCTATTTATTTGTCTGCATATAGTGTGCATTGAAATGAGCATATCTGTTCTAGGAAATTTAGAATGTACAGATATATATCAAAAAATTTCTCAGAGGAAAATTCTCACATAATTCTATCTACCATATATATATTAACATTATTAAAATGAATCATCGTTTACAAAGTATATTAATTTTTTTTCAAAGCCAATTTTTTTTTTGGTCTTTTCAAGACGGGGTCTCCCTGTGGCCCCAGCTGTCCTGGAACTCACTCTGTAGATCAGGCTGGCCTTGAACTCACAAAGATTCACCTGCCTCTGCCTCCTAAGTGCTAGGATTAAAGGCGTGCACCACCACGCCCGGCGTCCAAAGCCAATTTTTATTGAAGCTTTGTGCATTATAACTATTAAATTTTTAAATATTTTATTTCTTATTTTTATTTTATGTGTATGATTGCATTTCCTGCTTATGTGTAAGTGCACCCATGTCCTGTAGTGCCTGCAGAAGTCAAACAGAGTTGGATTCCCCTGGAGCTGGAGTTACAAAAGGTTGCCACCATGTGGGTGATGAGAATCAAACCTATGTCCTCTCCAAGAGCATGGATAGGGGGGGAGGCTCATAACCACTGAGCCATCTCTCCAGACCCATATTGAAATTTTTAATATCATTGTATGTGCGTGTGCATGCACTCATGCGTGGGTCTGTGCATGCCATGAACCTACAAGTGGAGATCGAAGGACAACATTGTGAAGCTGATGCTTTCCTTCCATATTTACATGAGTTCCAGGGACAGAACTGGTTCCTCAGAGTTGGTGGCAAGCATTTTCACCCACTGAGCCCCTTTGCCAGCTATGTCAAATATAAATTTTTAAATTAACAAAGTTGTCAATGAGTCAAACTCCATTTTGCTAGCTATTATGTAAAATTTCCAAATTTATCTTGTAATCTTCCCATGGCTTTTATTGTGTAGAACATAAAAATTACTTAACCACCTTGTGTAATTTTTTTGAGACAGTGCTGAGGTGAAAGCTCTCAGAGCTAAATACTTGTGCATTCAGAGAAATTCTGTGATGCAGAATTAAGAAATCAAAGGATCTGGCCTTTTAAAGTTCCCTTTATTCTGCCAACTACTAACCCCAAACCATTATGAGCGTACTCTTCCACCAGCAGTGAGCATGCATTCAGAGGTCAACAGCAGATCATAGCCTACAAAGGTAATTTGATTTTCCTGATCCCAATACCAACTTAGAGTAGATAATAATAATTCTACTATAGGATCTTAAAGATTTTGTGTTAGGCCACAGTGTAAATGAAGATATATTTAACATCCATTAGCTAAGGTTTTAAAATGTGTATTTATGTTTAATTGACTCATAGTCACCATACATATTTATGAGATACAGTCTGACATTTCAATACACACACACAACATGGAATGATCAGGTCACAGTAATTGGCATATCTGCCACCTTAGATGTATTTCTCTGTGTAGGGAACATTTGAAATTCTCCTCACCTGCTAGTTTGGAATAGTCATTAGTTGTTGCTAACTATCATGATTCTACTGTGGAAAAGAACATGGAAGGTCTTCTTCCTCTAACTGCCCCTGTACCCATAACCATTCTTTTTCTCCCTCATGCCTTTCCCAACCACTATCCTCTATGTATATGAGCTCACACTTTCAACTTCCACACATAAGTGAGAACGTATGAGTTATTTCACTTAAAAAAATCAAAATTTTTCTATATACATGAATCTGGCCCTAGTTCTGAGAACTTCTATAAGCAAAATATACAAACATAAGCAAGATTGCATCATGTTAAGATCAGTTTTTAAAACTACTTTATTATTTTTATTTTTATGTATAGGAGTGTATTGCCTGCATGCATGGACATGCACCCCCGTGGTACAATAACCATACATGGCAGAAGAGGGGCTTAGATCCCCTGGAACTGGAGTTGTGGGCAGTTGTTAGCTACCATGTGGGTGCTGAGAATCGAACCCAGGTCCTCTGCAAAAATTGCCAGTGTTCTTAACCACTGAGCCATCTCTCCAGCCCCCTTAAGGTCAATTTTCTGAGACATAGACCAGAGAGGTCATGCATGCAGCTTGATGCAGGGAGCAGAGCACAAATGGACAAACTCAGTGATTGGTTCTTTTTGTGACTCCTTTAGTGCAATGCTTATTGACTATTTTTGGTTTTACAATACTGTACTGGGCTCTGTGGTACCATACTGTACTAGGCTTAGCTTTCATGCTGGGGATTTAGTGCAGTTGGCAGAGTACTTACTCAGCATGCTCAAGGATCTGGGTTCCATCTCTGGGCATATTATAAACAAGTATGGTAATCCATGTAATTCTAGCACTTGGGGAGAAGGAACAGGAGGGTCAGAAATTCAAGGTCATCCTTGGTTATATGGAGAGTTTGAAGCCATCCTGAGCCAGAGACCCTGAACAACAACAACAACAACAACAACAACAAACTTAAAAGCTTCCGAAAATTGTCCAAAATGGTAACTGTTGTCCAAAGCCAATAAGCCAATCACATGACTGGTGATTAATCTACTCTGTATTGACCAATTTTTTATTCATAGCACACAAATGAGAGGACATCATTGTTTGACCTACTTACAAGACTTGACAACAACTACAGAGCAAGCTCCAGGCTAACTGAGACTAAAGGGAGGCCCTGTCTCAAAAATACAAAAAAACCAAAAAACAAACAAACAAAAAAACACCAAAAAACAAATATACATAACCATTTATGTGGTATTTGGTGATGGTTAAATTTGATTGTCAGTTTGGAACAAGTAAAGGTCTAAAGATTTAGGGTGCATGTGTGTGATAGCATTTCCAGAGACAGATCCTAAAGGTTCGGATCTAAGGAACAGGTTGATCAATCTGCTCCTTAGACTCATAATGGGAAGGCTTTATTGGGAGGTTGAAAAGGGGAAAAAGCCAGTCCTAGTTGAAGGAAACAGGCCAGGGGCGAGGGGGGCTGTCCTTAGGGGTTACATCTTGCTCTGGCCCTTCCTGAGTTCCCTTTTCTCCTGCTTCCTGCCCACCAGGAAGTGACGTTTTCTATCACATGCTACTGCCACCATGATGTTTTGCCCAAGCACGCTATCACAGACTGAAGACCCTGCCTGACGTTATGAGCCAACATCCGTCCTTCTTCCTTTGGGTTATTTCTATTGGGTATTTGGTCACAGTGATGCAGAAGTAACTAACATACATCCTAGAATACAAAAAGTCTGTTCGGTTTTGTCTGAGCTGAGCAGGTCCCTCTAGCAGTCTGAAAGGCAGGCGCAGACCTGGAGCTGGGTCTTCTGGGTTGATAACACAGCTGAGAATAAAGAAAAGAAACCGTGCAGGTATGGGTTCTGGATCAGAAGCCACAGTGTAGGAGGCATTTTTTTTTTTCCTGGTGGCGAGCATGGGAAGTCGTAACACTCCTGAGACCTGACCACTAGAGAGATATTGGAATGAAGAGGAAGATAACCTAGAAAGCCTGCCAAAGCCAGACTGCCAACCACACAAAGGCCAAGTTCAAGGCGTTGGAGCCTCACCCTCAAATAGGGAACCAGAAAAGGGTTGGGGAAGAAAGTGCTGGGGTAAGGACAAAGAAAGTTGGGGTGGTGGAGAAAGGGGAAGGCTAGGATCAAAGGATAACCTGAGTGTGAGAGGACTAGGAGCTGGGGACCAGGGACCGAGAGCAAGGTGGGAAAGGGAAGGAGTTGCAAAGATTAGAACAGCTGGGATTTGGGAGTTTCTCCTGGCTCTTCGTCCTCCGGGCTCTTTTTCTTCATATGATTTAAAACACAAATGGGTGGCTTCAGAGGGCCTTTCTCCGTTTTTATTTTTATTGTGCCCTGATTTCGGGACATCAGTTACATTACGCAACTGTGAAATGAAGTCTGAATTTCAGGAACCATTGTTAGAGATTTTAATAAAATGATGAAAATCCCTAAATCTGTTTAAAGGCAATTTTCTCTTTTTATGAATGCCTACATTATACTTAAATTTACATATTGTACATTCTGTTGTTATGACTCACGTTGTACATCTAACTTTAGGGGAAGTAAGCTCTTATTAAATATCCCATGCTTGGAAATGTTAGGACAATTTACAGAAAATGTTTTAAAGCTTCTCTGAATAGCTCAGAAGCATTTACAACAAGAAAAACTACATCTTGCTGAAAAGCATGAATTGTCTACTGTCTTTCTTAATGAGAATTTAAGAATGTTTATTAAAAAAGAAATAAATTTTCCATTTCAGCTCATTTGGCTTCATCGGCTATTAAGTCCTACATATACCCAGGAGTTACACTGATGTACTTAAATATTGTTTCTGCACTGAGATTGCCTAATGAGGCAATTAGTGGAACTCCTCAGATAGCTGGGCCAAACCCTTTTCGGCTGAGAAAAGAGGTCCACTCAAGCAACAGCACAAAGTGCTCGTGCTTCCCGCCCACTTCTGTTCCACAATGCATCTTAGTTGGACAAGGTGAGTGGTGATTTTGGAAGGCGGACAAAACCATGCACTTTGGCCAGATGAATAAAGGAAGAGCTAGAAGCCACTGTCTCAAAACCATGCAAAAGCCACAAGGTTGAAGAATAGAACACACGCCTTTCTCTCTAATTACTGGGTTTGGGACTTTGCTCCAATCCAAGGCTTTCTAAATTTCAGTCTTTAAGAAACTATGATGTTTTTAGTGTTATTTTATTATCTACTGTCTTTCTAAATTAGCCTTCTTGGGCTAGAGAGATAGCTTAGTGGTTAAAAGAGTGCTTGCTGCTCTATCATGAGGAATAGAGTTCAGATTCTAGCACTCCTGTCAGATGGTTCACAAATGCCTGTAACTCCAACTCCAAAGGATCTTCTGACACTCTATTTTGGCTTCAGTGGACACCCATCCCCACACACATGTGTGCTTATACTCATACACATAAATAAAAATATACTTAAGTAAAATAACCTTTAAAATGATTCAAGATTAAAATTTATTTAAATTTTTTTGGCATTTTTTTCAATTTTTTAATTATTATTATTAAACTTTTTCCATAGATCATACATCATTTCATGATTGAATCTAGAGTTGCTTCCCTTTCCATGCCCCACATTCCACCCAAGTCCCTGCACTCTGCCATATCTGTCTTGCATCTTTTTCCAAGTCTTTCCAGAGTTTTTTTTCTTTTTTCAGTTCTTTTGCTGTTGTTCTCTCCAACTTGTATTGCTTCATTATATATGCATATATATATACATAGTTATATATATATACATAAATACATACATACATACATACATACACATATCAATTGAGTTGGAGGATTTTTTTTTCTTCCCTAAAAGATGTCATGTTTTGCTTAAGGAAGTACTCAAAGGTTCCTCCTTGGCAATCCCAAACAACCATCAATCCTGCACTTTTGCTCCACATTGGGGTCTTTCCCTCCCATGGTCCCCCAAAATGAAGTCCAGTAAGCATGCATCCTGTCTTGATCCCCCTGCACTGGCCTCCATGATACAGCCCAGGTAGTCCAACAATGGCAGTTCATATTCTGATGAGGCTGACATCCCCTTAGCTGTTTAGTCCACAAGCTGGGTATCTCAGTAGTCCCCATCTGGCATTGAAGGTTTGGAGGATTCTTGGAGAGACATGAGTTCTCAGTCCATATTGGAGGGTTAAAAAGCTGTGTCTCATGTCTTTAAGGAGTGCCAAAAGCAGTAGCAGCCACAGAGTAGATGCACTTGTCAGTAAGAATTGGAGATAGGCCAAACAACAGTACTCTCTATTCTTTCTGTCTTTTTACTAAGATCTCAAGTTCTATGTCTGCAGTATAGTTTCTCTGGTCTTACTGATTATTTGTATCTGGTTGTACTTTCCCTTTGGATGCTTAAGGCCACACAGTTAGCCCAGATTAACCAAGGTTTTCTCAAGGTCAGTTGAGGATCTGGTCCTCAGGGTTCTCTCGGGGTTTTTTTTTTTTTTTTTGGTGGGGGAAGAGTGGGAGCTCCTTGCTCCTTTCAGCTTTTCATTCACCAGTTCCATCCACTCGAGGACAAAATCAGGTCTTGCTAGACCAGGCTTCCTTTTCTGAAGCATGAGCAGATTTTCCTCTCTTTAGACTGGACACTGGCTGAAGCCCCATCAGTGGCTCTCCAAGACCTCCCTGAACAGGAAGACTGGGGACCCACGTCTGCAGGACATTTCAAGAGGTGCCCCCATGCATAATCCCCTAAGACTTGGCTGACCTCTGAGGGCAAGGAACCAAGTTATCCCTTCGGTCCCTCGGGTGAATTGGTATGGGCCTTAGGTATGGTTGTTAAGCACCCAGGAAGGCTAAGTTGCACCAGCCTATTACATTGCACCTATATTAATATTGTATCCTTTGGAAACAAACTGTATGTTATTTCCATATCATATTTCTTGATTCGCATCTTTCCATTTCAATCCCATAATACTCTAAAAGATGCACACACACACACCCCCCATCATGTACCAAAAACCCAAGGTCTGAAAATAAATGTTAGGTCAGCTCTAGAACCTGCTTAGGGATTCACAATGCAAGAGCACAGTTGTCCTTAGATCATGAGGAATATAAAATTAACGTTTCTCAGTTTGTTTTACAACTAGGTACTTGGTACTAGCATCCACAGATGAGTGATACCATTCAACTTTTGTTTTTCTGGGATCGTGTTACTTCACTTAGCATAAAATCTTATAGCTCGGGCTGGAGAGATAGCCTAGCGGTTAGGAGCACCGACGCTCTTGCAGAGGACCCGGGTTCGATCCCCAGCACCCACATGGCGGCTAAGAACCGTCTGTAACTCCAATTCCAGGAGAACTCCAGTTCCAGGGGAATCCGAGACCCTCTTCTGACCTCCGCGGCATTGCACGACACGGGTGCACAGACCTGCATGCAGACAGTACATTCATACACATACAAAAATAAATAAATAAATAATAAAAAAATTAAAAAAAAATCTTCTAGCTCCATCCGTTTACCTGAAAATTTCATCATCTAATATTTTTTTATTTTATGTATGTATGTAAGTGCACCTGTGTCATGCGATGCCCAAAGAGGCCAGAAGAGAGCATCAGATGGGGTTTCAGATTGTTGTTAGCCACTGACTGGGTGCTGGAAACCGAACCCAGGTCCTCTGCAAGAATAGCTAGTGCTCATAACTGCCGAGCCATTTCTACAGCCCCTAAAATTGATTTTTAAAGAAAACTAAATATGATTGCCATGGCAAGAGCATTTGACACAACAGAAGGTAACTATAAAAGGTTATGTACCAGGCCTGTGGGATGTGCTTATAAACTCAGCATTTGGGAGACTAAGATGGAAAGATCCAAAGTTTAAGGTCAGTATGAACTACACAAGGAAACTTAAAATAAACAAAACAGCTCAGAGGTTGGGCTGGAGACACGGCTCAGGAGGCAGAGGGCTTGCCAGCACCACACAAAACTGAGCACAACAGAACGTGCCTGGAATCTCAGTTCTCAGGAGGCGGAGACAGGTCATTCTCAAGTTCAAAGTGAGTTCAAAGCCAGCCTGGGTTCAGTGAGATGAGAGAGAGAGAGAGAGAGAGAGAGAGAGAGAGAGAGAGAGAGAGAAAGAGAGAAAGAGAGAGGGAGGAGGAGGAAAGTGTATTACTAGTGCTTCTACAGTATTATCTTCCAGCAAAGCTGGGAACCTAAGATAATTTCTTCTTTTCACACCGGCAAAAGCTAGAGAGATGGGAAGGTCATCCTCTACTAGAGACTTCCTTCTCGCCTTGAATACCAGCACCGAAAGAGGGCTGAAAGTCACCTGTGGCCTTCTGACCTGATTAGCTATTTGTATTTATTTAACAAACACCTGCATAGCATTCTCCAGGCCCCCAGCTTGTTCTGAGTAATGTGTAACTATTAACTCCACTAATTCTAATATTGATCCTACAAAGTAATACACTCATCCTTCCCATTTTACAGATGAAAAAATAAGGCACAGAATTTGAGTTGGTCTCAGGCACACAGTTCAAGAGTGGCAGCAACAGAATCCAAACCTGGGCTTATGCTGGATATGTTTTATCTCTCAACCCAACTCCTCAGTGGTTCTGTGTTCTATCCACTCTGTCCATGGGAAGCCACGCCACACCAGGACGGCTGTCTCCTGGAGTCTTCAAGTCTTGGTTTTAAAGCCTCTTTTAATACCCAAATACAGTTCCTTCTATTAAAAAAAATGTTGCATGTAACTTAAGCACAACTTCCCCATGTACCTCAGTTCCTCTCTAGATCACTCATATGTAACATGATGTAAACGCTATGTAAATATTCATACTGTATTGCTTAGGGGATAAGGGCAAGGAAAGCATCCATATGTGTTCAGTACAGATTCATTCTTTCAACTACTTTCTACCCAGTTAGTTGAATCTGCATATGTAGCACTTAAGATCGTGGGGCCTGCTGTAGCTGTTTCGCTCTGTGAAGAACACTGGTCTACCAGCAGTTCTCAGACTCCTCTCCTAGGCAAATTTCACATCCCAAGCCTCAATCTTTGTCCCCAACACATTGATCTGCTTACTGTCTGTGATTCTTTTTTCAAAAAAAAAATATATATATATATATATATATATATATATATATATATATATATATATGATATGCATACATATATCACACATCTTTGTGTTCAAAAGAGAAACCTTTTAACACACATAAAAATACAGAGAGGAACACAGTAACAACAGTTGATCATATAGTATAACATATTGGCTTCCTAATATCTTGGATGTAATTGGTAAGATGAAGCTTTAAACTAGTACTTAGAGTAGATCACACAGCAAACATCCTTCTGTCACTTTTTCACAATATAAAACTGACTTCATATCATCTCTAAATCATTTCTATTACCTAATATAATGGAAACATTATTTGAGTAGCTATTATACCACACTGCTCAGAAAAGTCCAATTCGCTCAACATGATATTGTTCCTGAGATTTGAGATACACCCGAATCCAAACACTCCATTACCTTAAGTGTGACATAGATGAGTGGACAGTGGGTAATTGTGAACTTATCAATGAGAAGATCTAAATGCACCATTATATATACCGTTTAATAAAACTGTGATTAAAAACACATTTACAAGACTGAGTCTGCCTAATCAAGTTTAATGTGAACTACACAGTATAAAGATAAATATTTAAAAGGCAGTTTGATATTATGTCCATTTAGTAAAATAATAGTAGCAGGCTCTCCCCTAGGGCAGATGGCCTACCCAGCCACCAGTTCCATTCTGTAGAGTGAGTCCTAAATACAGTCAGAAAGCTGTTGGCTACTCCCATAACATGCAGGCCTCTAGTGTACCAATGGGCATACATTACCAGCCAGCCATTATTGTATTTTGCAGGGTTCACAGAAGGAATTTTCTGCTCCAGTAGCCTGTATAGTGAAGAAAACCAAACTACAAAAAAATATAGATAACCCCATTTACTGAAGAGATTCTTTTCATCATTATACATCCTCAAAGCCCTTGTCAAAAATCTTTTGATCAGGAGTGAAGAGATGTCTCCATGGTTCAGAGAAATGCTGCTGTTGCAGAGAAACCAGCACCCACATGGTTCCTCACAGACATCTCTAAGATGCCCTCTTCTGGCCTTCTGCAGCACTGCACACATGTGGTGGACATACATGATGTAGGCAAAATACTCATGAACATACAACAAAAATAAATCTTAAAAAAACTCAAAAGAGACTTTTGATAAATATACGTAGATTGAGTTTTCTATTTCTCTCTTCTGGTCACTTTTTGTCTTTATATCAGTGTTACACGATGTTGCAGCTTTGGGGTATGGTTTGAAATCAGGAAGTGTAAAGCCTCTGAATTTCTTCTTCCTCACAAGTTTCTGGATTACTCAGTGTACTTTGGGATTTTATTAAAATGTGAAGATTGTTCCCCCTGTTTCTGGAGGTGGCTTTGGGTAACAGGGTCATTGCTCCTCACATTGTCTTTCAGCTCTGAGCAAAGATGTCTTTCTGCCAATCAAAATTCCCAAGAGTTTCTTCACAGGCTTGGAAAAAAAATCCTCAATTTCATTTGGAAAAACAAAAGACTCCGAATAGCCAAAGCAACCCGGAGCGAAAAGAGCAATACAGGGGGGAATCGCTCTACCAGACATCAAACTATACTATATATATAAACTAAACTATACTTTATAGTCATAAAAACAGCCTGGTACTGGCACAAAAACAGACCAGTTGACCAATGGAATAAAACTGAAGATCCAAACCTGAGCACATACAATTTCAGCCACCTCATATTTGACAAGGGGGCCAAGAAGACACAATGGAGGAAAGACAGCATCTTCAGTAAGTGGTGTTGGCAAAACTGGATCACCACTTGCAGAAGAATGAAATTAAACCCCTACCTCTCACCCTGCACAAACTTCAACTCCAGATGGATCAAAGACCTCAACGTGAAACCCCAAACACTGGAGATGATAGAAAAGAAACTTGGCAGCAGACTACAAGACATAGGCATAGGAAAAGTCTTCCTAAATCAGACAGTAGCTGCACAAGAAATAAGATCGACAATTGACAAATGGGACCTCATTAAACTCAAAAGCTTCTGTACATCAACAGAAACAATAAAGGAAGTGAAGAGAAAACCCACAGAGTGGGAGGAAACCTTCACTGCAGATACATCTGACAAAGCATTAATTTCCAGAGTATACAAGCTACTCAAAAAACAAAGAAGAAAGAAAACAAATGAATCACTCAAAAGATGGAGCAAAGATCTGAATAGAGACTTCACAGAGGAGGAATTAGAGATGGCTGAGAAACACCTTAAGAAGTGTTCAACATCACTAATAATTAAGGAAATGCAAATTAAAACCACCTTAAGATACCACCTTACTCCAGTAAGACTGGCTAGGATCAAGAAAACAAATGATGCCAAGTGCTGGAGAGGGTGTGGGGAAAGGGGAACACTCATCCATTGCTGGTGGGAATGTAAACTTGTGCAGCCACTATGGAAAACAGTGTGGAGAACCCTTAGAAGACTCAAAATGATCCTGCCATTTGACCCAGTCATACCACTCCTGGGTATATACCCACAAGACTCATCTTACTGCAGAGATACATGCACAGCTATATTTATTGCCGCTCTGTTCACAATAGCAAAAAACTGGAATCAACCCAAATGCCCCTCAACTGACGAGTGGATAGAGAAAATGTGGTACATGTACACAATGGAATTCTATGCAGCAGTAAAGAAAGACAACATCATGAACTTTGCAGGTAAATGGATGGAGCTTGAAGACATCATGTTAAGTGAAGTAACACAGTCCCAGAAAAACAAACGACAAATGGTATCTCTCATATGTGGACGCTAGTACCAATAACCCAGTTATAAATATTTCTTGTGGAGAGGGATGCACATTAAAAGAACAACAACAGAAAGATTGCATCAGAAGGCTGACTGAAATGGTGACTCGGGAGGGGTGGGAGGGGTGGGAGAGGGACACGGGTGTATATTCGATTGGTGCATGTTTAATTGACATGAGTTCAACAAGTATCCAGTTTTGCCCAGACTCTGTCTACAAGATACATGGTGCTTTAGGACTTAGTAAAAGTAAATATGGGCATATTGGACAACATTGGTTTGAAGACTGATAAAAACGGTAATGCATCTGAGTTAATTGGTGATATAAATTGCTCTTGTCCACATTAGCTTTAACTAAAATCTGTATAACAATTACTTTGGGATTGGTATAAACAAATGTTCTCTATAATTTTGCTGTCATATAGTATCACCTGGTAGCAATCTCTTTCACCTATAGGATGATTTAACTCAAAAATAAACTTTGTTTCCCAAGTTAATCACATACAGTAACCCAAAACAGCATGGGTGAACTTGATGAAATCTGTGCCTTGATTCCACCCTATAGGTATGTATAAAACAACTGCTTTTTTGAGACTCATGGGTCAAAAATAAAAACCTTAAATAAAAAAGGGGGATATAGATAGATATGAAAACTTTTTGTCAAAAAACCTTGCAACCCAAATCTTAAAACTAACTATGGGAAAGGATTTGTATGTTCCAACAGGCCAGAGTATCACCAACTTAATGGCTGAGAAAGAAAATGCAGCTTTGCAGTGAGTAGGATGTACCAGAAAGTGCCAGCAGAAGGATTGACTCCTCTGGGCATTGAAGGGAAGAAATGCCTCAGATTGCTGCAGACATCAGGCCCCTCTGTGGATCCTACTAGTAACAACTATTTTTAATGATTCCTAACGAAGCTTACCTTCTAGGTGCTGCAAAGGTTTTAATACAAGAGACTTTCTTAACTCCCCCCCATAGAATAAGGAGAAATATGATGATGATGAGGTCGTTCTCCAGCTGTAGATTGGAGCCAGCTGTTATAGAGGTATTCTCTTGTAAAATCAGTAAAACTGCCTTCTTTAATTGACTAATGGACATAGAAACTGTGAAAAGGATTATTCTCTATTCAGAACCAAATATAATGCTAAAGTCTCCTTAAGCTATGCACTTAAGCAAAATATATTAATACAGGAGCTCTGACATCAACAATGGATTATTCTACCAAGGAGATGTTGGCCAGGGGATCCAAGCCCCCACAAAAGGTAAAGGCTCCTTGCCTCCAAACTGGGATATCTGCAGGAAGAGAGGCGATAAGGCCCTGCTGTTGAAGACCTGATATAAACATGGGAAAGATGTATGGAGACCGCACTTGCAAGTATACAGATGGTCTCTGGAATGCCAGAGAGTGTTACCAAAGGCCACTAAACCAATAAAGCAAATATAGGTCTCCTTGAGTCAAGCAAGACTCCTCCGTCAGCACCAGCTACACCTCATCTGCCTGGAAATACTGTGCAGCAGTGGCAGCCATATGTCTGTATATCCCAAATCTAATTGGCTATTAGCTCTCTCCTTGGAGGAATAACCCACGGCTGATGCCACAAGCTTACATCCTCTAATGGTTAGGAGATGTTATAAACCACATGAAGACCCTGTCATACTTAACAGAAGAAAATGTAATTCATGGATTAACATACCATCCAAACATCTGTGTCTATACCAAAGTAACCTACCATAACAATTAGTACTGTTTAAATACCTATATATCTAATTGCGTGTGCTTCATTAGTAGGATCGAAAGGCTATATATTATACTGTTTAAATACCTATATATCTAATTGCATGTGCTTCATTAGTAGGATTGAAAGGTTATGCCTGGACAAGCTGGCAGCCCATGAAAGAAAACAGCCAGAATTGACTAGAGACCAAGACAACAGCTCCAGAGAAAGTAGACTGTTTTGCTTCTCATCCACCTGTGCCCCTTTTCTAAGCCTAGGGAACAATCTGTGGAAGAAGGGGCATGATAGAATGTAAGGGCTGTGATTGGGGTGAATGGTGAAACTACAGCAATATAGACTGGACACTCATTAACAGCTCCAGAGAAAGTAGACTGTTTTGCTTCTCATCCACCTGTGCCCCTTTTCTAAGCCTAGGGAACAATCTGCGGAAGAAGGGGCATGATAGAATGTAAGGGCTGTGATTGGGGTGAATGGTGAAACTACAGCAATATAGACTGGACACTCATTTGATCAACTTGATTGAACATACAAGCCCCCCCCGCTGGATGGTGGGACCCATGGGCTGTGTGGGTTTGGGCACAACTGCTTGCAAATTGGTTTTATATGAAGGATGCTTGTACTCATAAATTATTACTTATTGTTAAAAAATGAAAAAAATAAAGAAGTAACTTTAAAAAAGATGTCTTTCTGTTTATTTCAGTCTTCAGCAATGTTTTCTTTCTTTCAGCAATGTTTTGTACTTCTCCATGCATGAGTCTCTCGCTGCCTTGGTTAAATTGATTACTGATGACTTTATTCTTTGGCATGCTCTCATATATGGAATTATTGTTTAACTTTCCTTTTGAGGTTGTTCATCATGAATATGAAAACATAACATACTAGATGCAGTGGTACATGCTTCTAATCCTAGCACTCAGGAGGCTGAGTCAGTATGACTGCAAGCTTGAGGTCAGTCACTAAAACAAAAAACCCTAATTTTGTGAGTGTGTATGTGTAATCTTCAGGATGTTTTTAAAAAAATCATGTCAGCTGTGAACAGATAACTTTACTTCTTCCTTCCCAACTTTAATGTCATTTGCCTCTTTCTTGCATTATTTCTCTGATGAATATATCCAGTACTATATTGAACAGTGAGACTATCTTATTGTTTCTGATTTTATAGGAACTAATTGTGATGCCCACTGTGGAATTTTCACATATGGCCTTTATTGCTGTTCCTGGTTTGTTGTTTTGATGATGAAAGTGTATTAAATTCTGTCAAATGAATATTTTTCACCTACTGAAAGCTTCTAAGAGTTTGAGCCTTTGTTCTGCTAGTGTGGTACAGCATATTGATTGGCTTTTGTATGGTGCAACCATTCTTACATCCCAGGGATAAAGGCCACATGCTCTTGACATATGATTTCTCTAATGTCAGATTTGGCTTGTTAATATTTTGCTGAGGATTTTTTTTACCTGAATTCATCAGGGATATTCATTTTTCAGTTATATTTTGGTGTCCTTTCCTAACATAGTTATTAAGGTAATTCTTATCACATGAAATCACTTGGCAAGTGCTCCCAATATAATTTTTGGAAGATTTTGAGAAAGGATGATGCTGTTATTTAAGAAAAAGATTTCTTTTCGTTTTTAATTATGTGTACATGTGTGTGTTTGTGTGTGTTTATGCATGTGAGTACAGATCCCCATGGAGGCCAGAAGAGGGCATCAGATTCCCTGAAGCTGGACTCACAGGTGGTTGTAAACCAGTCAAAGGAGATGCTGGGACCTGAACTCCAATCCTCTGGATTCACCTCTACAACTAGAAAGGATTTTTAAACATTTGTTTTTATTAAATCTTATTATTCTTAAATGTTTGGTACAATTCATCAGTGAAACTACCTTATCCTTATCCTAGGCTTTTTTTGTTTGGGAGGATTTTTTTGTTTGAGGAGAGGGGTAGTTTTTGAACACTGGTTAAATCTCTTACTAGTGGGGCTGGAGAGATGGCTCAGCAGTTAAGAGTGCTTGCTGCTGGAACAAACATATCTTTTCCCGTGGTTAGTTTTAAAATTTGAATTGCAAGGTTTTTGACGAAAAGGTTTCATGTCTGTCTGTATCCCCCCCCCCTTTTTTAACCCATGAGTCTCCAGAAGACAGTTGTATTATACATAACTATAGGGTGGAATCAAGGCACATATTTCATCAAATTCACCCATGATTCATCAAATTCACCCATGTTGTTTTGGGTGACTATATATGATTAACTTGGGAAGCAAACTTAAATTTTACGTTAAATCATTCTTAAAAGAGAATTGCTTACAAGGTGGATACTGTACAACGAGGAAAGTTATAGAAGAACCATTTGTTTTGGTGCCAATCCAAAGTTATTGCTACTACAGATTTTATGTTTAAAACAAAAACTGTGGAAAACAGGCGATTATTATCTACATTTAACTCAGATGCATTTTTTACCGATTTTTTATCAGAGTCTTGTAAAACCATGTTTGTTTAATATTCACATGCATATTACTTTTTACTAAGTCCTAAAAACACCATGTACTCCTGTAGACAGTGTCTCAGGCCGAACTGGGTTACTTGCTTGAACTCATGTCATTTAAATATGCCTTAATCAAATAATACACCCGTTGTCATTTCCCCATCCATTCCCCCTTCCCACTTCACCTCATTTCAGTCAGTTTTCTGACTCAGTCCTTCTGTTGTTGTTTCTTTTTACTCATTCTTCCATGTTTTAAAAAAATATTTATTCTTATACTGGGTTGTTGGTTTTACTAGCATCCCCACATCAATGAGGACACCATTTGTCGTTTGTTTTTCTGGGACTTGGGGTACTTCACTGAACATGAATGTCTTCCAGGCTCACATCCATTACCTGCAAAGTTCATGATGTTGTCCTCTTTTACCTGCCTGCATAGAACTCCATTGTATTACTGGACCACATTTTTCTCTATCCAACTCGTCAGTTGAGGGGCACCAACTGGGCTTGGTTCCAGCTTTTTTGTATTTGTGAAAAGAGACTGCGATAACATAGTTGTGCCAGTATATTTTGCAGTATAGTTGTGTTCTTGTGGGTATATATCCCCAGGAGTGGTATGACTGGGTCAAAAGGAAGGTCGTCTTTTGAGTCTATTTAAGGGTTCTCCACACTGCTTTCCTAGTGGCTGTTACCAGTTTAATTCTCACCGCTAGTGGATGAGTTGTTCCCCTTTCCCAGCAAAACCTCTCCAGCATTTGTCATCATTCGTGTTCTTGATTCCTTAGGCCAGTTCTTATTGGGTAAGGTGATATTCTCAAAGTGTTTAATCTGCATTTCCCTATTTTCAGAATCTTAATGGCTGAGAAAAGAAAAGATACAGCCTTTGCATTGAGGTCAGATTTGTTTACAAAAAAGTGGCAAACATGAAGGTTTGACCCGTTCTGAACATTGACTAACGGAAGAAAAGGTCTCAGATTGCACTACAAACATCGAACCTTCTGTGGATCTACATTAACAACTACTTTTACTTAGTCCTAATGAAACTTTATACTTCTCGGTGCCACAAAAGGTTTTGCTAATCATGAGAGACTTTCTTGGCTCCCCCCCATAGAACAGGGAAATATGACGATGATGTAGGTCGTTCTCCAACTGTAAATTGGAGACAACTATTATAGAGGTAAATCTCTTATAAAACGCGGTAAAATGCCTTCTTTAATTGGACTAATAAACATAGAGAACTGAGTGAAAAGGATTATTACTCTGTTCAAAAACCAAATAATATATTACTAAAGTTCCTTAGGCTATGCATTAGGAAAGTATATTAATGGCAGGAGCTTCTGACATCAGCCAATGGATGATTTCTACCAGGGGAGATGTTGGCCAGGGGATCCAAGGCCCCCAAAAAGAAAGATAAAGGCTCCTTTGCCCCTAAGTTGGGCTATACTGCAGGAGAGGACGATTGCACGATAAGACCCTGCGCCGAAGACCTGACGTTAACACAGGGAAGATGTATTGAGACCGGCACATGAAAGTGTACAGATGGCCTCTGGAATGGCCGAGTAGTGTTACCAAATGCCCATTAACACTAAACGCAAAAGCAAATACAGGTCTCCCCAGTCAAGCAAGACTCCACCGATCAGCACGCGCACCTCACTTGCCTGAAAATCTGTTTGCAGCGGAGGGCAGCCATTTTGTGCCGTATGATCCCAAATCTAAATTGGCTATTGGCTCTCTCCTTGGAGGAATTAACCCACAGCTGATGCCACAAAAGTTACATCCTTCTAATGGTTAGGATGTTATAGCCACAGTAAGACCCTGTCATATTTAAAGGGGGGAAAAATGTAATTCATGGATTAACATATCATCCAAAACATCATGTGTCTATGCAAAGTAACCTTCCATAAACTTTTTAGTGCTTACTTAAATACCTATATATCTAACTGCTTGTGCTTCATTGTAGGATCGAAAGGTTACCCCTGGACAAACTGTCAGCCCATGAAAGGAACACAGCCAGAATTGACCAGAGTCCAAGTCCACAGCTTCCAGAGAGAGTGGACTGTTTTTTTACTTCTCATCCACCTGTGGCCCCTTTTCTAAGCCTAAGGAACAACCTGCGAAGAGGGGGCGTGGTAGAAGTAAAGGCTCCGATTGGGGTGATTGGAAAACTACAGTGATGTAGTCCTGGACACTCATTTGATCAACTTGATTGAACAACACTGTCACCCCCCACTGGATGGTGGGGCTGTGGGGGTTTTGGGCACACAGCCTGCAGATTGGTT
Organism: Rhizomys pruinosus; assembly: GCA_009823505.1. NCBI lineage: Eukaryota > Metazoa > Chordata > Mammalia > Rodentia > Spalacidae > Rhizomys > Rhizomys pruinosus. The sequence goes on along the minus strand of VZQC01012024.1, from coordinate 128,377 downwards.
TTGCACATGGATGCTTGTACTCATGGATTATCACTTATAGCTAAAAAAGGAAAAAAAAAAAAAAACAGAGAAAGATGCAAGACAGTTATGGCAGAATACATGATCTGGGATGGGGTGGGGGTGGGGGGGAAGGGAAAGGGAAAAATGCCTGATCTGAATTGGAAAATGATGTACGAAATGCACAAAGCATCAATAAAAGAATTAAAAAAAAAAAGAGTGCTTGCTGCTCTTGCAGAGGAACTGGACTGTTCTATCACCTATATAGTGGCTAACAATCATTGGATGCTCCAGTCCGGGGGATCCAATACCCTCTCTGGACTCCTTGGACACAGCATATATATGGTGCACTTACATACATCCAGCAAAACACTCATCATACATATGAATTTAAAATAAATATTAAATTTTTTCTTACGAGTTATTTGCTCAAGTTTGCTCTTTCTTTACGCTGGGCGGGATGCTTGTTGCCAGGATTTACCCAGGTTTTTCTAGGTTATCTAATTCGGCATACATATTTTTTTCATAGTAGTCTTATGATTTTTTTATTTCTGCAATATCAATGGGAGTGTCTCCTCTTGCCCTTCTGAGTCTTGCTGCTTAAGTTTTCTCTCTTTTTTTCCTCACTTAATTTTGTGAAATTTGGCCAATGTTAGCTTTTCACAAAACAATTCAGTATTACCAATGTTTCTCATCTTTCATCTGTTTCTTCTCTAAACTAATTTTTTCTCCTCTTTCTGTTAGAATTTGAGCTAAGTTTATTCTTTTCCTTTTCTTTGTTCTCCTAGATGTACTATGAGAATGTTTGAGATAGTTCTCATTTATGTACGGATTCATTATGATAAGCATTCCTTTAAGTATTGATTTTGTTATATCATGTAAGTTTTGGTACAATGTATTTTTGTAGAGATATTTCTTAATTTACCTTTGATTACTTTGACTCATTGATTGTTTAACAGTGCTGCTTAGTTTCCACACTTTTGTGGATTTTTTTACTTTTCTGAGTGCCATTAATTTTTAATTTCACATGCTGTGGTCAGAAAATGTATTGGGTATAATTTTAGTTGACTCAAATTCGTTCAAAGCTGTTTTGTGACCTAATACCTGGATGCCACAGGCACAGTTGAGGATAATTCGTGCATGACTGCTGTTGACTGGAATTGTTTTCTTTGTTTTCAGCATTATTCAAGAGCTCTTTGTTGATTTCCCACCCATTACTGAAAGCAACACATTGGAGTTTACTTGAATTGTACTACTGACAATTTCTCTATATTTTTGCACTAAAATTACTTCATTACAGTTTTTTAAACATTTCCTTTGCTTTTATACAAAGGACACTTACAAACAAAATATTACATATGACTTGTTTCTCTCTTATGTTATGACAACTTGGTTCTCTATGGTTTTGTGGATGTCTATTTCATAAATTTCTTTGTCATAATATTGAGTGTATATGTACATGTGCCTTTCTAATTATGACCTCCTCTTGGCTAACTGACATTTTTTTTTCATTTGTAATTCTTTTTTTTTTATTTAATTTTTATTGATGCTTTGCGCATTTCATACATCATTTTCCAATTCAGATCAGGCATATTTCCCTTTCCCTTCCCCCCCACCCACACCCGCTCATGTATTCTGCCATAACTGTCCTGCATCTTTCTCTCAGTTTTTTTTTCCTTTTTTAGCTATAAGTGATAATCCATGAGTACAAGCATCCTTCGTGCAAAACCAATCTGCAGGCTGTGTGCCCAAACCCCCACAGCCCCACCATCCAGTGGGGGATGACAGGTTGTTTGTTCAATCAAGTTGATCAAATGAGTGTCCAGACTACATCGCTGTAGTTTCACCATTCACCCCAATCGGAGCCTTTACATTCTACCATGCCCCCTCTTCCGCAGGTTGTTCCCTAGGCTTAGAAAAGGGGCACAGGTGGATGAGAAGTAAAACAGTCCACTCTCTCTGGAGCTGTTGACTTGGACTCTGGTCAATTCTGGTTGTTTCCTTTCATGGGCTGACAGTTTGTCCAGGGGTAACCTTTCGATCCTACTAATGAAGCACAAGCAATTAGATATATAGGTATTTAAGCAGCACTAATAGTTATGGTAGGTTACTTTGGCATAGACACATATGTTTGGATGATATGTTAATCCATGAATTACATTTTTCCCCCCTGTTAAATATGACAGGGTCTTATTGTGGCTTACTGACATTTTATCATTGTGTAATATCCTTCTTTTTTGACATTCTTTTAAATTTTTTTATTTCTTATTTTTATTTTATGTGTATGGGTGTATTGCTTGCATGTCTATAAGTGCAGCCATGTCATGCAATGCCTGTGGAGTTCAGAAGAGGGCTTCGGATCTCCTGGGACTGGAGTTATGGATGGTTGTTAACTGTCATGTGGGTGCTGGGAATCAAAGCTCAAACGTCCTCTGCGAGAGCAGCCAGTACTCTTAACCACTGGGCCATCGCTCCAGCCCCTACTTTTGATATTCTTTAACTAAAACTATATTTTGTTTGACAGCCACCTTGCCCTTTTTTGGTTACCATCACATGGAACATCTTTTCACAATCTTGCCTATATGTTTCCTAATTATAAAGTGAATGTCCTATAGATTTCATTTAGTTAAATCTTATTTTACCCATTGAGCAGGCTACTTGTGAATCTCCTTCTCTTCCCAACTTCCAGTAGTTGTACACACACAGCACAGTCCTATTGGGAGGCAACAGTCATCTTAAATTGAACACACACATACACACACACACACACACACACACACACACACACACACTCACACACCCCTCATAATTGTTCTTATGCAATGACCTCAAAGAGACAAATCATAGTTATGAAGAAGAGATGATTGGTTGCTAAGTTTGGATTGAAAGAAGAGTTTGTGTGACTATTTGGAAGGAGCACAACAGGGTTCTCTGTGTTGACAGAGAAGTTCTGTCTCCTTCCTCTGATGTTGGTTACCCCAATCTGTACTTAAATAAAATATCACTAATGTAGACATTTTTTAAAGTTCATGAATAAACTTATGAAGTTTGAATTCATGAATAAACTTACAAAGTCTTCATAATAAATAATATTGTATTAATGATAATTTCCAATTTTTTATTTTTTTAATATATATTTTGTATAAGATTATCAAATCTAGATCCGTGTCCCCCACCCTATCCCCCCACCCCACCAGAGCTCATGTATTCTGCCAAACATACTTTTCATCTCTTTCTCAGTCTTTCTCAATATTCTCCATGTGGAAGTTGACTGTTTTGAGCAGAAGTTCACTGTTTCAGTCAGTTCTTTGATCCAGTCCATTCTGTTGTTGTTGTTGTTTCCAATATGCATCACTCCCAACTGCTTGGACAAAAGCTCAAGGGGCCATGCACAAGAAATACTTACAACTAGGTAGATAATTTACAATTTTGACATCTACTGTGGTTATATATGATCCTATAAGATCTTGTTGGAAGAATCTTGGTGAAGTGTATGCTGGAATTCTCATCAACTTTTGTAACTATTTCAAAATAAAGTTATTATGCACAAATATTATTGCATTAGTTACTTTTCTCATTACTGTGATAAAATACCCAACAGAAGCAAGTCAGGTTTGTTCCAGGGCCTGGATTCAGAGGGATTTCAGTCACCAGTGAAGAGTATAAGGCCTGGAAGCAGTGTGGGACTGGAGCCGGAAGCTGGGGGCATGTCTCACTTTCAAGATCCCACTAGTCAGATCCTGCCTCAAAAAAAAGACCATAACCTTCAAAATTGTATCTTAAACCATTCACAGCTGCACTTTGCTAAAGAATTAAGTTCACCCCACTTAGTATAATAGGCAAATTTTTCTCCATGGGGCCGGAAAGATGGATCAACAGTTAAGAGCACTAGACTGGCTGCTCTTGCAGAGGACCCAGGTTCAGTTCCCAGAACCTATATGGCAACTAACAACCATCTGTAACTCCAGTTCCAAGGGATCCAAAACCCTCTTCTGATCTCTGAGGGTATTGTATGATATGGGTGCGCTTACAGACATGCAGGCAATACACTCATAAACATAAAATAAAAATAATAAATAAAACTTAACTAATAAGATAAAATTATTGCCCCGTCCTCAAAAGTTCCCTTCTCCTCCCCTCACATGGCAGGACTTCGACTTCCCAGATCCCTTGTCAGTTCTGCAGCCCTATGTTGCTCAGTTTGTCCCTCTCCTTCCCCTTCTCCTGACAAAGCCCACTCATTCTTCATGTGTATTCTTTCCTCACCTGTCCATACAGAATGACAATACCCAGCACTCTCCTATGGATTCTCACTGCATCTTCTCTTTATTCTGACAGAAGGCAGTAGAGCTAACCTGAATAGTGAAGATTATTGCATATAGGATCATGTGTTAGTGAATGGGGTTGTATCTGGTTAGACATGTCTCACTTCTTCCTTCTCTTTTCACACATTTCATATTAAGAGAAACTCTTCAATTTTGCTAACTTTTGGATGAAAACTGTAAATAGGCAAATATATCAAAAAGAAAGAGGTGGTAGCATCGGGTCATCAAGCCAGATGTTGAATCCGTATCAAAGACTCAACTGAGAGACCCCTTCCTTGGTGAAGCCTCTCGGGCTTCCCCATTCGTCAGTCTCTGGTCTCTATCCCCAGTGCACTTCAGTTCTAGTTGAAATACTAGACAGATCAGCCATATGTTGTTATGATAATTCTCTGACTGAGCTGTGAATTGAAGAGCAAGATGGTTAGGCTTCCTTCCCATTCATAATTATAGCAAGTGAGAGTGTAGCATATAAGTATTGTCTTTCCCAGTCTGCTTTCTGTTGTTATACTATAATATCATAGACTGAGTAGTTTATAAAGAAACTAAGTTTATTTGGGATTATGGTTGTAGAAGCAGAGAAGTAAAAAAAAAAATGGAATTGGCATCTTGTAACGCACTGAGAAAGAGTGAAAGCAATCAAACAAGGGAAGGCAAGTGTGAGGTGGAACACATCTGTAACAACTTGCTCTTACAATTAACTCACTCTCCTAAGAGCGACATTAATAAGTCCATGAAGTCTTCGTCCAACCACATTTTATCAGATAGTGTCTAACACATGAATTTGAGGGTCACATTCAGCCTGTAGTACCAAAATATAATCCATTTAATGATCAAAAGAGCAAGCCATGACATCATAGAATATAGATCCAGCGTTCATTTATAGCAGAATTATCTGAGATAGCATTATGTGTGAGGTAAAGAAGAGGGGAAAGACTCAACCTGGGAATTCTCGTGAGTATGACTTTCAGGAGCAGAAATTAGCATTCATCAGACACAAATTCAAAAGTTAAAAACAGTGATTCAGGGCTGGAGAGTTGATAAAGTGCTTGCCACAGAAGCATGAGGACATGAGTCCAGAGTCCCAGAACTCACGTAAAAGCTATACACAGCAGTGCACATCCATAATCCCAGATCTGGGGAAGCAGATATGGGAGGACCCTTGAGCTTCCTCAGCCAGCCTAGATGAATCAGAGGGCTCCAGGTCTACTGAGAGACCCTGTCTCCAAAACATTAGGTGGAGAGTCAAAGTGAGGAAGACACCAGACATTGAACTCTGTCTTTCTTATGCAAACATACATACATGCATGTACACCTGTGTGCACATGTGTGCATACACACACACACACACACAAGTATATACTCACAGGAACATGTGCCTGTACAAATATACACAAAAATTGAGAAGGGGGGTTGTTGGGGAGATAGCATTTGTTAGGAGCATTGGCTGTTCTTGCAGAGAACACGGATTTGGTTCCAGCATCCACATGGAGGCCAACGACAGCCCTTAACTGAAGTTCCAATGGGTCTGACACCCTCTTCTGAATTCCATGGACACAGCACAACACAGGTACACTTATACACATGCATTTAATATATTCATACACAGGGAATAAAAAATTTGAGAAAAAGGTTCTTTAAGAGATTGCTACTGGCTACTGAACAGGGTCAGAGATGGCTAAATTGGACCATTAAGTACTATTCTCCCTTCAGCAAGCATGTAAAAGAGAGACTTCAGATGGGTTTTCTAGCAAGTTCTCCCTTTCCACCGCCTGACCGATCACCTCTGTCTCTGTTTAGGACATTTCTTCACCATAGTTTTATCCTGTACACGACTATGTTTTGTCTACAAACTACAAAAGAGTAGACAAAACATCAGCAGTATCACGCAAGGCTGAGTTCAAGTCCATTGAATTTCATCTCCAACACTAGCAAGCAGTCTGGTCTGTATTCAACAGGACGGCTAAGTGTGTTTATTTCCAACACATCACCAAGACTTCATTGAAATCAAGCATTTCCTATGCTAAAGTTTCTTTCTCGTTTTTTCACTAGGAACATGTTAGCCAGCTAACATCAAATTTATAGCTTTACAGAATTCCCTGAGAATAGAAGTGAAAAATCGCACCCATGTTGTCAACAAATTCCAAGAATAACGTTCCTGTCTATCCATCCATACCAGGAAGTTTACATGCCATAAACATATGGATGAAAACCGTAATTCACCAGTATCACAGACGGTGTTTTTTTAAAGTATGGAGAAAACACAGTAAATTTTAAAACCTACTAAAAAAGTACTATATAACTCCCTGCCCCATAATTCTGCACCCTATTCCTCACTCATGTGAAATACATTCAGAAAGTCCAGTATAAAATGTACATTGTCAGGCAAAAATTTGTTGCTTTCATAAAACAGTAAGACTTACTAGTGTGTTCACTTTAGTGATAGGAAGGAAGGAATTGCATATGTGACTATTTAGCCATGCACAGGACTTTGTAAAATGAGTTCTTCGCTGGGGTTTCCTTTAAAAGGGATTTATTTTATTTATTTAGTGTTAAATATTTTATTATTTTTTATTTTAGGTGTATGAGTGTGATGCCTGCATGTAGGTAGGTACAGCCACGTTATATAATACAGATGGAGATCAGAAGACAGAGTTGGATCCCCCCTGGAACTGGAGTGGAGTTACAGATGTTTGTTAGCTGCCATGTGGGTGCTAAGAATCAAACCCAGGTCCTTGACATAGCAATCAGTGCTCTTAACCACTGAGCCACCTTCCCAGCCCCTATTTATTTTATTTTTAAGTTTGTGTATGCCTGTATGTCTGAGGTGCATGGTATGGGCAAATGAGCACAGGTGACCACAGGGCTGTCAGATCCTCTGGAGATGGAGTTACATGAAATTGTGAACCACTCAGTGTGAGTGCTGAGAACTGAACCTGGATCCTCAGCAAGAGCAGTATGTGGTCTTACCCACTGAGCCATTGCTCCAGCCTCACAAAAGAGTCTTTAAGGAGACTATTTCTACCTAACATTTTACCCTTCAGAGAGTATATGAGCATGTCAAGAAATTATAAGTAGAGAAAGAGCCCTAATGTGACTTCCAACTGAGCCTTCTTAAATAACATTCATCCCTAAAAGTTTAGAACAAAATCTCTCAAAGATTTCCATGGCAATAATTTTCCATGTGTGTGTGTGCCCAGCAAATGGGACTTATAAATTGTTCCTATAACTCAAAGATAGGTAGCCACCTTACAAATTAATCCCAGAGACGGGGAGAAGTGAGAGGAGTTGGAGAGATGTTGGGAGGGATGAAAATAACGCAAAGACAATGCTCATGTATGAAAACCTCAAAAAATTAATCTCACTCTCTTTGTGCTTCTGTAACAGATTCTAATTCAGAACCATGAAGGAGTGAGCAGCCACAAAATATTATTTGTGGTTAATAACTACATGCATAGTCAATGTTCCTCACTGCTCTACACTTCAAAAGGGAAGTGTTGCAATTATTTTGAACCCGACTGCATAGAAAAAATAGAAGACATGCTTATTGAAGTTGTCATCTTCAATTAATTGAAGTTATCTTCCTTAAGGATCCCAAGAAGATTCTAGAATGAGATGAGCGAATGACTGAGAGCCATCATTTCTAAGGCCTGGAACATTCCAGTTTTTTCCTGTTCCTAAACTGGCTGGAGAGGCAACCACTGTTTAGAATACTAAGTAAAATAGTACCGGTGATAACTCACTTTATTCACAAGCCACTTATCTGCCATTGGCATGCAAGGTGTCTGCCTCGAAGCACAGCAGTAAAACAATTAAACTTCTCTGGACTGTCTGATGCTCTCCCAGTGTAGATATGAGCATATCGTGAGACCTTGCTCTGAGTTCTTTGTGCATGACTTGAGTTTTCCACCATAACCACTGTCGATTCTTTGTGTATCTCTAATTTCTTTTCATAACATCAATAAAAGAGAATATTGAGGGGAGAAAGGCTTCTTCTAAATGGGGGGTCTGACTCTTGGCTGTGATTTGCTTGGCAATTGGAGATTTTGTGTACAATGTCTTACAGCAAAAGGTGAAGGCTGCAGAAGCAATGGCTTTAAAAAACGTGGAGAGCTGCGGGAAGCCCTCTCTGACCAATTACGAGGTGATCCCAGTTCATTTTAACGGTTTGTTTCTTTCTTTCTTTCTCTCTTTCTTTTTATCACATGTTTCCCAACACAGTTTCGATATCCTGTGGGGCTGCTTTTGTAAAAAGCCATAGCTTCTGATTTAAGGAGGTTCAAAAATAGCTCTCTGCTTCTTCCAACTGAAAGAGAGCAGTCGAGTAACAGCACATTCATTCTCTTTGAAAAATAGAAAGATGTCAAAAGCAAAGTTCACGGCAAAATTAGACTGATTTGTTTTGTGCTTCTGTGATTCTGGCTCTAGAAGTAAACAGGGGGAAAAAACCTACCGTGGTTTGTTTAATAAGCAAAAAAACTGCTATTAAAATGAATTTCATGCTCAAAAACTTATCCTGGCAGGAAGAATGATCAATTATACAAGCTTTGGGAGAGAAGGGGAAAACAATCAGTCTTGACATCCACAGTCAGCGCACCATTCCAACATCATGTTCAGAGAAAGAACAACCTCATTAGCTTGATATAAATGGCTGGTGGTTCTGTGTTGGCTGTGGCACACGCCAAGCAGGAGTTCATATTCAGACTTTCATAGTAAGAGTAGTTTGGGATGATAGTGACCAAAGAACAGCCTCAGCTGGGGAAAGTTTCAGGGATGTCTAGACAGGGTTCTCTAGGAAGTGGACATCGAGCTGGAATCCAGTATCCATGGTGCAGACTTTGCCTTGCCTGGGCTTGTGCATTTTAGAGTTCTCAGGTGACAGCAGCATCATCCAAGCCTTACACACGTCTCAGGATGGAGTATCACCTTCTTGCCAGCATACCACCGTCCCAGCGTAGGCTTCCCTTGGTGGATATGTGTAGAGTCCCAACTGAATGATGGATCTAGTTCTAACCTTCAGCAAAACAGTTGAGATCTCCCTCTCCAGGCTTCCAAAAGCTGGTGAAAATGCTCCCCACTGCTGAAGTGATACACGCTCAAAACCAATTCTACAGTATTTTTTTTGAGAAGCAGCAGTTCTAGTTTCAGTGGATATGCTATTCTCTAATGAACTGGTCTATGGCATGCAAACCCTGATGTTTGGGATACGTCTTTTTTAAATTTTTTCTTTGTGTGTACCATTCTTTTTGTTTCCTTTTTTAAATTTTAATTGAATTTTTGTGTATTTCATACAGAAAGTCTCAGTCAATCTTAATCACCTTTGTACCCCTTTCTCCACTGGCACCCTCCCACAGCCCCCCCACTAAAATTCAAACACTGTTATTTGTGCCAAGGCCCATTGTGTCAAGCTAGTGTCCTCAGATGTTTCTTGGTGGAAGCTCACCCATTGAGGTCCAGTCAGCCCTTCCGGAGTCTAGTCAGCCCTTCCAGAGTCCCTCACTTTAATATCAGCTCTTCCTCACTCAGCGGTAATCGGCTGCTAATGTTCCTTCAGCTAATACTGGGTTCTGCTGTTCATTTCCCCAGTTCCATGCTGGGATCTAGTCTCCTTGAGCTTGCATGGGTCTTGTGCGTACTGGCACCACTGCAGTAGGTTCATATGAGCAGAGTCCCAGGAGCTTGTAGGATTCTATTTCCATATGGTCATGCACCTCTTCCCTGACTCTTACAATCTTTATGCCCCCTCTCCTGCAATGGTTCCTGAGTCCTGGGTGAGTGAAGCTGATATTAAGTCCTGTCTGAGGACCCATACTCTGTAGACTCTTAATCTCCATGCTTTGGCTATTTGCGCCCTTTTGTGTTCCTGGTCCTCCGTTACATGAGGGAGCATCATTAGTGGAGCTTCTTTAACTTTTGTTCTAGGTAGTGCAAGCCTTGGGTGTACAGGTTGCATTGTAGATAGGCCACTTAGGCTTGGGCAATTCACAGACAATGCCTGTTTGACCAGTTGTACTCCCCTGTAAGAGTCTCTGTTTGGTGCAAAAGAAGCTTCTTTGATGAGTAGTGACTAGGATACTCTAAATATGTGGATATATAGTTTGTACTTAGTAAGAAATTGCATTAGGCTCAGAAAGTAGCAGCCTTGGGGATTTCTCTAAGATCTATGATCTCTCCATCCATGTGTATTTGGCTATGTTTGTAGTACTACACATGAGTTTCCTCCCACTGAGTGGGCTTTAAGTCCAATTAGGTAGCCATTGATTGCGCCCAAGATAAAAGTGCCACTACTGCACCAGTGTCGTATGCTGTCCCGGTCATTGGTGTGGTTGTTTGGTCATAAATCTGGTGGTGGAGTCTGAGGATTGATGTTCTCACCTAGCGGCTTTTGTAGCACTGTCCAAAGTTTTGAGAGCTCTGCAGAAGAAGTGATTTCCAGCTCCAACTCTGGTTTCCAAAGCATGTCCTGTCCTCGGCAATAGGGTCTTACCTTCAAGTTCTGGGAGTGTGTGCCTCCATTCTTAACAGCAAAAGTGGGAGAAAAGCATACTGAATTTTCAGTTTTCTCAGTTAGGTCCTCTGAGGCTATTAGCCACAGGCTCAAAGCAGCTTTTTTGAAAGTCTGTTCTTTTCAAAACTATAAATATTACATTGCTAAATAAAGTGCTTTGAAAGAAACTGTGCTCTCTGTATGCCTACTATAACTTTCCAAGAGTGGAGGACTTCGTGAAAGTGCAGATGGTCTGACCATGGGTCTCAAGGGCACGGCCTCCACATGCCACACGTGTGTTCCTCTTACTGTTTCTCCTGCCTAGAGCAGCCTGCTTTTCCAGCTTTGTCTGGTGAACTGCTCTGCCAGGACTTCCCCAATCAGGAACAGGTTTCCTGAGGGAATTCTTCCTGCAGGTGTTCCTGGGAACACTTGCAGCTGCTGAGAACAGGTATCACAGATATTTGAGTCATTCATTCTTTGACCAATGTCTTAAACACACAGAGACTAGAGTGTATTGGATGCCTGTCGACTGCATGTGTGGCTACTTTTCAATCAATCAAGGGTGTCGAGATTCATGAGTCATTCAATCAATCATGTGGAGGGACCCAACTCAATAAATCCACAGGCACTTTAGAGGCCACTTCTTAACTCTCAGATTTCTCCCCGTGTTGTTTTCTCTCCCTCTCCCCCTCTCTCCCCTTCTCCCTCTCTCTCCAACAATTTATTGTGTCAGTCCTCTTCATGGACATTGACATTTTCACCAGCAACACCAAGTAGACAGATAGGATGCTCCGACCGGGAACTGGCAACCGGATACCAGCAGCAGGACCAGAAGCCAGCAAAGAAGTGAAATCAACAGTGGCCCCTTGGCTTCGGACAGCATGCAGTAAATGGAAGCTTCCTGTTTGTTCCTGTCTCTGGCTCTACTCTTTATATAAATCCATGAGTAACTTTAGGTCTTTTTGTTTATTTTCCTGTCAGATAAGTAGATAGATACCATACAGAGAGAGTCAAGAAAACAGACAATAGACAGACTTAAAGACAGGTTGTCCTATATCATGGTATACTTTATGCAAATTTATTCAGAAGTATAACTCAGTGTTCAAAATTGACATATGCTCAAATATTGTGCTATGGTCCCTTGAAGTTCTTGGTTCTCTTTAAGCCAAGCCTATCCATTTCATGCTACCTTACATCTATTTTTAGACACGTCGATGCCTGACATCCCCACTATCCACTCACCTGGGGTCATCAAATTGCTTTTCCGAGTATGATTCTTGGTCCTACTGTTTGGAAGCTGGAAACTGATGGAGAAACATTAGCCTGCCAATGAAACGAACACTATCCCATAGACCACTCCGGTGGTCTGCATGGAACGTGTTCCACTCCTCCAGGAGCTAAGATGCTAACAGACCTGTTTGGAGATTAGAGTTGGAAACCGCAAAGTACTGCAGAGTCTGGCCAGAGCACCACAGTGCAAGAGGCTTTCCGTGAGAAGCAGACCCATCCATTTGTGGCTTTTGCTAGTTTTGCACTATCAAGAAATGTATTTTTAAAAATCCTTTTCTGCAAAGCTAGCAAAAGCCACAAATTCGATAGCTTAGGTTTCCATGCAAAACACGATGCCCAATTCTGGTTAGGTTTGTACTGCATTAGCTAATAATGTACTACAACTTCTAAGAAGTTCCCAGGTCAACCAACTTAACCTCCACATTTCAAATACACTTTGATGTGAGCAAAACATCCACAGAGTGCTGAATGGCAATGTAATTGTTGAATTTCCACCTTAAAATATTTAAATGGTGCTTTACCCCATCCCAACACTCCTGATGAACTCGCACGAAAATCATGAGCTTGACTTGACAGTTGGTTCCATTAGGGCAACAAAGGCAAGTTTGTACCATAGGAACAGGAAAAAATCTTGAGTTAGCAATCATTCACTCAGATGTGACATGGGTGAGCAGCGTAAAGCACAGTACGGGGCACTCCAAGAAGAAATTGTACAGATTATCGTGGTTGAAGGACTTTAGAGTGGGGTGATGGTGTCAAGTTGTACATCTCATTGGCAAGTTGCAACAGCCTTCTAGGCTGTTCTGTGGCCCACATTAGATTCTGAAATCCAGATGAATAGGGATCCTGCAAATTGTTCTCCTAGGTCAAGTTCGCTGTCCAAAAATTGGGTCCAGGTGGATTGCTAAGGCTCTGCTTACCTATTTCTCCATGGAGACTGGAGCTGCCATGGGCCAATCTCTGCAGCCTTGGTGGTGACAACCTTTGTGGGGTAAGTAGAGCTGTTCCCATGTCCTATATGATGTGTAACTTCCAAGTTGGATTATTTGGTTTTAAGGTATAAGGTGCTACTATTGTTAACGGACGACATAGTTAAGTAGTGGGGGAGAGACAGGTAAGAATTTATTGGTTTTTCCCTATTGACTTAGTAACTTATGATTCTGCTTTAAAAAAAAAGGTCTTTGAAAGACTAGAGGAATTTTAAAGAATATCTCTCTTTTATCTCCTAACATACCCTTAAGCTTTGGATTCACAGAAACAAAATGGCCTGAGATGATGAGGATACAGATTATAGACTGAGGGCTACATAATTAAACATGTAAGATATCAAGGTAAAGTACCAGAATACATAAAGAGGATAATTTCTTTAGTCAGCAAATGGGCAATAACAGGAAAAGGAATTTTTGTCTTGGGATAGTGAGCAGTTGTATCAACATATGATACAAAGGCTTTCTCAAATAGACATAACATTGCCATATGTTCCACCCCAAAACTGCAGAGGGACTTGGGAAAATCAGAATGATTTAAGATTGCCTATCCACGTCTCTGCCACCACTCGGTTAGCTGAGCCCAGGCAGCTAGCTAGAAGGAAGCAGTGTAGTTAAATAGGGACATGTGGAGAGACCAAAGTGGACCCCAGAGATTGTCACGTTGAGATAAAGAAAGCCATCAAACATCAGACATCACCACCAAACTGCTGCTTCCTTTAAGATACAGTGGTGTGTGTGTGTGTGTGTGTGTGTGTGTGTGTGTGTGTGTGACTTCTCTCCCTCAGCCCTCAGTGCTCCTCTATGTTCAGGCAGGAGCTGTTTAATGTGGCAAAAGAAGTTTAGACTGTGGGCAACATACGGATTTGCCCTTCCTCAGCATGAAGCTATGAGAAAGAGACAAAGCTGCCAATGTATCAAAAGACCACTAAACTGAATGGATCCCTCTGCATAAAAGGAAGGCAGCCCATGAGGCAGGCACAATGCATGCACAGGGTGTATCAGCACAGTATCAAACCTACCAATGGAAGGGTGAAAGTTTGAACACATACCAATGTTTTGCCTATATAACCAAGCTGCTATGTTTGCTCTCTCTTTGTGACCGGGTGAATGACTGTTTAGGGTGCCATGCAGGCACTGCCACCAGGCAAAATCTGGCATCTGAGGAGAAATCTTTGAATGCCATTGCAATAGATCCCAGCTCTCCATTATACAGACTAAGGAGGAAAGGGAGATTTATGTGGGAAGGAAATTCTAAAACTAGCAGCGTGGATTGCAACAGCTACTTTGCTCCATGGAGCTGCCTTTGTTAATCTTGACCTCGTCCAATTAATCAATAAGATGACCAGCAATGATCCCTCTGAAAGTTGGTTTTCCCCAAAGGATCAGATCTAATAATACACAGCTGTAATAATACACAGTTCTTTAGTGCAGGACTTTTCCTGGACAGAATTAATGAGATGACCCATAAAACTCCAGTTTGCCAAGTCATCACTTAAACATTCAATTTGTCTGTTACTATTGACAGCTTTTTCTCAAGACTCAGAACAAAACCTGTATCATTTAAAGCCACCTAACCATGAGAATGCAACTAAAACCACAGTGAGGTCAAGCCAGGCTGCTCAGAATGGTGTCCCTGAAATACATTCATTCATGAGTTTGTTTGGTTGCTTATTCCTCTACACTCAGGAGAGTAGGTTTGAAATCTTTCATTGGAAATCTCCTCCTATGTTGGCTTCCCTCCCTTCTCCAATGCTATTTCTTATAAATCCTATTCATTGGAAAGTGAACCTCCCACCCAGATCTCTTCCTTTATATCTCTGACATCTCTCCCACTTAAATCCTGTCACTCCTGTGTATCCAGGATGCTACTGCACATACTTAATGTTGTTTAAATTTTTCATCAATCACATTTTTCATTCTTAAGAAGTTGTAAGCTGCCAAATCTTATGCCTTGAGTACCTCTTGTTGCTTAATAATCTCCTGTTCATATTTCCTTTTTGCAGAAACCCTTCCAATAGCATTCATAAAATCATCATTAGATAGTTTCTGTTATTTCTCATTCATGGGATACCAAATGTTTCTGTTTGTACCTATGATCCCTACCCCACACACAACAGCCCTCTCATTGGCTACCCTTAGATGATGGCTAGTCCTTCCTTAGTCATCCACTGTAATAGTTCAGGGTTCTTTGAAACAGATGAAGTAAAAATAGTTTATTTGGAAGGAATCCCAAGAAGCGTATGAATGTGGCTTAGGAAAGCAGGAAGAGCCCATTTCAGTGAGCGCTGGGAGGTGACTTGGTTCTACGAGTACCTTTGAGAAGCATACAAAACACTTCTTAGATAGAGGCAGGACACCCCTCCCCATGAATTGAAGGTTGCTCCTGAGCACACTGACTTCTTCACAATTCTGTCGGTGTGTTTGCTCATAGACCAAAGATATTGTCTCAGTTTCAGAAAAGGTCCCGGGAGAGAACAGTTGTGTACTAGAGGAAAACGTGGTCAGGGTGAGTCCAGGCATGCACGAAGCTCTACCAGGCTGCTGGAGCTGAAACTCGGAGGGACACCTGGAGACACTCACATGTGAGCAGTTCTTGAGCAGATGTCCTGGGTTGGGACGCTTCCCGATGGAGTGACATTTTGCAAACACATTCCATCAGCTTCGGCAGTGAGAAGTGTTCCTTGTCTGCTGCCTCCGTCCTTCTAGTAAATGTTCATTCTTCTTTTAGTTATGACTGTGAACACTTCATTCTTTTATATACTTTCTATACTTCCTGATGTGGAAGCTTTCCACCTGTGCTCAACAATCTGCCTAACATAGCACTCACTTAAAGCTTCACTTCCCAGACCACAGAAATTTTCCCATTTTCCAGCAAACTTGGACTTTGAAACCATGCAGAGATTTATAACGCCGACCTCCTCCTGGTTGCACAGATGTCTGTGTCCTCTCTGTGATCCTCTCAATAGAGTTCCAAGTGTGAACTACTGGAAACAAGCCTTGGACTTGTAGAAAGTCTCACAAAGGCTGTCTAGGCTGGTCTGTCTGAAACACCTTAAACCCAGGACTCTGGGAAACGTTTGCCATTGTTGCTCTTCCTCTATTACGTGAGATTGCTTAAGGAGCTATGAAAGGGAGGAATAGACTCGGAGGCTTGTACAACAGCAATATTTTTTTCACAGATCTGGAAGCTAAACGTTCAAAATCAAGAGGTTTGTTTCTTCTTCTTTGGCTGGCGGACAGTGATCTTGCAAACGTAATCACACTCTAAGGTTTGAGGGGTTAGTATTTTTTTCTGGTATTTTTGAGACAGGGTCTCCCTTTAGTCCCAGCTGGCCTGGAGCTTGCTCTGTAGACCAGGCTGGCCTTGAACTCACAGAGATCCACCTGCCTCTGCCTCCCAAGTGCTAGGATTAAAGGTGTGCGCCACCATGCCCAACCCTAGGGTTAGTATTTTAACACAGAACTTGGTAGGGGACACAGTTCAGTTCATATACAAATCCATTAAGAATTCTCAAACACAGGGTCTGGAGGCC
Source organism: Rhizomys pruinosus (assembly GCA_009823505.1). NCBI lineage: Eukaryota > Metazoa > Chordata > Mammalia > Rodentia > Spalacidae > Rhizomys > Rhizomys pruinosus. The sequence goes on along the minus strand of VZQC01012024.1, from coordinate 111,756 downwards.
TAACTGAGCACTGCTAGGGTCCGTGCCTAGCATGGCCATACCCTGGGTTTGATCCCCAGCAATGAAAGATAAAATGATTCTCCAGATTTTATTTTAACATTTTCAAAGGCAATGGAACATCACTTTAATTCTCTTTTCCCTTTAAATAGGAGCTACCTTGTCATGGACTTTAAACCAAGGCATTTTGTTCCCTCTGACTTTTAGTACAGAATATTTCTTTCAATGATTCCTTTGAGTGTGAAGAAAGGAAAACAATAACATACAATACAGTGAGAGGAGAAAGCTTTTGCAAATCAAAACACAGGGAAATCTGAATATGTGATAATACTTCACAACTTAAGTGAGAAGACGAAACTGTTTTAGAATACTTTTTAATTTATTTTTAAAAATAACATATACATATTGTTAAAAAATTAATCAAACAGTTCAAAGGGATATAGAGTATAAAGAGTGTCTTCTCCCACCTCAGTCCTCAGTTCCCAGCTGTCCTTCCCAGAGGCAACCACTATTATCTGATTCTTAATTATCACTCCAGAGATAGTCTATGGGAATGCAAACATGTATATTAATGCATCCTTTTCACTTTATAAAACCGTGATATACTTTTCCTCATACTTTCCACTGTGCCTTTTCTACTTAACAGTCTTTGTGATTACTCCATGTCACAGAAAGAGGCTATATCTAATTATTTTCAAAGACTACATAGTATTCTGTTGCATGGACACACAGATAAATGACTTTCTGGCATACACTACTGATGGGTCTTTAAGTTGTTCTGGTCTTTTGTTCCCATCAATAATGACATAATGAAAGCCTTCTTTATACAGCTTTGCACAGGTGCGTAAGTTCCCTTTAAGGCTAATTTTTTACTAGTGAAATGACAAGTTCAAATTCTATGCATATTTTAAATTTTGAAATGCACTGAAAAATTTCTCTTCAAATATTTTGTACCCCTTCAGAATCCTTTCAAGAGTAAATGTGCATTCTTGAGTCCCCATGCCCTAATTTAGAACTGTGGATTTCATGATCAAACAGTGGTCTATAGTTATTATTCAAACTCACATGTTTCTAATTGGGGGAGAAGTCGAGTATCTTTTCCTACACCTCTATCTTAGTTTGCTTTCTGCTGCTATGATAAAACGCTGACCAAATCTAAAGGAGAAGAAAGGGTTTACGACTCCTGAATCACAACGCATTGTTGAGGGAACTCAAGGCAGGAACTCAGGGTTGAACCAGGAGGCAAGAACTAAAGCTGATCTGCTTCCTCTGGCTTACTCAGCTATTTTATATGCCCCAGGCCTACCTTCCCAAGACTGCCACAATGGGCTAGGTCCTGCCTTCCTCAGTTAGCAACTAAAGAAATGCTCCACAGACAAGCTCACAGGCCAGTCAGATGGAGGAAATTTCTCCATTGAGATTGCCTCTTCCCAAGTATGTCTAGGTTGGTGTCAAGTTGACAAAAACTAACTAGCACAATCAACTTGTCAAATTTGACATACAAACACATCACTTTAAACCACACCCTTTCCATTCTTATTTGTCCTCAAGATCTCATGTTAATGTCACAATATTAAACAGAATACAGTCTTTTAAAAATCCCAACAACTGTGCTCTTATATTGTAGAATCCCTTAAAAAAATAAACAAATAAAAATTTTTAAAATCCCAGTGTTTAAAAGTTTAATATTTCTTAAAACTCCAGAGTCTTTCAATTGAGAGCTCTGGTAAAGTAAAAATTAATTTACATACTTCTTCTTCCAAGAAGTAGAAACCAGGGCAGAGCTACCGTTAGATCAAAGCAAAACTGGAGTCCAACACTGTAAAAAGCTCAATGTCCAGCATCTGATCTTTTGTGCTTCACAGCCCTGTCTGTAGCACATCCGCAGCTTGGCTGGTGAGTTCAGGCTGACTCAAGTCCATACCTATTGCTGTCCCTGACAGACATCCTGTGTCCCACACCTCAGATATGCTGAGGGCCCCACTGCAACTGAAGCTGTACCTTCAGCAACAGCTTCTCATGGCCTTTTCAGGAACTCAAACCATCCCATGGTGCCACGCCTCAGCTCTGATCCATGACCCCATGATCCGGGGATTTCCACTGCAGCTGGGGCTGTTCCTTCACCAATGGCAGCTTCTGGCTTCTTTCTCATAGTTCCAGGCTTCTGCTGTTCTCTGCAACCCTTCATGGCTTCAAAACTAGTAACATGTGGGAGATTCTTATGCATTATCAAGTTCAGCTGCCGGCTTAGGATGCAGCCTTGGCCCCTCTGGACCACACTTCCCGTGTGCTGACCTTGAGGAAATATTTCCCAGAAGATTTACTGCAGTTGATGCTAGGTTCCTACTAATCACAGCTGATTCTTCATCTCCAACATCAATTGTCCCAGTAAAGTAAAGGTTTCACCCCCCAAACAGCACCACCAGCTGGGACCAAGTGTTCAAATACTTGAACCTATGGGAGACATACCTTGTTCAACCTCAGAACATTGAAAACATTGATTTTTCTCTTTTGAGAAAATCTCTCATGACTTTTGTCCATTTGTTATTTTCTTCTCAAATTACAAAGTAAATTTTAAATAATCTTAAGGAAATACCTGTGTATTTGTTTGGTTGCTTTTTCCTAGAGCTAGTGTCAAATGGACAATATAGATTTTTCAGTCTGTTTGTCTTGAAAAGTAAATAACTGAATAATGGGTGCGTGACTTGTTGAAGAGAATTAATGCTGCCATGATCAAAACCATGTTTGCTGGTGGGGTGATTTGACATTAAAGGATGTTAGTCTTCCTTAACTAATCTGTATGCGCAATGCAATTTGAATAAAAATTCCCAAGGGGGTGCTGGAGAGATGGCCCAACTGTTTAAGAGCAGTGACTGTTCTTGCAGAAGACATGGGTTCGAATCCTAGTACCCACATGGTGGCTAACACTCCATAACTCCAGTTTCAGGGGAGGGATCTGACACCCTCTTCTGCCCCCTGCAGGCACTCCATGACACAAGCGCACTTACCCACATCCAGGCATAACACTCAGACACATAAAATTAAAATAAATTAATAATACCCGGTGGGATTAGGATTTTCTCAGAAACCCTATAAATTTATTTTGTAATATTTTAGAAGAAAAGAAATAGCAAAGTTGGTTTTGAAAAAGAAGAACAAAGATAAGGAAGAATTAAGATATCTGAGACTTAATAATAAAAATAACAATAAAAGCCATTAAAAGAACTTTAAAAAATGTGAAAAGACATGTTGTTTAGAAAACAACACAGGGAAAACTTTCACTCCTTAGACAAAAAATAATCTTGAAATTGTGCATCATAATGTTCAAAACAGATTCCAGAGCCAGGTATGGTGTATATACCTTTAATCCCAGCACTGTGGGCACATCAGAGGTCAAGATATGGGTATCACAGATTTGATGCCAACCTGGATTACATAGTGAATTCCAGGCTATCCTGAACTACACAGAAAGGCTTTGTGTCAAAACACACACACACACACACACACACACACACACACAAATGAGACCTCCTAAAATAGGTGTCCAAAGGACAAAATATCTAGATGTCTATAAAATACAGTTCATTATAGACAAAGTCAATAGAAAGATTATTGTTGAGGAGAAGACATTTGCAACTTCTGAAACCAAGATGAGATGGTTATTTAGAACATGCTACAAATACCTGAACATTAATAAGAAAAAGATAGGAAACCCAGGAGAAAAAGGGGCAGGGGGCATCGTCATGTGGTCCGCAGCAGGAGACCTAAATGGCTACAGGGTTGCTGAAGGTCGGGTTTTCTGGCAGGCAGACTAGGCAATGAAGATTATAATGAACAAATTTATTAGATAGTGCTCTCAGGATCAACACCTGTGGAGGAAGAGAAGGAGGAAGGAATATAAGTGAGAAGATGATCTGTAATGCGCCCCCAACAAAGGACTCAACCCACCCAGAGCCTCCCTTGCTGCAGCTTATCTTAGGACCCCGTTGATTTTCATCTCTCCTCTGTTACCCTTTCTAAATACCCATCACCCTCAGAGCCTCTTCTGCTCTATGTATCTGCTGGGGATTGAGTGTGAGAAATTAAATCTTTGAATTCACATACTGATAGGTTTTAAAAGGTGTTGTCTTTGGCAGATAATTATGATTCGATAAAGTTATGACGGCTGCCACTTGGATCATGTCTGACTTGCTTCTGATGGTTAAATACAGACACCTTATTGTCTGACCCCAGCACCTCATTCCTCGATGATTTTACAATCTTATTACCCTTGAGCCTACTCTATAATGTCATTCTGATATCTTCATCTGTTTATAGTGGCATTAAACTATAATCATTCTTTTATATCTTGAGATATTATAGTTAAAAACATGGGCAGGGATTGGCTGGACAACTCTTCCAAGTGGCATCAATTGGGGTCACTCCCAGCCATTCAGATGGCCACTACATAAATCACAGGGTCCACAATGGTACCATGTAATGATCTCTGTCTCTATGCTACAAAGGATGTTATTTCTCCAACAACGTAGTTGAACTTTTTACACTTTGGCTTAAGGTTCTAAGAGGCCCAGAAAGAAAATGACTTTTTTATCATCTACATTTTGGCATCTCAGAACTTCCTTTTCTCTATGTATTAATGTTCCTGTCCAGATGTGAAAGGAGAATTAGCCTCCACCTCTTAGCAGAGCACTTGAGTCCAATATTAACCTAATATAAATGACATCCCACTATCAACTCTAGATTAGAAAAGAAAGCCATTTGGGGGTGCTATTATCTATAGGTCTCTCATATTTCTGAAGAACTGACTACCTCTGTTCAGACAATCTTTGGGGAGATAAAGTGTATACAAAATAACTTTGTTATGAAACTAAAGAAGCTAGTGGCAAATACTTATGCACTTACCACTGCTATTGCTGTGAACACTGGGGTCCTTTGTCTCTGACCCCATCCTACACCCTCTGCAAATATCCAGAGCATGATAATAAGCTAACTTGTTAGTTTGTAAGTAAAATAAAATCTCATGCCTCAATGTTCTTGATACCATTATTGAATTTCACAGAACCGTTAGTACCATTTTAATGAGCATGCTCTTATTGTTTGGGAACATGGCAAGCTCTCTGGGCTGTCAGAGATCCCAGACAGTATCTACCCCTAAAGCTTTGATTTTCTTTCATTCTCATTGAATTTTTCCAGTTTTCATACAATGTAGTTTGATCATATTTAGATCTCCTCTTTGCACCTGCCCTTCCTAGTCCCTGGTGTATGAGTAACCTGTGTCCCCAAATGCCCTTCAGTGTGAGTTCATTCTCTGGAGCCTCGTTATCTACTAAAAGCCACATCCTTGAAAGAGACTGACTCTCCCCTTCCATCAGAGTTGTTTGTGAATATTTTCTCAGGTAGGGGTGACATTTCTCACCCACTTCTCCATGTCTATGCTGGGATTCTGTCTGGCTTGAGCTAGCCTGGGACTTTTGCATGGTGTCATCATTTCTGTGATTTCCATCTGAATAGCTGACTAGCTGCCTGGAAACATCTATTTCATTGTGGTCATCCACCACCTTTGGCTCTTACAATCTTTTCTTAATCAAACTCTGATTATATTATATTTTGATCATATTTAGACCCCCTCCCCTATCTGCACCCCTCATATAGCACCCACTGGATATCATGCACTCTGTCAGATATATGAAGGCTTATTGAGTCAAGTTTGTGTCCCCAAACGTCCTTCAGTGTGTGTCAATCTGCTGCAGCCTGCTTACCCTATCCAGCACCCCATCTTTATACTTTCTAGCTATCTAGAAAGCTCTTTGTTGTTATGGTCATCAACTACTTCTTACAATCTTTCTGCCTAACTCTTTGATTTTTAATCTTATTTCAATTGCCATGACACTTCCAGTGTTTAAATTCTATGAAGCTTGGGTCCTTATTCTCTCTAAGCTCCTAAGTGGCATCTTAGCAGTGCATTAGCGCCATCTCTCACTGTTGGCCTGGTATTAGAATCCATTTCCCAGGAGAACGCTCCCATGCCACTACGTCTCCCTTAGCCAAGTTCAAGTTCTGCTTACCCAATCTAGCATTCTCAGAAGCCAGTCCGTGTGAAATTTCCAGTGTCCTTCAGGCACATATTGGTTGGATCCTACCTCTCCTTATGATACAGTTCCTTTCTTTCCTTCATAGGTCCAGCATTTCCTCAGCTGAACAACTTCTCATAACCAGAAAGGGAGATAAAGCAACCACTAAGGAGGAAACAGCTTACTTGCAAGATGGCTTTGAGAAATCGCTACTTAGAGAGGGATTCCAACATCCAGCATGAAGCAGTAAATCATGGCAAGATCTTCAAGAGCACTTAGCAAGGTCCCCCTCTTTCCAAAGTTGTGTTCCTGGTCTTAAGATAGAGACTTTTCCCACTACTTTTATATTTGAATCCTGGGCTTGGAATTTGGCATCTTATAGTCCTAAGCAACCAAAACATCTTCCATAATTTCAAATTTAGCCATATGGGCTGATTAATCCATATACACCATTCATCATTTCTTCTTAAAGCATCAATATCCCTTCACAACAGGCATCTACTTTTGTTGCCAGTGTGATACAAGTCCAGATACTCTACACCTTAGTTCTGACAGAATTTTGCTTCACGATTAATGGAGCATCTAACCTCACTGCCACCTTTTAAAGCTACTAACCATGAGCCACCTAACTCCTTGTGAAGTCCTTATTGCCAGCCAGCCTGAGGGTGACTCAGCTCTAGGTTGCTTGCCTGGCATCAGTTTTCTCAAATCATCCAACTCTTGACAATGATGGTTGCAAATTATATTTCCCAAACGACACATTCAGAGATGGAAATGAACATGAAGGAAGTCTATTGACACTTGTCAGAATCAACACACGTGAAGCAGAGGGAGGAGACAGGAATGGAGAGAGGAGGAGATGCCGTCTTAACAAAGCTTTGACCTCACAGAGAACCCTGCAGGTCCGACAGTTTTGCTTGTCCTGAGCTAGAGTGAGTGAGCCAGAGGAAATAAGATCAGCCAGCCATTGGACACTGACTGTTTCTAGAAAGGTGCATAAGCCATGAAAGGGAGTCGTCTTCCCCTGTGACTAGCTCTAGAGAGGCTTGACAGTAGAGAAGATAGGCCAGAAGCATTCCCAGCTCCTAGAGGAACAACTTCATTCCTGAAGTAGGATCTGGGATACCCAGTGTGGCAGCCACAATCCAGATAATGTAAACTTAAACTACTACCATCTCTTACAGACATCAGATTATCAGAGATATGCAGAAATGGGACTTTTTGTGTATTTTTGGGAGGAGTATAAGTAAATATAAATGTTCTAGAAGATATCTAGAAACACAATTAAGTAAACATAACACATAGCCCAAAAATTCCATAAAACCTCCCACACAGGTCATCAACATGTATGAATAAGAATACTCAAGACTTGTCTGCGGCAAAAGGAAAAACCAGGTGTACCTCATTAGAGAACTACATGAGCGAAAGGAAGCAGTGGAAATTACAGAATCCTATGAAGCCTTCCGAAGTAGCAAACTAGATATACATACAGAAATATGAAAAAATGGAAACATGCAGCAACAAAGAGTTGAGTGAAAATGTTTAAAAAATATCAAAATCCATCATGTCATTCAGTAAATGAAAGAACAAACCACATACCATATTGTGTAATGTGCATATTCACACAATTTGGGGTACATACACATATACACATATATCATTAGAGTGAGTCTCTACAATGAAGAGAGGCTTGGAAATGGGAACAGAGAAAGGAAATAAAGATTGAAAATAAAGATACATCATGCATAAACAAGTTCAAACTGCGCACCCGAGGCACAAAATAAGAACATTAGCAAATGTATTCAAAATTTGATGAAAGTTTGCTTTCACCTAAGTTTGAAGTAACAAATCCACTAGGAAGAAAATCAAGCTAGTGAGCCATGTGATCCCAGAGACAATTATCTCTACTTCGAAAGACAACCTCACCAGGTTTACACTGTCAGTGACCAGCTTCTTATATGTTTAGACACTCCTGGGCATCACAGCCCCTACAACATAGGAGCTGTTCTACAAGTGTTGAGTGAGTGACTGTTCAAAGTGAATAAATGCATGAATGAGTGAATGGGGTCAACAGCCTTCAAAGAAACAGGCAATTAAATGAAGGAGAGTAGACAAATAAACCACACTTATGTAACTTGTAAGCAGCCTACTGACAAATCCTGGATCTGAAAACAAGCTGCTTCTTTAACAGAACAAGCTTCTTCTTTAACAGAACAATAAGGCAGGAATTTAAAGAAGAAAATCTTCCAATTGTTTACTCTTTCTTTTGTTCAATGAGATGGGCACACACTGAATCTCAGAAACTAGTCAAAATCAGTGATAAAAGGCCTTTATTTGCCTGTTCTGTCCATTCTAAGAGAGTTCTTGTTCTACGTAGTTATTTCATAGAAAAAATGACAAGCATCCTCCTCCCCACCCCCACCCCCAAGAAGAAAAAGCTCCTCTGCCACATGAAACATTTTCTTATGAAAGCACCTAGCTTCCCTAGATTCTTCCTCGGTCTTTGAATCTTTTAATACCCAGACTCCTTTCCATGGTTATTCCAACACATGCTGCTTACTGTAATCACCACAGAAAGTAGCCCATTCCAGATAGACCTCAGGACTATCAAACAGAAAGAGTATCTGCATCACCTGCCCAGTCTAACAAATCCTAAGCATCCCAAATCATCAGGGATTGGAAACAGAAATTGCAACCCTCCTTTTAAGGACCAATACCAACAGTGATTTCTCTAAAAATCCCTGAGGGCTTCCAGGTAGGTCCTTTGGCTCCTCTTCTGATCTGGCCTGTTTGCCCCTCCCAAGGTAGAGGTCTCCAAGATAACCTGCAGGGATATAAGAAGACAGAAATTCCCTTTACATTTGGTTTAATTCTTTTTCTTTCAAAAGGTCTGTATTTGTGTGTGCTTTATATTTAAATAATATGCTATTACTGTGGTACTGATATAAGTAATTACATATATGCATATTAGCAAGGCATGCTCAAACAAAAGAAGGTTGGAGACTTGTGCTTCGGTCTCGCACATCAGAAAGTCTTGTCCTGTCCCCACCAGAGACACTGCAGGACCTTCTGCCTTGTTCCCGACTGCTCCATTTTGGAGAGTCTTCTTATTCTATTTGCCTCGTTTCTATACCCATGAAAGCCACCCCATGCCTGGTGCATCATCACGTCCCCTTGTTTTAAAAGCTCCTGTCTCACCCCCTGAAGGAAAGGCTTTTTGTCATCTGAAGTTTACATCTGGTGGTCCTTTAAATGTATGTTCTTCCCCCCTGGACCAGGGCTCGCAGGCTCTGTGATGCTGCAAGTCTGTTTGGGTTAACAGTCCCCAGGCTTAAGCCATAAGCAGAGAGGGGGAGGGAGATAGGGAGTGATCAGGAGAAAAAAAAGACCAAGAGTAATTCCACAAGGGGGAAAAAACTCAGTTTAATGTTGTAGCTCAGGGTATTTTATACAGATCCTTGCAAGGGGGCTGGGACACACAGAATTGAGGGTTGGGACAGGTTGGGACAGGTGGGACTTTAGGCCATTTGCTTCAGATCAATGCTTTGCCCTAAGGCATCAAAGACAATTGGGCACAGGGCAGGTTTCACAGGTTTTACAGGTAAGCAGGATATTAGCAGGGGTCCAGGATTGGAGGCAGCTTGCTGACTCTCTTAAGTGTTTCTGCCAAAAGAATACCTACAGCTTTTGACTTTCAGTGTCCCTTTTGAGCTTGTCATGGACTGGCCTTTCCTTTGGGAGAGGGGGTATCTATAAGGAAAACCTTCTAGGAAGGTCCCAGAAAACATCTGATTTTTTTTGTGCCCCTCAACCCCCCCTCCCCACTACATCATTAGTCTACAAAGTGTTCCCAAAGGGCTTTAAGGACAAATACTACAGCCACTTCCTGGAGGAAACATCCTTTTCACTAGAGAGTTGTTCTTTCTAGATATTATGCATTCAAGCAACTTTATTACGGTGAGCAGGAGCAAACATAACTTTTAAATGGCACATAAATTAACTATAGGGAGATTATATATGTATATATAATATTTTATTTCTAATATTTAAAGGAAAGAAGGGGTAGAAATGCTTAATGAGACAAAGGCCAATAAGAATCAGGAATGATGGGATGGAGAGATGGCTCAGTGGTTAAGAGCACCGACTGCTCTTGCAGAGGACCTGGGTTCGGTCCCCAGCACCCACATGGCGGCTGAGAACCATCTTTAACTCCAGTTCCAGGGGAATCCGACACCCTCTTTCGACCTCCGCGGCATTGCACAACACGGGTGCACAAACCTACATGAGACAGTACATTCATACACATAAAAAAATAAATAAAAGTTTAAAATAGAATCAGGAATGAGAATTACAAACTGAATCAAAGTTCTAAAAATAAAGCTAGCAGGGGCAAGAAACTTGAGAATCTGATCACGCAACTTTACTGTAATAGGTGTTCAATATAATTGATTATTTCTGATTGAACATTATTCATCCAAAGCAGAAAAATAATCTTTTCCTTCATACACTGCTTCTGACTGTGTTTTCATTTTTTAAAAAAAATCCATAAATATGTCCCCTATGATTTTCTTGTAATTAGGCCTGGGGCACAGAGGAAAATCAGGTTCTGTGGCCTGAGCACCTTCCTATCTTTGGAACAAGAGATGGATTTTTAGAAGGAAGGAGAGGCAGTGTTCCCATGACATGGAAAAAATACTTTATTTATTGCCCAAACAGCGATGCTTCTAGGAGTAAAGGAATGAGTATTACTAAATACAATAGGAGAGCAGGCATGGTGGAATCATCCTGAGAAAACCAGACATGGTATGGTCATCCTATTGGTGAATCATATAACTGAAGGCAATGATAATTGGTTTAAACCTTGCTACATAACTCATTGTCACCCAGCCAATGACAAACTCAGTAGTTAATTAATGGCTGGTCAACATCAATTGGGAAATAAAAATTTTAATTTGAATAAATCACCGAAGTCACCATAATGTTTCATTAATTTTTAATCAAACTTAGGTTCTAACTAATTTCTCCTTCTGTAAGTCGATCATCCACTTCATTACCTGGTTTTCTGGATAAACTTTACAATTGCTTATCAGTCTTTATTTTCCTAGCCTCACTGGCTTTAGAAACTGTGATCATCCACAACTCTTCCACAACTTTTCAAATCACAGTGTTTGTCATTTCGTCAAGTTACTGGCCCTGACCATCCCAGTCTCCTCTCTTTCTCCATCTACTCCTTCTCTTCCTGCACTTTGTACCCCTTAAGTCTTTCTGCCTCTTGTGGATTCAGATGCCTGTAGCTGATTCTTGAGTCTTTTCCTATTTAGACCTTGATTTTTTTTTCACCCAAGTCCCAAATTTGTTTAATTGACCACCATTGATCTTTCCCTCTGAAATACAGAAAAGTCCAACAAACACTGAATTCCAAACAGTATTTTCCAATCTGTATTCATCCTCAACAATGGCCCAGTGAGTCCTCCCAGAGTTCTATATAAAAAGAAATAACACCACAGAGAAATCAGAATTCCCTGATTTCCCTTGTCCTCTGATTCCTTTATTCTCCTCATACAATAAGACACTGAGATCTGTCAACTCAACCTCATAAATACCTTTTTTTCTACATTCCACTATCAGCCAACACCACAAAACCAGTACCTCCCAGGCTTTCCAACAATCTCCACCATCCCCTTTTCATTTTGTAGTCAAAATGATGTCCAAGCAAACTGTGATGGTCGATTTTGATTGCCTATTTGGTGGAATTGAGGATCACAGTGAAAACAAACCCCTGGGCATGTCTGGGAGGGAGCTTCCAGATTGGGTTAACTGACCAGGAAAGACCCCTCCAAATGTGGGTGAAAGTAGTTCATACTGCAGAAAAAAAAGAAAGTGAGCTGATGTCTCTCTCTCTCTCTCTCTCTCTCTCTCTCTCTCTCTCTCTCTCTCTTTCTCTCTCTCTCTCTCCCTCTCTCTCTCTGCTTTCTGGCTATACATGCAATATGACTGGCCACCTCTTGCTCCTCCACCCTGCTGTCCCACCATGCTGGACGGTGTACCCTCAAACTGTGAGCCAAAATAAACACTTTCCTCCTTAAGCCACTTTGCCAGGCATTTCCTCACAGCTACGAGGAAAGTAACTGCTGCAGCACCTCGCTGGAGTTTCCCAGGACAAGCAGGTTCTGGCTGGCTTCTGAGCCATAGCATCCTACTGCTCTGTCTAGCTTCCTCTCCTCCTCCTCCTCCTCCCCCTCCTCCTCCTCCTCATCCTCCTCCTCCTCCTCCTCTGGGACCAAATGCCATTTCCTCCAGACCTATTTCAAATGTCTTTGTATGTACTAGTCTGACACAGCTTCTTTGAATTAAGTTGAAAAAGATGAAATCACTTTGTTACAAGAAGAGTACTCTGGAGGCAGAGGCAGGCAGATCCCTGTGAGTTCAAGACCAGCCTGGTCTACAGAGTGAGTTCCAGGACAGCCAGAGCTACAGGGAGACCCTGTCTCAAAAACACTGAAAAAAAAAAAAGAATAGTTGAAAGAAAAGTCATATAGTTCAAACTAATGCTTTGGCTTTCTAGACTGTAAATGTCTTAATGGCAGGAACTTGGTCTGTCTTTCACACTGTCTCACACAATTCCTGGCACAGGGTAAAGAATATTTGCTGATAGGATAAACTAGTAACTACCTTTTCTTAAAGCAGAACATCATTTTAAGTGACCTAATTAAAAGCTATAACATTTTCATAAATATGAATATATTTCTTCTATTATACATATGCTTGTCTGCTTTACCTCATTTGATTAAATACTGAATAGATATAATCAGAAGTTTTAGTAGACAGCAATTACACAAATAGATAAACAGCATTTTGTACTACAGAGACAGAGCCAATGTCATTTTCCGAAGCTTACTACTCTTAGTGAAATGAAGGAAAGCAGAGAATCCAGGGAAGACTGAGCTCACATTCTCATCAACACTGAAACTGTAGAGCCCCTATAGAAAGTCCCAGAGTGACTTCTGAAAATGTGACTCCCAGGGTGCTGCTTGGAAAAGGACCTTACAAATAGGGTGCTTCCAGTAAGTGGCATTCAACAGGCCTATAATTTCGAATATTAGATAGCCTTTCCACAGATGGGGAAGGGCATGCTAGCACTCTGCTAATTCCCATTAACTACAGCAATCCTTAGTGAATTGCCGCATTAATGAGGAAGTCATTGCCTATACGATGCCTGCAAACAGAGCAGGATATCTCTGCTTCAGTTCTTCAGACAAGCATAGTTCTACTTTAATTATTTATGATCATACACCACCACATAGGAGCCCTCACGAATATTTTGTATGAGTAATGAAGTTTTAGTAATACTGGCCCTCACTCTATCATGTTGCTGTTAAAGCTTGCAGATGAGTGGGGTGAGAATTTAAGGTTTTTGTGGATTCGTCAACTGGGAGTTAGTGGGATTCCCTAGGATAGACTTCTAAATAATACAATGGAAATAAATATCTGCTAGTACAATTCTTATTCTTTGAAGCTCTTTAACAGCCCTCAGAAGACCCTAGATGAACCACAAGGAAAAAATGATAAGAAATAAAGCAGCTAATGATAACAATAATTACGATAATAATACTGCTGATATAATAACTCTTTATGGATATATCTACGCAAACATGGGAAATCGATGTTGAGGCAATTTCTAAATAATTCAGAACAAGTAGCTTGTAAGTAAGGGCATAGAGACACTGGGGAAATGAGAGTTCATTTGGTCAGAGCCCTCCAGCCTATGTTGATCAAGTTTGTTGAATGATTTATCTTATCTTTCTGTAAAAATTCCAGCTCTATTATTTAATCTCAACTCTGCACATAGCATACTTTTGACTGAAGCTGAGTCCTTTAATCTTCAGAGAATAAACCTCTTGATGTTTGGCAGCACTGAATACTGCTCAGACTGTTTGCACCATCTTTTCCAAACCCTGATCTCTAACATTCATGATTATGTCCAATGTCAATCACTCTTTCGATGATAATTTATTAAACTGCATCTACCATATAATAAGGACCAAGGAGAAGTTCACTTAAAAAGTTGTCTAAAAAATATAATTGGTCATGACAAAAACCCTTCTTCATCTCCATCTTCTGCCACTCTACTTTAAATACATGTGTGCATGTGTGAGCACACACAGACACACACACACACATACACACCACATCACTGATTGAGAGACATCCTGTTTTGTTAAGTCTGTTGTTTGTTTTAACCAGAGTCACAGAATTTTAAAGGTGTTTAGAGGGTATTTTCAGACTCAAGGAGAATGTAAGTATGTATGGCATAGTCCTCACTGGAAAATGCAAGGTCTGTGATTTAATGTTTTGTAATATTGTGAAATGATCATCTAATTAACCTGTTAACATATCCAGTATCACACAGTTATCATCTTCTTTCTCTTTTGTTTTCCATACGTTGGACACTTCAGATCTACACTCTTAGCAAATTTCAAGTGTGGGACATAGTCAACATGTTGCATTTAGGTCTACAGAATTGTTCTCATCTCACGACTGAGACTTTGTCCATCTTCACTTCCCCTAAAAACTGTCATTCTGCTCTCTACTTCACATTGCTATAAGTGTGTGAATTCCACTCATGGGTGGGACCATAGCAAGACTGTCTTTCTGTGTCTGGCTTATTTCACTAAGTATAATGTCTTCCAGGTCTAGCCATGTGGTCACAGATGACAAGATTTCCTTTTTTTTTTTTTTTTTTTTTTTTTTTTTTGTCTTTTCGAGACAGGGTCTCCCTGTAGCCCCAGCTGTCCTGGAACTCACTCTGTAGACCAGGCTGGCCTTGAACTCACAAAGATCTGCCTGCCTCTGCCTCCCAAAGATTTCCTCTTTTAAGGCTAAATGGGGGTCAGGGGGCTGGAGAGATAGCTTGGCAGATAAGAGCACTGCCTGCTCTTGCAGAGGACCTGGGTTTGATTCCCAGAACCCACACAGCAGCTCACAACTGTTCATAACTCCAGTTCCAGGTGCTCTGACTCTCTCTTTGTCCTTCACGGACATTGCATGACACGAGTGCACTTACATACATGCAAGCATAACAGTGATACACAGAAAATAAAAACAAATTAAAAAAAAATAAATGCTGAATGGTTATCTACAGTGTATACACACAGAATTTTCCTTGCCCAGTTGTCCATCAATGGATATTTGAGTTGTTCTGACAATTGTGAATCATGCCACAATGAACATGGGTTGCATCACCTCTTCCAGACATTGATTTCATTCTCTTTCCATATGTCCAGCCATAGAACTTCCACATCCCATGCCTGTTAGAGACAACATGTGTGTGTGTGACAAGGACCTGAGAGAAACACTTCTTAAAAAGATACATCTTGGCTCACATTGTAGGCTGGAGCCTCTGAGAGGTCCAACGTATGGAAAACAAAAGAGAAAGAAGATGATAACTGTGTACAATGGCTGGTTTCATTGTGTCTGAGCCATAGTTGAGCAGAACTTTATAGCAGAAGGGTCCAGCAGAACAACATGGGTCGTCTCACAGTATCTAAAAAGGGAAGGAAGGAAAGAGAGAAAGAGGAAAAGAGAGAAAGAATGCAGGGAGGAAGAGGGGTCAAAACTAATGACAGCTGGTGGTGCGGGGTTTTAGTCCTGACACTTGAGAGGCAGAGGAAGGTGGAACTCTGTGATCCTGGTGTACACAGTGAGTTCCAGGCCAGCTGCAGCTACAGGGAGACCCTGTCTCAAAAAAGAAGAAGAAGAAGAAGAAGAAGAAGAAGAAGAAGAAGAAGAAGAAGAAGAAGAAGAAGAAGGAGAAGGAGGAGGAGGAGGAGGAGGAGGAGGAGGAGAAAGAGGAGAAAAAGGAGAAAAGGAGAAGGCAAAGGAGGAGGAGGAGGAGGAGAAGGAGAAGGCAAAGGAGGAGGAGGAGAAGGAGAATGCAAAGGAGGAGGAGGAGGAGGAGGAGGAGGAGGAGGAGGAACAAGAACAAGAAGAAGTAGTGAAAGAGGAAGAGGAAGAAGAGGGGGCAGAGGATCAGAGACACTCCAGGTGACCTATTTCCTCCTATTTGACCCCATTTCCTAATGCTTACATCACCTCATAATGTCATCAAATTATGATTTCATTATTCAAAATTCATAATCAGTGACTTTATCCAGCCATGAAGTCAGAACCCTCATGATTTAACCATTTCCCAAAAGTCCTAATTCTGAATTCTGCCTTCCTCGGGGACCAAGCAATGAATGCAGGAGCATTTTCAAAGGGTGCTTCATACCCAAGGCGCAGCAAAGCAGAACTACATTACACTCATCTCTTTCTTCTTCATTCCTCACATAAGGTTTGGTTGACCATGTCCCTCAGCACCACAGCCATAATGTTTCTCATCTAGCACCAGTCTGAAGGCAGCCTGCTGGACCCACCCAGCTGAACCAAGAGTGCCTGAGAGCAGTGGTGCTCAAATTACTCAATAAGTCACTAAGAATGAAACCACTGGGTGGGGTTATGGGTAATTTATACTCCCGTGCTGCTAACTAACCCTGAAGAATAAAAAGTGAACCAGAATTTCCACAGGGTAATAACATAGCACAAAACGGCTACATTAAGCAATCTTTTTTTTTTTAATGTGTATGAGCATACTGTCTGCATGTAAGTTGGTGCACCCGTGTCATGCAATGCTGCGGAGGTCAAAAGAGGGTGTCAGATTCCCCTGGAACTGGAGTTAAAGACGGTTCGTAGCAGCCATGAGGGTGCTGGGAATCGAATCCGGGTCCCCTGCAAGAACAGTTGGCACTCTTAACCACTGACCCATCTCTCTAGCCCCAAAAGTTTGCCAGCAATTTTTTTTTTGGTCTTTTTGAGATAGGGTCTTCCTGTAGCCCCAGCTGTCCTGGAACTCACTCTATAGACCAGGCTGGCCTTGAACTCACAAAGATCCGCCAGCCTCTGCCTCCCGACATTAAGCGATCTTAACCTAGTAAGAATGGACATTCTGAGCTGTCAAAACAAAAGGAAAATAACCATTCCACTTGGACAATGAATGGATGGAAAATAGAGGCTAAAGAATGACATTGTAAATGTAGACTCTCCCATATATCACAGCTTTAAACAATCAACCTGAAGAAAGAGAAAAAGGACAATCTGAGCCAAACTCACTACCTGCAGGGTATGTGTTCAACCTTCACACAAACAAATAACCGCTGTTAGCAAATGGTTTCACATTTCTTTTCTGTTTTCTTGTACTAGAAAATTGCATGAGGATCCTTGGTCTGATATGAGGAGAAATTTAGGACTTAAATTGTTACATCAATGTTTGGCTTTTGGGGGGGGGGTCTTTTCAAGACAGGGCCTTCCTGTAGCCCCAACCTCTGGAACTCACTCTGTAGACCAGGCTGGCCTTGAACTCACAAAGATCTGCCTGCCTCTGCCTCCCAAGTGCTAGGATTAAAGGCATGTGCCACCATGCCCAGCAATGTTTGGCTTTTTACATATTACCAAATACTTCAATGAATTTCAACCAAACATTGGCAAGTCAAAGAACACTTACATTCCAGGCATTCAGACTCACTTGGTGCCTCTCTTGGGTCAGAGGAATGAAATATGAAGGAAGAACAAAGCAGATGTGTCCTCTCATAAAGGAGTTCACGATCTAGAGAGATGGTAGATGAGGCACAAATTATAGAAAATAAATATGTAATTACAACATAAAACAACATAATGGAGACAGTGGTAGGGGCAGCTAATTAAAGAGAGACTTCCCTGAGAAAAGCACAGTGGATCTGAGACCAAGTGATAGGGAGTTTGTAGGGGGAGGCTTGATGTGTGTGAATTCCTGACTATGCTTGCATCAGACAAGGCCCAGAAGATGGAGTGGTGTAGCTGTGTGTGCAGGTGGAGATTCACACATCCAAAAGGCTGTTTTGTTTATGAAAATAAAATAAATGCTTGATTTCCAGACCTACTGGTGGGTGGGAATAATGGATTGCAATTGAAGAGTTTTTTCTTAAGGCCAAAGAACTCACCCTGGAGCCACCAAATCCTTGATTTCTTTTAGGTATTTTTTTTGAGTGGTCAAAAATTGTTCTTATTCTAAAGAGGCTTGTATTACAACACTTCTTTTCTTTATCTTTGAACACCAGTCTTATGCTACCGTATCCCCACTTAATGATAAATGGGTAAATATTGATTGATATAAAAATAGCATTCACTTAAATACTTTGGTTGAAACACTTATTATACATTGGAAGGACGATCTGTGTTACTCATTTTTTTTTTTTTTTTTTTTGGTCTTTTCGAGACAGGGTCTCCCCGTAGCCCCAGCTGGCCTGGAACTCGCTCTGTAGACCAGGCTGGCCTTGAACTCACAGAGATCCGCCTGCCTCTGCCTCCTGAGTGCTAGGATTAAAGGCATGCGCCACCACACCTGGCTAAACTTATTATACGTTGGAAGGACGATCTGTGTTACTCATTTTTATAATAATTGCAGCGTTTATTACAATTACTGTTCAAAAGACTCGTGTAAGCCAGGCAAGTTGGTGCATACCTGTAATCCAGCACTCAGTCTGAAGGCAGAGGCAGGCTGATCTCAAGCTCAAGTTCAAGGTTAGCTTGGGCTACAGACCTAGTCTCAAAAACCTTGGGTGGGGAAGTGGAACAAAGATTTCTATTGAAATTTATGAGTACTCAGATGGGACTTTTTTAAAGCCAGTAATAGGATCTTGAGCAATGGTATAAAACTTTCATCAAGATAAGTCTGAAGCCCAGGAGTTTGAAGATTAGCAGATCATCATTTTGAGGCTCAACTCTGTTGTCCGTAGCTTTATAAATATCCTGACAATTATATCTGGCAGCAAATCGGACCTGACTTATTTAGTCGCATGATAAACATATTCAAGATAAAAATTCAAAAGCACAAATATGTGCATATTACTGAAATAAATATGGCATGGTTTATTTATAAGTGAGAACAAATTAGCAATGAACAGTATTTCAGAAGTTGAAAAAAGGCAATACTAAGAGCACTTAACACACAGCTTTTATTTTCTTTCAGGATCAGTTTTTGTGATTTAATTATATAAAGATGACGAAGTCCAAGTTTTGCAACCTAGAAATATTTACTTGTTAAACCTATATTAATACTTTAGTAAACTATACAAAAGAAGATAATGAGACAAACATGTACATTTACAGAACTGCATGTCAGCCAGGCCAGATTCTGCAGAGGGGAATTCTCAGCATAACCTCATTCATCTGTGAGGACACAGAGCAACCCTTGTTTTAGACACACACCTTCATCTTGTCCAGCATGGTCCACCTTCATGATGGTTTCCTTCTTGGAATGCGCATGTCTAGTTGTCTGCTTCTTAGAACAGATGTTTACCTTCCTCATCCACCAGCCATTGGAGGAAAGTGGGCCACAAAGATGACTGATTCGACCCAGTCTTCTGAGAGGGTTTCCTGGTGGCCCTCGTCCATCATCATAGCTGGAGTCAGAGGAGCTTCCATAGCCTCTTCTCTTTTTCACATCTTGCTGAAGCAAAGCCTTGAAAAACAAAACCACAAATTCTGCTATTCCCCAGAAGAAATTCGTTGTAAAAGATAATCTCCACGGGACTGATTGCGACTGTCCAACACTCATCCATTCGAGATGTAAACCTTCTTCCTTCTGCTCCCGACTTCAGATCACCTCTAGATATTTGTTTTTGTCATGCTTAATTTTCAAATTATATCTATAGATCTCTAGAGACTTTCTCTAGCCTTTTTTGGTAATCTACCCTACTACCAAACTACCCTTAGTGCCAACCATGTATCCTCCTCATAGAAACTTACTGTGTTCTTTTGTGTGTGTGCCTTCAAAAAGAACATGTCTCTATGTCCATACATATATGTAAAAATATGTGACCATAATTATAAACTATCTGCCAAAAGACTTTTGAGCAAGTTTGAAGACTATTAGTCAACTCTCTTCTCTAGAATATGTTGTATTATAATTTCTTATGAGTATAGAAATATAGATATTTTAGAATATTTACCCAGGTTCTATTTCGGGTTTTATTATTAGGAAATTAACATTGCTATATGGGATGTATATTAATAATATATGTCTTCACATACATATATTAACAGTGAACCAAACAGTAAAGCAATAACATTGTTAATAAGCTTTTATTCGTTTGACTGTGAAATGGGCACAAACCAACTGCCACTGGCTTCTCCAGGCTGGCCTCTTATACGTCCCTTTTTCCTTCCTGGCCCTCTGCCACACTTGCACTGCCAGTGGTCCACATTCATAAGGCTAGCCTGGACCCGCTAGTACTCTCCTTCCCCTCCTCTTAGGCATGACCACCACATGTTCTCAACATTAACATTCTCCTCCTGTATTTATCCATTCGCCCTTCCAAGTCTCTCCCATTCAAAACCAAAATCTTGACCTAAAAGCCAGTAAGTAAAGCAGAAGTGCCATTGAAGGCAGTGTGGCCCTGCCATAATTATATAATTACATATACATTGTGCTTGTAATTCTTCTGTATTCGTATGCCCGCTCAGTTTCCACCTTGTTTCTGTATTACAGTCTCTATGCAACACGCTCATAAAAGCCGTCAAAACAACACGACATATAAACTCTGAGCAGATTCAATGAACTGGTTCAGCTGCTTTTTCTTCTCATTTCCTTCCCCTCGCTTCAGGAATCCTTGGGCTTTGACAGTGGGAATTGCAAAACCCTCAGGGCAAGTCCCTTTGTGGCTCATTCTGCATCTTATTTAGTGCTGGTATCCAGAGGCTGTAAGTAATTCTGAACAGGCTGGTTGGTGTCACAGTGGCTCAGGTGACTGGCGACATCACTCACATTTGTCAATATTCTCCCTTAACTTTGTCAGCGTAATGTGTCGGGCACGAGGACTAACGTGGCAGGCAGAGCAGGTCTGCAGCACCGGGGTTCAGCCCCACATGCTGACATGTCGAGAATGTAATGAGCCTAAATTTGGGGCTCAGAGAATTCTCCATTCTTCACTCAGCAGAAAAGAAATGGCTTTCGAGTGCAGCGGGGTGGCCTCAAGTTAGATGCAAAGACAACTCCCCTGAGAACATGGGTTAGTAAACACTGGAATATGTTACCAAAGGAAGCAGAAGAATCTGTTTTCCCTAGTGAGCGTTTGCTTATTTTTCTTAAGTACATTTTCCCCAGCATCTGGACTAGCTGACAGATGGTCCTCCTTGAATCCAGGAAAACAGCCTTGTGACCTTTGATGTATACCTGGCTTGCTCAGGTCTCTCCTTAAATGTCACTTCTGCAAGAAGACCTCCCCTCTGGCCCACTCTAATTAGATTCCCCCTCTCTACCATTCTCTTACTAACTCGTTCTTCCCATTTCTTTCTCTTTTAGCAAATTCAGATTCTGTTTGTTTACTTATTTTTTGCCTTTGCAGAGCCAGTGGTTAAACATTTGCCAGCACACCACTGCTCTTCATTGTGTTCCCAACTTCCCCTTTTGTTCCCACACAGCAGCCAAATTGGACCTTTAAACACTAGACTCTGCTCAAGCCATCCCTCTCCTCGCAAGCTCCCAGTGGTTTCTCAGCCCCCTTGGTCACAAACCAAAACTCTTCCCGTGACCGTCACACCCCATCCCATCTGCCGAGCCCCATTCCCTCTCTATTTTTCTGATCCCCTTCTCTACCCCATGGCACACTCTGTTCCAATCACACCCCAGCCCTGCTGTTCATCAAAATTACCAAACAGGCTTGCACCTCAGGGTCATTGTGTTGGCTCCTTCAGCCTGGAACGCTCTGCCCCGAGGGAGAGCAGCTTGGCTCTCTCCCTCACGCACTTGTTCCCTTCCACACATGTCACTTGCTCAGAGCCATCCTCTGATTCTTCTATACGAAATGGTGCCCACTGCCACCAAGGGACTTTCCACTCTATTTTATCTGTTTTATTTTTTTCCTATGGCCTGGATCATTTATTTTGTCTTCTATTTAACTGGGAGATAACACTGTGTTATGATTTGGATATGAAATGCCCCCCATAGGCTGTGTTTGAACACTGATAGCATTTTGTTTTAAAAACTTATAGAACCTTTAGAGATGATGTCTAGTTGGAGGAAATGGATTATAGGGGGACAGATCTTGAGGGTGACAGTCAGCTCTGCTTCTGTCCTCAGCTTGACGCTTCTAGGTCAATGGTATGTAACAAGTAGCTGTCATCAACTCTCCCTGCCACGATGGACCAGCTGTCACGCCTTCCCTGCCATGATGGACTTTATCCCTTTAAACCATGACTCAGGATACATCCTTGCTCCACTAAACTGCTTTTGCTGGGGTTTCTGTCACAGAGTGGAAAACTGTACCAAAAAGTATGATCGTTACTATGATATACCAGATTCAGTGGTTCATAGGCCTTTGGAACTAGTTTCCAGAAGAACTGTGGGAGAGTTTGGAGCTACAGGCTAGAAAATTCCTAGAATGCTACAAGCAGAGTTTAATGGACATTTTGTATGGGAATGCAGAAAACCAGAGTGTTTGTAGGAATGCAGACAGTAAAAACCCAACTCATGAGGTTTTCAGGGGAAACAGGACTTTACAAAAAGGAGTCAGACTAGAGGCCATTCTTGTTACGTACTGCCAACACGTCTGGTTATGATCTGCCCATGTCCTGATAACTTGTGTGAGGCTGAATTGAAAAGTAATGTACTAATTATTTAGCAGTGGAAGTTTCAAAATAATACACCATTTAGGCGACAGCAAGGGAACCATTCACTGTTTTTAGCAAGATTTACAGTAGAAAATGGCACAGAAAGAGGTGAAAACGCAGAGTGTGTGAGGAAAGGAGTTAAAACTGCAGACGAGGCTGGTGAAAACAAAGCACCTACAACTGCTAAAGAGACTAAAACCATTAAAGAGAATCCATGTCCTACCAACCAGAGCAATAGAGCAATGGCACATCCGTGCAGGACTCGGGAAGGTACAACTGAAATCTCATTTGAAAAGGTGCCTGAAAATATAGAGCCTCCTGGCACCTTTGTCGGTTTAGCTGCCCAGGGAAATGGCTTCCCAGGTTCAGTCACACGGACACTCTGAGGCCATTGCAGTCATGCTCCAAGGGGACCAGGCTTCATCCTCGAGCAGCGCAGAACTCAATATTATCCATGTGGTGCCGGTTACATTAAGCTAATCAGGAATACTTGAATACAGGATACCACAGTGTTGGGATCATGGAGCTTTTAACCAAGGTTCCAAGAAGAAATCTGTGGAGCCACACGATGTGAATCAGGCAAGGGCGCCCAGGGAGGATCTGAGCGGTCTGTGCGTGAAGCTATGAATGTGAACCATTAGTCGCAATGGGGATGTTGGCAATGCCAGGAACATGGGGCATGCATCAAGGGAAGCTGTAGGGACTGAATACACCTGGCCAAAGAGAGAGGCCATGGGTGCTCCAGGCACTGAGGTTATAGGGGTGAAGCCTTCTGAACTAATTGGAGCACAGGCAATGTCCCCAAGAGCCCCAGATGCAAGATATGGAACTATATAGATTGATATTCACATTGCTTTGGCCTTTGTTTTGGTCTGCTCATCCCTGCCTACACTGCTGTCTCTTCCTTCTAGAATAGGACACTTGGAGCTGTTATATACTGAAAGTATGAAACATTTTTGTAATTTTTTGTTGTGTTTGCTTGTGTGAGTTTTATTTTGTCTTCTCATTTTACAGGGGCACAGGCTTAGAGTTTGCCTTGGGTCTCAGAATAGTCTTGGGGCTTTGAACTTTTGAGTGGTGTTGAGACTGTTAAGATTATCAGGAATTTTGAAGTAAGGATGAATGCATCTTGTGGGCCTATGCAAGCCCCAGGCTCAATGTAATGGTTTAAATGTGAAATGTCCTCCGTAAGCTCCTGTGAGGAGAACTTCTTCCCCAGCTGGTGACATTGTTTTGACAGGCTGCCGAACCTTCCCTTTCCGGTGTGGGGCCAACCTGGAGGAAGTGAGTTGTTGGGGTGGCACTGGAGGGTCAAAGCTTCCAGCTCAAACTGCATGCTTCCTGGTCAGTACAAAGTATCAACAACTACCACAAGCTCTAGGCACCATGTGGCCTTCCAGGTCAGTACAAAGTCAGTACAAAGTATCAACCACCACGCAGCTCTAGCCCCAATGCACAGAGCCGATCTAGCCCCCATTTCTTCCTGGCTGTCAAGGCCACTAGCCAAATCAATCCTTTCTCCTTTAAGTTGCTTCTGTTAGGTGTTCTGTTCCAGCAATGAGAATGCTAATATACATTCTGTTTCTAGCACATATAAACGATGTCACAAAGTACATATATGTCGCTATAGAATGGCTAAATTTAGCTAATTAACAAATTCATTATCTTATGCAAGTATTATACTGTGCCAGCATAAAACATTTTACATTTTTCAGGACTATAATACTTACAATTATTAATTAGAGTCACTCTTCCCATCTAACCTTAATTATAAACACATCGGCCAACATTGGCCCCATTGGCCAACCCAGCCTTTAAGAGCCAGCCTTCTATGCATTCCACACTCTAGTCATGAGATCAACTTTTTAAATTTCATATATGAATGAGATCATGTAGTATTCATCATTTTGTTCTTGGCTTATCTCAGCATAATAGGGATTGCAGATTTCGTATTCATTCACGTTTTCATCTCTGCCTCTCAGATCCACTGCTCCTGTCTGCAAGGCTTGGCCAATAGTAGATAGGATGTGCTAAAGATTAGAGGGAGGAAGTACCATAGGCCAGGGTGCTGTGGTCCAACCCTGCCCCACCCCCACCTTTTAGGGAGCAGTGCCAGCCGCAACCCAGTCTCTGGAATAACTTATCCTTCCACGGTGCTAACTGCCCAGGAGCATCTTCACTCCTGGGTTCTGGTAATACTGATTGGTTTGCACTATTCCCCAGTTTTAATCTTGAGGTTGATTTTTGGTTGCCCCTAAGGATTCTCAAAACCTCGAAAATACTTGAAACATGTTTCTCATTGAATTCCCTGTTTTAAACACTGAAGTGAGATCAGGTTCCCTGATTAACACTTAAGAATGGACTCCTTTGGGCTCAGCAGTTAGGAGCACTAGCTGCTCTTGCAGCGGACCTGGGTTTGAATCCCAAAACCCACATGGTAGCTAACAACTGTCTGTAAATCCAGCTCCCCAGGGAATCCAACACCTTCTTCTGACTCTGCATGACATAGATGGACCTACACAAATGCAGGCAATACACTCATACACATAAAAAAATAAATAAAATATTAAAAAAAGAATGAACTCTTTTCTCTCCCCCACTAAACTGAAGAAGGCTGGTGACTAGTTATCTCTGTCAGGAAACTATGGTTCATTCTCACCTTTTATGAATTTGTTCAGGGTCCCTCCTTAAGTGCCACTTCCTACAGTCTTTTCTCTGACACCCCTTCTAACTGGATCTTCCTCTGTCTTTCTCTTCCCTTGGTATTTTCATGGTCGTGTCTTACAACATATTTAGTCTTGCAATTGTTTGTTTTCATAACGCCATCCTCCTAACTAGACATAACCTGCTTCCCCAGCTCCCTCTGCCATGTCTTCCCTGTCCTCTTACACCCTTGATCCTTTTATTGCCATTTCATGAGAACTTACAAGCGTGCATTGTTTTGCTTGTTTATCTGTATAATAATAGCCTCTTTCACCTGACTAAGTGGAGTATGGATCTCATCTCTCCTGTTAGCAGACTTCCCCGGCTCCTGCTCCCATATCTAGCCCACATTAGATGCTCTGTGATTTTTTTTTTTGCCTTAAACAATGACTGGATTTGGACTGTACCACTCATAGAAACCATCTTAATACTTTGGAACTAGTAAGTAGTCAATAAACAGTTGTGGAGTTGATTAGGACATATGAGCTTCTCTGAAATACAAGATTTGCCAAGGTACCAAGTTCTCCATAAATCCCAGAGGATGTATCTTTTACAATATTTTCCAGCCAAGTGCTTACTAATTTACACTTAATTGTGTGTTACTGTCAAAGAGCTTTTGTTCCCAGCATGCAACATAAAAGCAAATGAAGCAAAGTTACTTATATGATTTAAGCACATCTATAATGCAGCAAAACTGGAAAGAGCTGGGGTTGGAGAGACGGCTCAGCAGTTAAGGGCATTGGCTGCTCTCCCAGAGGACCTAAGTTAAGTTCCCAGCACCTACATGATGGCTAACAACTATCTATAACTTCAGTTCCAGGGGATCCGACACCCTCTTCTGGCCTCTGCAAGCATTGCATGACAAAAATGCACTTACAGGAAAAACACTCATACACATCATAACATAAAAATATTAAAAAAAAAAAAAACTGGGAAGTGCTCAGTGTAGCACTATATATAGCTAAATATCTCCCAAATCAGGATTAACCTACCTATATTTTTGTTCTTTTTTTACATGTTTTTGGTATTTTGAAGAGACAAGTTGATGATTCCATTTATTTTTCTTCAAAGTGGACTATGTTACTAAAGGATAAGACCATGTTGGTGCCTGACCTTTTTGTCTTGTATAAAGTAGTTGCCGTATCTGTGTGAGCTTATGGGTTTTCAACCCATTCTTCAATTGGCCTTTGTAATGGGCTATGCTCTGTTCTTGTTTCTAAAATAAAGAGAAAGCCTCATGCACACACAGGGAAGTCTATCATGCATCACTTTTTTAACTCTCCAATTTCTATTTGCTCCTTTGTTCTCCATACTTCTCTGTCCTCTTTTGTTTAAAATCTCATTTAGCATTCTCTTGAGGGGAGAACACAAGATTACAACCTAACGATTGTAATGAGAATGGGTTAAGTTGGTGCCATTTCCCATTTTCATTACAATCTTGGTGGCAAGAATAATGTAACAGAATTTTTAATGCCTCATATATTACATGAACATTTTCCCGTGAGCTCCTATTCCTTCTCCGTGGACAGCACTGTGGCTGTGTGCTGTAGGACTTTGATCTTTTTATATTCTGCATTATAATCAATTGGCCATTTCACCCCTTCCCTATAGGTTACAGTCAAACATGTGAAAAATATTTTGATCTATAGCGTAACACTGCATCTCATGACTATAAAATCTTATCACCTGCAAAGCAGTGCCTGCAAAATTCATGGACTAATGACTCAAATTGGACAGAAGGCATAATCCACATGTGCTTATGGTCAGACACTTCTCTGAAAAGCACTCTGGGAACTATAGTTTTGTCATTGAACATATAGTTTGTTCATTTCAATATTGGAAACTCTTGAGGGACTGGCTCTTAAGTTATCAGATCATCTTCCTTGAAATGAAAACCCTGAGATCCTCGCTACTCGACTTGTTGTCCTCTGGTCAGCAGCTATGGGACTTACTTGGGTTGATATAAAATATACTAAAGCCCAGCCTTGGCCTCCCCCCATTCCCCTCCGACCTCTCAGAATATCCCCATGATGCCAACTCCACATGGGGTTCTTCTTTCCACACCAACCTTTCTGGGTTCCACTTTGTAGACAACTCAAACATCGTGACAAACTAACTCAAATGGCCTTTTCAATGGAAACATCTCAGTCCAGATCTCAGCTCTGTTGATATCACTGAGGAGAAAGTCATTAAGTTTCTCTGTGCCTTAGTGGCTTTGTTTATAAACTAAAATAATATTAACAATATTAGGAAAATTAGAACAAATTGCTATAATAAAATACACCTTTTATCCAAAAATGAGTAAATAAATAAATATACCTTGACTTAAACTAGACAAAGATGACTCATTTTATCCAATAGCCTATGCTGGAGGTCAGCTCTGCTAGCTCCACTATTTCAGAGACTGAGTTTCTCCCCAACCTAGTTCCCTAGAATTCCCAAGGCATTGTCCCTGTCTGCTCCACCAAAGCTTCATTGCCACAGGCAGAAAGGGATTAAGACCAGATGGGCCTACCTTAGCAATGGACATCAGCCAGCTGGAAAATATTGGGAAGTGTAGTCTTTCTCTAGCTATCCCACACCAACATATGACTGTGAAACCCTGCTGGGCATTTGGGTGAGCTCCAGCAGCCCCCACTGCACTCACCTAGTAGGGTTATCTTGAGAGAAAAAGGAATTATGAGGGTGGATTTTATAGCACACTGCTTAGAATGCACACACATTGGGTAATCAATGGTAGCTATTGTCTTATATCATCTTATGATTAGCCTTCTAGTAACCAAGACATTTGATCTCTCTCAAGGCTGTCCAAATCCTCAACTCATAGACTACAAAGTGATTGAATTTAAGCTCACCTTGCCAAAGGGATGTATAGATCCTTCAGGTCAAACCATAGTACTGATATTGTATTGGTATAGTATAAGTCTTGCCTTCAGTGGAAGAATGTTGGGGAGGAGATCTGGGTGCTCAGGCCCAGCAATGGAGAGCTTTTAGGAAGAAAAGGCATGGAACGGTCTAATCCCACAGGAAATTTCAGAGCAGAAATTGCACCAGAGAATCAGTCTCAGCTTGAAGCTTTCGTGCATGTGTGCCAGTTTAGGCCATGGGTGCAGGCTGCCTGAGGTGAGAGAGGCAGCTTGGTACCCTAAGCACCTGGGCAGGGGGTGGGCACCAGCCACTACAGAGGATGCAGGTGGGGCCAGCATCAAGCGTTTTCTGTGGATATCTGCTACTTACTTCCACAAAGTCAAGAATTGGAGGGAATTGGAGTGAAACCGTCCCCGTGGGTGGATCATGAAAGCTTTGGGTCTTAGAGACACGAATTCACCCTGTATGTCCAGCCAGCACTCATCCCCAGGGGGATGCATGGGAAAAGTAACTAACTCAATGCCATTTTTGCTTTTACTCGAAAGATGATTACTACCTCATCAAAAAGGAAAGTGTTTTTCCTAAATAGGCATCCATGCCACTAGCCACTTGACCTGTTAAAGTGGTACTTCTCCTTAAGACGCATTTAAATGTGTCGTATGCCCTTAAAAGTCATGAACTACAGGTCTTCTTTTATCCAGACATGCTTCTCTGGGACCAATCTTCAGGGCCTTGTTATGTCATCCATAGATCACAACTAACGCAATCATACAGTCTTTCCTGTTCCTCACTCTGGGATAGACTCCAACTAGTGTCACCTTCCATCACCCTGACCTTGGGCCCAGGGAAGTTATTTGTTTCTTTGTGTTTTTTTAGTTTTGAAACAGGGCCTCACATAACTCAGGCTGGCCTCAAACTTGCTATGTACCCAAGGATGACCTTGAACGTTTATTTCCCCTTTCCAGATATTGGTACTCCAAGTGTGTGTCTCAGTACGCCTGGTTTCATGCAGTGCTGGGGTTCAGGACTCAGGGCCTTGTGCACGCCAGTTAAGCACTCTACTAACTGAGCTATGTTCCCAGCCTAGTCCCTGGGCTTTGGCTCATCACTCTGTACCATCCCTCCTAATGCCCTAGTTCCAAAAACTCCATTAATACTTTCTCCACAGCCTTACTTTCTGCTCAGTTCCTGACTTGACGCTCCAGGTCCCACAGGACTGGGTCTTTGTAGCCCTTCGTCCATTCTGAGATTTGCCTGATCACCATTCCTGTGACTTCCTGCTGCTCAGTGACAGATTCCCTCGGCCACCTGCCGCCTGCCTGCCCACCTGCCGCCCACATCTGCACCTACCCTCTGCTGCCAGACAGCCACGGTCCCCAAGGAGTGGGAAGAACAGATGGAGCACTTTTAACAAAGTGGTGTAAAGAGAGAAAATGCCAGCTAAACTGCTAGAAAAAATGAGGGTTAAACTCCTTCATTAGAAGGAAGCTGCTTAGGATGAAGGCCCAGGACATGGACGGGCTGCCTTCATGTCATCTGGATGATAGCTGTCCACGGGATTGGCAGAGCACAGGGGACAACTGCTGTGCTCTAGAGTTAAACCTGCTGCGCCTCCCAGCCGAACTTCACTAACAGGTAAGTCCGCCCTGAAGACTGGCTATATTCTTCCTGAAGTTGAAAGAGACAGGACAGGACAGGCAAAGCCTCTTCCAATGGCTTCCTAAGTATAGGCCTGGATATACACCAAACACGCAGTACACTAATTCTGGGAGAAATGATACATATGAAGTAGATTTTGTGTAGAGGGAAAGGAATATTGTGCACAAAGCAAAGCACAGCAAGGTGAGTTACCTTGTTAAAGATCAATAAATCCAGAAAATGTGGAAGTGACAGGAATCAGTGAGGTGAGAACCAGAACAGAAATCCGTGTTGGGTGGAAAAAGAAGCATGGACACACACACACACACACACACACACACACACACACACACACACACTACCAGTGCACTAAGGAAAGCAGAGAGGAATGGAAGAACACAGTGCACAGTACATTTTACCAGCAGAGCTATGATACATCGTATTTGGAGCAAGTCTGATAGGGAGACGAGCTGGGAAGTCCAGAGAGGGAGAGGTAAACAGGCAGTCAGCTGTGACAGAGGAAGAGGCAATGAAAAACATAATAATATATAATGCTGCTCCAAAACAACAGCTGGGAATAAGGAATTGATAGCAAAGCAATAAATACCAGCAACGAGGGAACTAAATATCATTAAAATGCACAATAGTTAATAACAATGAAGCCAAAGTCAGGAAGCAATTAATAAATTAATAAACAATAACATAAAGTTTAAAATGAGTGCAGAAATAAATGAAGTTACTTAGCACAGCCATTTACTAAGAAAAGGGCAGGGGCTGCCTGGAGGAGGGGATGAAGATGATGCAGCTGCATTGCTGGGGTACATGCCAGGGTCCGAAGCTCAGAGGAGGGAGTGAATGATGCTCTCTGGCCACAGTAAAGGGAGGGGACAGCAGTCCATAGACAGTTCTGTGCTTTGCTGACCCCAGAGCCACCAGCATGGACAAAAGTCCCCACAGGGATGGGCTATCTGCATGTCCACAGGGATTGACTACCTGCATGCCCACAGGGATGGACTACCTACATGCCCACAGGGATGGACTACCTACATGTCCACAGGGATGGACTACCTACATGTCCACAGGGATGGACCACCTACATGTCCACAGGGACGGACCACCTACATGTCCACAGGGATGGACTACCTGCATGTCCACAGGGATGGACTACCTACATGAGCCAAAACCTATGAGCACATAGGTGAGGCTTCATTCCAAAGGTCTTCTCTGAAGGGAAGTACTAGAGAGTTGTCCTCAAAATTCAGTCCAGGACAGTCGCAGATCTAACCTCAGCTCCCAAGCTCCCATCCCACTCTAAACTCCACATGACAGCCCCAAGTCCCACAGGTCATGTGGAGTCCAGAAGTTCTAACCTCAGCCACAGATCTGGGTCTCGACACTCAGGAGGCAGAGACAGGCAGATCTCTCTAAGATCAAGGCCAGCCTAATCTACATAGTGATTTCCAAGCTGGCTGGGGCTGTCTCAGAAAGACAAAAAAAAAAAATTTAATGAAGACCTAATACAAAATCAAATGTTTAATGAATCAACGTGTTTCTGACATTGTGTGTTATATCATTGTGATCTCACTGCAGCCTTGGCTCTGAACAAAACATATGCATACTGTCTCTTCACACCATGCCAATGACCACAGCCTGAAGTACTTAAGCTTACATTTGGGGCCATTGTATGTCATGAACTACAGTGTTTGTCCTGCACATAGAGTATTCTGCTCTTACAAATATATATATATATATATATATATATATATATATATGTATATATATGGTTTAATTATGGAGAACACTTTTGTTATTTTCCTGTAATCACCCTTCAGCATCTAAGTGCCAAATTGTATTTTTTAAATATTTATTTATTTTATTTATTTATTTATTTATGCCTATGAGTATTCTGCCTGCGTGTGTATAAGTGCACCCATGTGTGCAGTACCCACAGAGGCCAGAAGAGGGTGTCATATCTCCTGGACCTGGAGTTATGGATGATGGTTAGCTGCCACGTGGATGCTGGGAAGTGATCCCAGGTCCTCTGGAAGAGCAACCAGTGCTCTTAGCCACTGAGTCATCTCTCCAGCCCCTAAATCATATATTTGAGTTGAATTGTGTAAGACTATTTTATTTTTAAATTTTTTTTGAGATGCTAACCTGAATTGCATTTAAAAATCATTAAATTAGTTTTGGCTTGGAATTGGGGCAGGATTTCTAAGAATTTTTTAAATATCTCTAGTATTCTGACATTTTTGTCTAAATTTCTGTTGTTTTGTACTATGCACTCATGTGAAGTGGCATTCTCAAAAATAACAGTTGTAGAATCCAAATATTGATGGCCTCTGAAAAATGTTGAAGATGCTGTATGAAATAATCAGCCATGATTTAATTGTTTATGCAAAACTAAACATGCACATTTATCTCATTAGCATTCAAACTTTCTTTCATCTTTAACAAATACCAAATAATTATTTTAAAATAAAATTCTTCATGATTTAGTATCAGTAAAGATTTAATTTGAAGACCTTTTTTTAAAATTTATTTTTGTATGTGTATGAATGTACTGTCTGCATGTAGGTTTGTGCACCCATGTCATGCAATGCCACGGAGGTCAGAAGAGGGTCTCGGATTCCCCTGGAACTCGAGTTCTCCTGGAATTGGAGTTACAGATGGTGCTTAGCTGCCATGTGGATGCTGGGGATCAAACCCGGGTCCTCTGAAAGAGCAGTCGGTGCTCTTAACCGCTAGGCTATCTCTCCAGTCCCTGAAGACCTTTTTTAAAGCTTTATTTTGATTATACTTATTTATCTGTACTTGTGGAGGGGGGGCACGTACATGTGAGTGCAGGTGCCCATGGGAGCCAGAGCACAGGATCCCGTGGGGCTGGAGTTACAAGCAGTTGTGAGCCCCCTGATGTGGGTGCTGGGAAACCAAATTCAGGTCCTCTTTGAGAGCAGAATGCTTTCTTAACTGTTGAGCCGTCTCTCAGTTCGCTGCATTATACCTATTTTATACACAGTATCTGATAAAAACTATGGGGTGAAAAGTGATCTATGGAATGGAAAAATTTCAAGAAACTCTGCTCTCTGAGTTGAAGAGATGGCCCGGCCATTAAAAGCACTGGCTGCTCTTGCAGAGGACTTGGGCTCTGTTGCCAGCACCCACATGGTGGAAAACCATAGACTGTACTTCTAGCCTCCTCCAGTACTGCACAACACAGGTGCACTTACACACATGCAGGCAAAAGACTCCCACACATAAAATAAAGATAAACACCTCCCAAATTAAAGAAGCCCTGCTCTAGGTCGGTTAGAAAGCTCAAACCAGCTTCTCACTGGCATGATTTTTAAAATAATCTTTTTATTTATGCGATGTGTGTCACATATGCGTAGGTACCTGCAGAGGCCAGATTCTCTGGAGCAGGGGTTGCAGGAGTTGTAAGGCACCCAATCCGGATATTAACAACTGAACTCGCATTCTCTGGAAGAGCAGCAAGGGCTCCAGCCCTGGCTATGAATTCTTGAACTTTCTGTCCACCCTATTAAAACCTTGCCCTTACTTTCCTGTTCATTCAAAAAAAGGCCTTTCCCAACTCAGAAAAAGATGCAAGACATGTATGGCAGAGTACAGGAACTCAGGTGGGGTCGGGGGCATGGAAAGGGAAGTGACTAAATTCTGTTGAGAAATGATGTATGTTGTATGGAAAAAGTTTAATAACAATAAAAAAAGAATTTTAAAAAAGGCCTTTCCCTTGTACCACTTTGAAGGAATCCCTGACTCTTTGCATTCTGGAACCGTCCAATTCAGGAATCTTTGTCTTCTCAAATAAACTTTCAACAATTATAATATGCTTTACCTTTTGACAGGACCTAGGCTGAAAAGGAGGATCCAAAGCTGGAAGTCACAGATCAGTCATCCTGAGATTCTCCTTCCTGGAGAGCACAATCTCCAGCTTGATAGAGCAGATGCTAAGCTTTGTTCTAGGGCCGGATCACGGGTCTACTGCATACTGATCATAATATAATGATTGTCAACTCTGGAGGTAGTTATAATGCAGATTTGTGACATTTCCCTTCAGATTCTAAATTATTTATTTGGATATGCAGCTTGTTTTGCTGACTCAAACTGGTTTCAATTACATTAAGTTTGGATACCACTAATTTGCTATAGTAATACGTTTTTAATGTGAGCTTATATGTATTTGACTATGCAAGGGAAATAAAATGTTCATTTCTTGATCTTTCACATTCTAAACAACTGTATGTTGAAGATTTTGCAATAAAATCTATCCTTAAGTGACTGACAAACAATAAAGGGGCAGCTGTCCTGTTTAGTTTTTAAAAATTTTCAGCTGGGCACAGTGGTGCATGCCTTTAATCCTAGCACCCGGGAGGCAGAGGCAGGTGAATCTTTGTGAGTTCAAGGCCAGCCTGGTCTACAAAGTGAGTTCCAGGACAGCTGGGGCTATAGGGAGACCCTGTCTTGAAAAAGACAAAAATAATAATTTTA
This sequence comes from Rhizomys pruinosus, assembly GCA_009823505.1. Lineage (NCBI taxonomy): Eukaryota > Metazoa > Chordata > Mammalia > Rodentia > Spalacidae > Rhizomys > Rhizomys pruinosus. Next base: position 77,287 of record VZQC01012024.1, on the reverse strand, counting down.
TGTGTATGTCTGTTTTGGCCTGGATGTATGTTAATCACATGTATGCAATGCCCACAGAGGCCAGAGAGGACATTGAATTCCCTGGAACTGGAGTTGCCAGTGGGCTGCCATATGGGTGCTGGAAACCAAATCTGGATCCTTTGCAAGAACAACCAGTGCTTTTAACTGCTGAGCCAAATATGTAGCTGTGCTGGACAGCTTTGGTGTCACTTGACACACCTGGGTTGAAGGAGTATTAGTTGGGAAATTTCCTCCATTGGACTGGCCTATGGCTATGTCTATGGACCATTGTCTTGTCGAGTGATGTGGGAGGGCCCACCCCACTGTGGGTGGTGCCACTCCTGGGCAGGTGGTTCTGTATTGTATAAGAAAGCAGGCTGGGCATGGGCCAGGGGAGCAAGCCAGTAAGCAGCATTGGTCCATGGCCTGTGCTTCAACTCCTGCTTCCAGGTTCCTACACTGAGTTCCTACCTTGGGATCCATCAGTGATGAACTCTGACCCCAAATAAACCCCTGTCCTTCCCAAGTTGGAATTGTCACAGCAATTGAAAACAAACTAGAACACAGTCCAAGCTGTCTTGTTCAAGGAATTGACAATGACCTTCTTTACCCTACGTGGTTCTTTCTGGAATGTACATTTAGCAGCCAGAGCCACAAGGTATATCCAACCATTGTGCACACTTAACTATAATGTTATCCTCAAATATTCCTATGAATATCATATTCTGAGTCCAACTTTCTAAGTTCTTACATACATAATGTATAGATGGACATGTAGTCACACGGGCCAAAAAAAAAAAAAAATCAGACCAATTGGAACGTGGTTTGCTTTTCAGCTTCTGATCATTGAATCAAGTTGGTTGCCAAAAGAGAAAGTTGGGGGGCATGAGGTCTGGTGCTACTTCCACTGTGGAGTACTTGATACTTCAGGCACAGTGCACACTGTCCCCAGCCCATGGGTTCCTACCTGTGAGAGATGAAGAGTAACACTTGTCCTGTCTGCCTCATGCAAACACTGCAAGGACTGCAGGAAGCAGGAAAGAAAGATGCACATTAAAACTCCCTCCCAGGATAAGGGATGGTCCAGTTAGTTGAGTCCCTGCTGTTTGAGCATGAGGACCAGAGTTCCATCCTCCAGAACTCGGAAAAAAGCCAGACATGGTGGCACGTGCTTGCCATGACAGCACAGGAGAGGAGAGACAGATGGATGCCTTGGGCTTGCTGGCCAGCCAGCCCAGTCTACTTGGTGAACTTCAGGCCAGTGAGAGACCCTGTCTCAAAATCAAAGTGGGCCTTACAAGAGGAACAGTCCTTGAGGACAACCTCCGATCTCCACGTGCACCTATACACTTGCATGCATACCTGCATGCACGCATGTACCTACTCACACATGAATACATACTACTCTGCAGGACCCAAAGCCTTCAAAAAGAATTGTGGTCAGTGAATCTCAATATCAGGAGAGAATTAGAGATCATCTGGCCAAGCCCATGCTCAAACAACTGGATCCAATGAGCTTGGATCAGCATCTAGTCTCCTAGTCTTCACTCTGCCATTTATCTGCCTAAGGACTAGTTATCCAGTTTGGGGTTTTTTTATGTAATTATTTTTATTTTATGTGCATGAGTGTTTTGCCTGCATGTAAGTGCATCTGTGTGTACAATGCCCACAAGGCCAAAAAACATGTCAGATCCCCTGGAACTGGAGTTATAAACAGGATGCTGGAAACAAAATCTGGGTCCTCTGGAAGAGCATTGAGAGCTTTCAACTGCTGAGCCTCTGATTTTCAAGTTTTACCATTACTACATCAACAACCTATAAACATCTCTGTTAATAAGTAGTTTTCCAACATCAGTATTACAAGAATTCCACTAAGCTGATCTATGTCATTGATATTTATTATAATTCATAGATGACATATTATATTTGGAAGACCCAAAATATCCATTTCCAGTACGCAGGGCATCTCTATTTAAGTTCACGCTGAAGTATTAATTAGTACTTGTTGAGCAGGTAGCATGCCAGGCTATGCTATGTGAAGTTAACATTGTTTGTTACTCTTCTCACTGTGTACTTGTAAATAGCTAGGCCTCTCCCTAATCACTTTAATCTCATCAAAAGGAGCCTCTCCTTCACATGCCTTGGCTTCAACATTAATCTCCCTCCTGCACTTTTCAGAACCAAACTGTACATTCTGCATTTCTTTCTGCCCCATTTGCTCTTTTTCACTGTAGATCTGTATAATATTCACCGTTAATAGCCACGCCACCATTTCTACATTAGGCTGTCTTGAAATATCTTCTGCCAAAGAAATTAGTCCACTGCTTTTCTCTTTTGGTTTCTTTTGCTTTGAAGTCTATTTTGTGTGATACTAGAATAGCAACACCTCATTTCTTTTCAGTACCATTTGCTTGGAATATTTTCTTCCATCCCTTCACTTTAAGTTGGTGCCTGTCCTTGAAATTGAGATGGGTTTCTTGTAGACAGCATATAGATGGATTTTGTTTCCTAATCCATTCTCCCAGTCTATGATTTAAATGAGTGTTAACAGCTCAAGGCCCCAAAGCAATTCACTAGCAGTGGTCAGGGATTTTCTACTTCTAATTCACTAGCAGTGGTCAAGGTTTTCCTACTTCTAATTCACTAGCAGTGGTCAAGGGTTTTCTACTTCTAATTCTCAGAGTTTATTTTCAGAGAACTAATGTCCACAGAGGAAAAAAAAATGGGAAAAATAAAAAATAATAAATATCAAAGTCCTTGCCCCTGTCTGAATCACAGCCCAGTTGCTAGCTGACACTTTTCTGAGGAGGAAGTAAAAGACAGATTTCTCTAACTGACATTTTCACACACACCTGATTTTTTAGACTGGAAATACCCGACTTCCAGAGCAATGCCTGTCCCTTGGGGTCAATTCCTCTAACTGCAGAGCTCCTCTCTTGCAGACCTCCCAGCCAGCCTGCTTAGGAAGTTGTGATGCAGCGCCTCAAACAGTTCAGAAGCTTTATGAAAGCCTGGGCTCCCAGGACACTTCTGGCTCAAGTCTCCAAGTGTCCCCATGCTCTCAGGGCAGAAATTGAGCAAGACCTTGGGGATCTCTAATCTGAGACCTTTTTTTGATGGCTCGGGGGGAGGGGGTATACTAAAAAATGGAGCTTAAAGGACCCACCACAAGCACAAAAGTCCTAAAACCTCCAGACCCAATTAGGTTTCCGTGTCAAATTCTCAGAGCGCCTGGCCCTTCGCCTGTGTGGCATTTGTCACAGTTGTTGCTCATTAGTGCTTCAGTCTGATCTGGAAGGAGGGACCCTGATGCACTGGAATCACAGCTGTAGTCTCCATGGAAGGAGGAATATGTGCTTCTGTGCATTCGTCCAACTCTGCAAGTTGTATGGAAACTACTTTCAGCTTGGGGCATGTCCTTACCATTAAGAACAGACTTCTGACATTATAAAGCACCCAGATTGCCTACACTTTACCTCGTGGCTCCTGGCACATGGTTTGACAACTGGGGTCTTTGTAACCATACCCATTGCGGGACCACACTTACTCAACTCTGCCAGATCACCATGTGTTGGCTTGGCTTTGTCTTTGGCTCGGTGTCTTGAATACGCCGTCTGCTTTTCGTGGTCCCACCAAGCCAGGTTATAGCCTCCTACTGCCTTAGGAAGATTCTTATCCAGGATGGGGAGATGGCTCTGAGAGAGGGCCAAATTGATATGTATGTAACCATGAAGGCCACAGTTCTGATCCCCACACCAACATCAAAAGCTGATAGTAGCAGTGCTCCCCAACCTCAGCTCTGAAGACAGTAAGATCACCAACGGTTGCTGCCCGCCAGCCCAACTGAAGCAGTGCACTCTAGGATTTAATGAGAGACCTTGCTCAAAAAAAAAAAATGAAGTAGAGAGTGATTGAGGAATGACAGCCCATAAAACACACCTTCCCCCAACACAACAACCACACACACACACCACCACACACACACCACACAACAATTTTTAAAAAGAGGATCCTTGTGTTTTGATGCAAAACACATTTCTTACTTCAAAAGGAATAAATGAACATTGTATCTGAGCCTAGATTGCATGCTCAAGCCAGAATATGGCTTTAGATTTCTGGAAATGTGGAAATGATTACAGAAACTTCTTAAGTGTATGAGTGTATGCCTGTGTGTAAGTGCACACTATGTATGCAATGCCCCGGAGTCAGAAAAGGTGCATTTGATCCCTTGAACTGGAGTACGCAGTTGTTAGCACCATGTGGTATGTGGAACTGAACTGGTCCTCTGCAAGAGCATCCAGTGCTTTCTGAACCACTGAGCCATCTCTCCAAGATCCCTACACCAACTTTTATAGTCACAGAACAAAGGAAAGTCATAAGTCAAGGACTTTCTTTTTTTCCTTTATTGGTTTATTTTTTAAGGGATACTACAATATAAGAGCACAGTTGTTTCAGATCACATTGACGTTGCTCCAGTTTGCCATACAATTGGGAGTTTGGTGCACATTCACAGATGAGGGATACTATTCATCACTTGTTTTTTCTGGGACGGTGTTACTTCACTCAGGCATGATGTCTTCTAGCTCCACCATTTACACTGCAAAGTTCATGATGTCATTTTTCTTTACTGCTGCATAGAACTCCATTGTGTACATGTACCACATTTTCTCTATCCACTCATCAGTTGAGGGCATTTGGGTTGGTTCCAGCTCTTTGCTATTGTGAAGAGAGCTGCAATAAACATGGCCATGCATGTATCTCTATGGTAAGATGAGTCTTGTGGGTAGATACCCAGGAGTGGTATGGTGGGTCAGGTGGCAAGTTCATTCCAAGTCTTCCACGGGTTCTCCACACTGCTTTTTCCATAGTGGCTGTACAAGTTTACATTCCCACCAGCAATGGATGATGTTCCCTTTTCCCCACAGCATTTATCATTGTTTTCTTGATCATAGCCAGTCTTGTTGGAGTAAGATGATATCTTAAAGTGGGTTTTAATTTCCATTTCCTTAATTATGAGTGACACTGAACACTTCTTAAGACGTTTCTAGCCCATCTCTAATTCCTCACTCGTTGAAGTCTCTGTTCAGCTCTTTGCTCTAGCTATTGAGTGGGTCATTTGTTTTTTTTCTCTTTGTGTTTTGAGTCATTTAGATATTCTGGAAATCAAGCTTTGTCAGATGTATCTGTGGTAAAGTTTTCCTCCAACTCTGGGTTTTTTCTCTTCACTTCCTTGATTGTTCTTTTTGATGTACAGAAGCTTTTGACTTTAAAGAGGTCCCATTTGTCAATTGTCAACCTTAATTATTGCACAGCTGCCTGTCTGAATTTAGGAAGTCTTTTCCTACACCTATGTCTTTGTAGTCTGCTGCCAACATTTTCTTCTATCGCCTTCAGAGTTTGGGGTTCATGTTGAGGTCCTTAATCCATTTGGAACCCACTTATGTACAGGGCAAGAGAGGGTGTTTAATTTCATTCTTCTACAGGTGGTGATCCAGTTTTTGCCAACACCATTTGCTGAAGATGCTGTCTTTCCTACATTGTGTCTTCTTGACCCCCTTGTCAAATATGAGGGGCTGAAATTGTATGTGCTCAAGTTTGGATCTTCGTTTTTGTTCCATTGGTCAACAGGTCTTTTTTCTATCCATAACCAAGCTGTTTTTATGACTATAGCCCCTGTAATATAGTTTGATGTCTGGTATACAGGATTCCCCCTGTATTGCTCTTTTCACTCAGGGTGTTTTTGGCTATTTGGGGTCTTTTGTTTTTCCAAATAAATTAAGGATTTTTTTCCAAGCCTGTGAAGAAATTCTTGGGGATTTTAATTGGAATTGCATTAAATCTAGATAAGAGTTTGGGTAGAGTGGACATTTTTACTATATTAATTTTCCCAATCCATGAGCAGGGAGGTTTTTCTATCTTCTGATGTCTTCTTCAATTTCCTTCTTCAGGGTGTTTAAAATTTTTGTTGTAGAGATCTTTGGTGTCTTTGGTTAGGTTGTTCCAGGTATTTTACTGTTTTGAGGCTTTGTGAGTGAGGAAGTTCCTCTGAATTCCTTCTTCAGTTGCTTGTTGTGGTATAAAGAAAGGCTACTGATATTTTTCAGGTTAATTTGTATCCTGCCACTTTACTGAAACTTAATCATTTCTAGGAGTTTTCTGGTGGAGTTTCTTAGCATCCTGTAAAGTAACAATCATATCATCAGCAAATAGGGATAGCTTGACTTCCTCTTTCCAATTAGTACTCCTTTTAATTTCCTTTTCTTGCCTTATTGGCCTAGCAAGTGTTTACAAGCACTATATTGAAGAGGAGTGGTGATAGGGGGCAGCTTGCTGGAGTTCCTACCTTTAAGGGGAAGGCTTACTTCATTCCCATTTAGGATGACATTTGGCTGTGGGTTCCTGTATTTGGCTTTGATTTACTTTGAGGAATGACCCTCCAATCCCATTCCCCTAGGACTTAAGCATGAAGGGTGCTGGATTTTCTGAAAAGGCTTTTTCCACATCAATTGAGATGATCAAGTGGTTTTTGTTTTCAGTCCATTTTATATCTTTGATTTTTATTTATTGATTTCATATGTTGCACTATCCCTGCATCTCTGGTATGAATCCAACTTGGTCATGATGATGATCTTCTTGATGTGGGTCTGTATGCGATTTGCCAGTATCCTGTTTTAGAATTTTGGCATCTGTGTTCATTGAGGGAGATGGTCTATAGTTCTCCTTTTTGGTTGTATCTTTGCCTGGTTTTTGGTAATAGAGTGATGCTGGCTTCATAGAAGGAATTTTGGAGAATTCCCTCTGTTTATATCCTTCTAACAGTTTGAATAATAATGATTGTAAGTCTTTTTGAAATGTTTATAGAATTCTTGTGAAACCATCTGGGCCTGGGCTTTTTTTAGTTGGGAGGTTTTCCTATTACATCTTCAATTTCTTCATGTATATATGGGTCTGTTTAAGCTGTCGATCTCTTCTTGTTTGAGCTTTGGTGAGTCCCAGGATTTCAGATATTCATCCATTTCTTCTAGGTTTTCAATAAGTAGAGTAAAGGTTTTAGAAGTATTCCCATATGATTTTCTGGATCTTTCATTGTCTGTTGTAGTTTCCCCCTTCATCACAGATTGTATTGATTTGGAGTTGTTCGACTTTCTTTCGGTTAACTGGGCTAGAGGTCTGTCTATCTTGTTTATTCTTTCAATGAACCAACTTTTGTTTCACTGATTTTTTCGTATTGTTTTATTTGTTGTATTTTCTTTTTGATTTCTGCCCTGGTTTTTGTTATTTCTTCCTGTCTATTGTGTTTAGGTTTCATCTGTTGTTTCACTCAAGTGCTTTTAGCTGCTTTTTTAGTCATTCACTTGTGCTTTTTTGTTTTTCTAATGTAGCCATCCAGGGCCTATAAACTTCCCTCTTAAGACTGGCTTTTAAGTATCCCATAGGTTGTTGTTGGTGTTGTATATCATTGTCATTCAGTTTCCAGAATGCTTTTATTTCTTCTTTCTTTATCCTCTTCCTTGACCCATTCATTACTCAGGAGTGTGTTGTTCAGTCTCCATCGTTCTTGTAGATAGTAGGGGCTTATCCTGGTGTTGATAATGAGCTTTAATGCATTGCGGTCTGATAGAATGCATGAAATTATTTCAGTCTTTTTGTATTTGTGGAGTTTCTTCTGTGTTCCAATATGGGTCGATTTTGGAGAATGCTCAGTGGGGTGCTGAGTAGAAAACTGTGTTCTTTCTGTTTGGGTGGATATTTCAGTAGATGTCTGTGAGGTCCATTTTGGTTATTGTTATCATTCAGTTCCAGATGTCTCTCTGTTTATTCTTTGTCTTGTTGACCTGTCCAAAGGGCTCAGTGGGGTATGAAGTCCCCTACTATGAGTGTACAGGGGTAAATCTGTGCCTTGTGGTCCTAAAGAATTGTCTTTATAAAGTTTGTGGTGCATCAGAGTTTTGGTGCATATATATTCATAATTGTTGAAATCTTCATGGTAAATTTCCTTTGATAAAAATGTAAGGCCTTCCTTCAATCATGGTAATGAAACCACTCCCTAACTGTAAACTAGAGCCAATTGTTACAGTGGTAATTTCCTATAAAACAGGCATAACGTATTAATTGATTGATAGGCATAGGAACTGTGAAAGGATATTTCTCTATCTAGAGCCAAATTCAACAGAAAAGTGTTTATAAGTTGTGTAATTAAGCAAAATATATTACTACAGGAAATCTCTGACATCAGCAATGAATTATTCTGCCTAGGAGATGTTGGCTAGGTGATTCAAACCCACCCCCCCAAATTATAAAGGCCTTTTGCCTATAAGTGGGATATATGCAAGGAGAAAGGCAGTAAGTCCCTGTTGTCGAAGACCTGGTGTGAGCATGAAAAATGTTATGAGACGTTACTTCTAGCATACAACTGGCCTCTGAAATGCTAGAGAATGTTACCAAAGGCCACTAAAGCAATAGAGCAAAATATTGGTCTCCCTGAGACAAGCAAGACTCCTCCATCAATATCAGCTATACCTCAACAGCCTGGAGATATTGTGCAACAGTGGCAGCCAAGTGTTTTTTAACCAATTTTTTTATTGAAGCTCTGTGCATTTCATACAACATTTCCCAATGAAATCTAGACCCACTCCCCCTTCCTTGCCCCCCACCCCACCAGAGCTCATGCATTCTGCCATACATGTTTTTCATCTTTTTTGCAGTCTCTTAAAAATTTCTGATACAGAAGTTTACTGTTTTGGGCAGAAGTTCACCATTTTAGTCAGTTCTTTGACCAAGTCTCTTTTGTTGTTGTTCCTTCTGATTTGCATCACTCCAAAATATGCAAATATGCATGCTGCATAATATCAAGATTATGATGTCACAGCTTTTAGCACCTTCAGCTTATTATTTCTTTTTTTAATTTTTAAATATTTTTTCTTTCTTAGGCTGAAAGATGTCATGTTTTCCTTAAGGAATTGTTTGAAGGCTCTTCCCTGGCAATCCCAAACAACTATCAGTCCTGCCCTTGTGCTCCACACTGGGGTCTTCCCTTCCCTTGGTCACCAAATGAGGTTCAGTAAGCACCATGTCCTGTCTTGATCTTCCTGTACTGGCCTCCATGATACAGCCTGGGTAGTCCAACAATAGCAGTCTATACTCTGAAGAGGCTGAAACCCCAGTAGTTGCTCAGTCCACAAGCTGGATGTCTCAGCAGTCCCCATTTGGCACTGAAGGTTTGGAGGATTCTTGGAGAGACATGAGTCTTCAGTCCATATTGGAAGTTTGAAAAGCTGTGTTTCATGTCTTTAAAGGATGGCAAAAGCAGTGGCAGCCACAGGGAACACAGGCAACTCAACAGTGCTTTTTTTTTTTTTAACTTTTTGTCTTTTTACTAAGATCTCAAGTTTTATACCTGAAGTACAATTATTTATTATACTTTCCTTTTGGATGTTTAAGGCCACACTGTTAGCCCAGATTAACCAAGGTTTTTGTTTTCTCAAGGTTAGATGAGGATCTGGTCCTCAGGAGTCACTTGGGTTTTGGAGGGGGAGGGAGCCCCTGGCTCCTTTTGGTTTTTTTTACCTTATTCTTAACTTGCAATTCTAATTCAATTTACTGAGATATTTAGAAAATATTTCCAGCTGACTCACTAAAACTTCTTCCTCTATGGACTATGCTTTAGAACAGTGATTTGTCCCTGTGTTTTGTCACTAGCCCATATTGTAAATTAAAATTCAGCATTTATTACTATTTTAGTTTCTTTGCCTATGTACACCATTTCCTTAAATATCCAGTCTTTTTTTAGAAATAATTATTTTATTTTTTTATTTATGTATATGTGTATGTATTATGTTTATTTATGTACACTTTGGCATATGTACATATATGTGCCTGTGAGGGCTGGTACCTTCAGAGACCATAAGAGGGTGTCGGATTCCCTGTAGCTGGAATTTCAGGCAGTTGTGAGCTGCCTTGTATGGGTGCTGGGAAGTGAATTCTGGTTCTCTGGAAGAGCAGCAAGTATTCTTACTGCTGAGGCCCCTCTTCAGCCCTATTGTTAATTAATCACCTCAAGATGTGATAGGACTAGGGGGTAATAACATGCTTATTCCATGCCTGGTAGAAGTGTTGATCCCAGAGCTGAGGACTGAGCACATCCTTAGTCACTGTTATATTCTCAGTAAAGAAGGACTACAAGTTTTTGCACACTGGGGTCTTGTTCCAAAATTAGACAATACCAAAGCAAAGAGTAATGGGTTCATTCATTCATTCACTGTACAAGTAAGTACCAAGTATGAATCATGTGGCAAGTGCAAATGAAGACCAGAAGACCTTCAAAGCCCTGGACTCGAGGAGCCCAAATTCCACTAAAATGCTGTACATCAACCCTTCATGGCTCTCCTATGAGGGAGGCTGCAGCATCCAGCTGTGTGGCAGCCATCTTGCCTCTCTGGGGACAAAAGCCAACACACTGTACATAACAGAGCCTCAGAACAACACTGTACATAACAGAGCCTCGGAACAGAAACAAACCCATTTAAATGAGTGTTAACAGCTCAAGGCCCCAAAGCAATTCACTAGCAGTGGTCAGGGATTTTCTACTTCTAATTCACTAGCAGTGGTCAGAGGTTTCCTACTTCTAATTCACTAGCAGTGGTCAAGGGTTTTCTACTTCTAATTCTCAGAGTTTATTTTCAGAGAACTAATGTCCACAGAGGAAAAAAAAATGGGAAAAAATAAAAATAATAAATATCAAAGTCCTTGCCCCTGTCTGAATCACAGCCCAGTTGCTAGCTGACACTTTTCTGAGGAGGAAGTAAAAGACAGATTTCTCTAACTGACATTTTCACACACACCTGATTTTTTAGACTGGAAATACCCGACTTCCAGAGCAATGCCTGTCCCTTGGGGTCAATTCCTCTAACTGCAGAGCTCCTCTCTTGCAGACCTCCCAGCCAGCCTGCTTAGGAAGTTGTGATGCAGCGCCTCAAACAGTTCAGAAGCTTTATGAAAGCCTGGGCTCCCAGGACACTTCTGGCTCAAGTCTCCAAGTGTCCCCATGCTCTCAGGGCAGAAATTGAGCAAGACCTTGGGGATCTCTAATCTGAGACCTTTTTTTGATGGCTCGGGGGGAGGGGGTATACTAAAAAATGGAGCTTAAAGGACCCACCACAAGCACAAAAGTCCTAAAACCTCCAGACCCAATTAGGTTTCCGTGTCAAATTCTCAGAGCGCCTGGCCCTTCGCCTGTGTGGCATTTGTCACAGTTGTTGCTCATTAGTGCTTCAGTCTGATCTGGAAGGAGGGACCCTGATGCACTGGAATCACAGCTGTAGTCTCCATGGAAGGAGGAATATGTGCTTCTGTGCATTCGTCCAACTCTGCAAGTTGTATGGAAACTACTTTCAGCTTGGGGCATGTCCTTACCATTAAGAACAGACTTCTGACATTATAAAGCACCCAGATTGCCTACACTTTACCTCGTGGCTCCTGGCACATGGTTTGACAACTGGGGTCTTTGTAACCATACCCATTGCGGGACCACACTTACTCAACTCTGCCAGATCACCATGTGTTGGCTTGGCTTTGTCTTTGGCTCGGTGTCTTGAATACGCCGTCTGCTTTTCGTGGTCCCACCAAGCCAGGTTATAGCCTCCTACTGCCTTAGGAAGATTCTTATCCAGGATGGGGAGATGGCTCTGAGAGAGGGCCAAATTGATATGTATGTAACCATGAAGGCCACAGTTCTGATCCCCACACCAACATCAAAAGCTGATAGTAGCAGTGCTCCCCAACCTCAGCTCTGAAGACAGTAAGATCACCAACGGTTGCTGCCCGCCAGCCCAACTGAAGCAGTGCACTCTAGGTTTAATGAGAGACCTTGGCTCAAAAAAAAAAATGAAGTAGAGAGTGATTGAGGAATGACAGCCCATAAAACACACCTTTCCCCAACCACAACACCACACACACACACACACACACACACACACACACAATTTTAAAAAGAGGATCCTTGTGTTGATGCAAAACACATTTCTTACTTCAAAAGGAATAAATGAACATTGTATCTGAGCCTAGATTGCATGCTCAAGCCAGAATATGGCTTTAGATTTCTGGAAATGTGGAAATGATTACAGAAACTTCTTAAGTGTATGAGTGTATTCCCTGTGTATGTAAGTGCACCTATGTCATGCAATGCCCACAAAGGGCATTGGATTCCCGTGAAACTACAGAGAGTTTTTACCCACCATGTGGGTGCTGGAAACTGAAACTGGGTCCTCTGCAAGAGCATCCAGTGCTTTCTGAACCACTGAGCCATCTCTCCAATCCCTACACCAACTTTTATAGTCACAGAACAAAGGAAAGTCATAAGTCAAGGACTTTTTTTTTCCTTTATTGGTTTATTTTTTAAGGGATACTACAATATAAGAGCACAGTTGTTTTCAGATCACATTGACGTTGCTCAGTTTGCCATACAATTGGGTAGTTGGTGCTAGCATTCACAGATGAGGGATACTATTCATCACTTGTTTTTCTGGGACTGTGTTACTTCACTCAGCATGATGTCTTCTAGCTCCAACAATTTACCTGCAAAGTTCATGATGTCATTTTTCTTTACTGCTGCATAGAACTCCATTGTGTAGATGTACCACATTTTCTCTATCCACTCATCAGTTGAGGGGCATTTGGGTTGGTTCCAGCTCTTTGCTATTGTGAAGAGAGCTGCAATAAACATGGCCATGCATGTATCTCTATGGTAAGATGAGTCTTGTGGGTAGATACCCAGGAGTGGTATGGCTGGGTCAGGTGGCAAGTTCATTCCAAGTCTTCCACGGGTTCTCCACACTGCTTTCCATAGTGGCTGTACAAGTTTACATTCCCACCAGCAATGGATGAGTGTTCCCTTTTCCCCACAGCACTTGGTATCATTTGTTTTCTTGATCTTAGCCAGTCTTATTGGAGTAAGATGATATCTTAAAGGGGTTTTAATTTCCATTTCCTTAATTATGAGTGACACTGAACACTTCTTAAGACGTTTCTTAGCCATCTCTAATTCCTCACTCGTGAAGTCTCTGTTCAGCTCTTTGCTCTAGCTATTGAGTGGGTCATTTGTTTTCTTTCTTCTTTGTGTTTTGAGTCATTTAGATATTCTGGAAATCAATGCTTTGTCAGATGTATCTGTGGTAAAGTTTTCCTCCAACTCTGGGTTTTCTCTTCACTTCCTTGATTGTTTCTTTTGATGTACAGAAGCTTTTGACTTTAAAGAGGTCCCATTTGTCAATTGTCAACCTTAATTATTGCACAGCTGCTGTCTGATTTAGGAAGTCTTTTCCTACACCTATGTCTTGTAGTCTGCTGCCAACATTTTCTTCTATCGCCTTCAGAGTTTGGGGGTTCATGTTGAGGTCCTTAATCCATTTGGAACCCACTTATGTACAGGGCAAGAGGTAGGGGTTTAATTTCATTCTTCTACAGGTGGTGATCCAGTTTTGCCAACACCATTTGCTGAAGATGCTGTCTTTCCTACATTGTGTCTTCTTGACCCCCTTGTCAAATATGAGGTGGCTGAAATTGTATGTGCTCAAGTTTGGATCTTCGGTTTTGTTCCATTGGTCAACAGGTCTGTTTTTCTATCAATACCAAGCTGTTTTTATGACTATAGCCCTGTAATATAGTTTGATGTCTGGTATACAGATTCCCCCCTGTATTGCTCTTTTCACTCAGGGTTGTTTTGGCTATTTGGGGTCTTTTGTTTTTCCAAATGAAATTAAGGATTTTTTTCTCCAAGCCTGTGAAGAAATTCTTGGGGATTTTAATTGGGATTGCATTAAATCTATATAAGAGTTTGGGTAGAGTGGACATTTTTACTATATTAATTTTCCCAATCCATGAGCATGGGAGGTTTTTCTATCTTCTGATGTCTTCTTCAATTTCCTTCTTCAGGGGTTTAAAATTTTTGTTGTAGAGATCTTTGGTGTCTTTGGTTAGGTTTGTTCCAAGGTATTTTACTGTTTTTGAGGCTATTGTGAGTGGGAAGTTCTTCTTGAATTCCTTCTTCAGTTGCTTGTTGTTGGTATAAAGAAAGGCTACTGATTTTTCTAGGTTAATTTTGTATCCTGCCACTTTACTGAAACTCTTAATCATTTCTAGGAGTTTTCTGGTGGAGTTCTTAGCATCCTTTAAGTAAACAATCATATCATCAGCAAATAGGGATAGCTTGACTTCCTCTTTTCCAATTAGTACTCCTTTAATTTCCTTTTCTTGCCTTATTGCCCTAGCAAGTGTTTCAAGCACTATATTGAAGAGGAGTGGTGACAGGGGGCAGCCTTGCCGAGTTCCTACCTTTAAAGGGAATGTTTCTGTCATTTCCCCATTTAGGATGATATTGGCTGTGGGTTTCCTGTATATGGCTTTGATTACATTGAGGAATGATCCCTCCAATCCAATTCCTTCTAGGACTTTAAGCATGAAGGGATGCTGGATTTTGTCAAAGGCTTTTTCAGCATCAATTGAGATGATGGTGTGGTTTTTGTCTTTGATTCCGTTTATGTGTTTGATGATGTTTATTGATTTTCGTATGTTGAACCATCCCTGCATCTCTGGTATGAATCCAACTTGGTCATGATGGATGATCTTCTTGATGTGGGTCTGTATGCGATTTGCCAGTATTCTGTTTAGAATTTTGGCATCTGTGTTCATGAGGGAGATGGGTCTATAGTTCTCCTTTTTGGTTGTATCTTTGCCTGGTTTTGGTAATAGAGTGATGCTGGCTTCATAGAAGGAATTTTGGAGAATTCCCTCTGTTTATATCCTTCTAAACAGTTTGAATAATAATGATTGTAAGTCTTTTTGAAATGTTTTATAGAATTCTTCCGTGAAACCATCTGGGCCTGGGCTTTTTTTAGTTGGGAGGTTTCCTATTACATCTTCAATTTCTTCATGTATTATGGGTCTGTTTAAGCTGTCGATCTCTTCTTGTTTGAGCTTTGGTGAGTCCCAGGATTTCAGATATTCATCCATTTCTTCTAGGTTTTCAAAGTAAGTAGAGTAAAGGTTTTAGAAGTATTCCCATATGATTTTCTGGATCTTTTCATTGTCTGTTGTGATGTTTCCCCTTTCATCACAGATTGTATTGATTTGGAGTTGTTCAGACTTTCTTTCGGTTAACTGGGCTAGAGGTCTGTCTATCTTGTTTATTCTTTCAATGAACCAACTTTTGGATTCACTGATTTTTTCGTATTGTTTTATTTGTTTGTATTTCTTTGATTTCTGCCCTGGTTTTTGTTATTTCTTCCTGTCTATTGTGTTTAGGTTTCATCTGTTGTTGTCACTCAAGTGCTTTTAGCTGCAGTTTTAGATCATTCACTTGTGCTTTTTCTGTTTTTCTAATGTAGCCATCCAGGGCCATAAACTTCCCTCTTAAGACTGCTTTTAAAGTATCCCATAGGTTTTGTTGTGTTGTATTATCATTGTCATTCAGTTCCAGGAATGCTTTTATTTCTTTCTTTCTTTATCTCTTCCTTGACCCATTCATTACTCAGGAGTGTGTTGTTCAGTCTCCATGCGTTCTTGTAGATAGTAGGGCTTATCCTGGTGTTGATAATGAGCTTTAATGCATTGCGGTCTGATAGAATGCATGAAATTATTTCAGTCTTTTTGTATTTGTGGAGGTTTCTTCTGTGTTCCAATATGTGGTCGATTTTGGAGAATGCTCAGTGGGGTGCTGAGTAGAAACTGTGTTCTCTGGTATTAGGGTGGAGTATTCAGTAGATGTCTGTGAGGTCCATTTGGTCTATTGTATCATTCACTTCAGATGTCTCTCTGTTTATTCTTTGTCTTGTTGACCTGTCCAAAGGGCTCAGTGGGGTATTGAAGTCCCCTACTATGAGTGTACTGGGGTTAATCTGTGCCTTGTGGTCCTAAAGAATTGTCTTTATAAAGTTTGGTGCATCAGAGTTTGGTGCATATATATTCATAATTGTGAAATCTTCATGGTGAATTATTCCTTTGATAAAAATGTAATGGCCTCCTTCATCTCTTCTGATTTCTTTTACTTTGAAGTCTATTTTGTCTGATATTAAAATAGCAACACTTGCTTTCTTTTTGGTACCATTTGCTTGGAATATTTTTTCCATCCTTTCATTTTAAGGTGGTGCCTATCCTTGAAGGTAAGATAAATTTTTTGTAGACAGTATATCTATGGGTTCTGTTTCCTAATCCAATCTCCCAGTCTATGTCTGTATTAGTCAGGGTTCTCTGAAGAAACAGAATCAACAGGATGAATATAGAGCTAAATACGATTTATTGATTTGCTCACGTGACTGAGCTAAAGGAGTCCAACAATAGCTGCTCTGCACTGGAGATGCTGAGAATCCAGGGAACGGCTCAGTCCACAAGGCTGGATGTCTCAATAGTCCCAATCTGGTGCTGAAGGCCCGATGGATTCCAGGAGATCTGCCGGTCTCAGTACACGCTGGGATCCCAAGGGTTGATCACAGCAGCAAGACAAACTCACCAGTGAAAGAGAGGCAAGCCACAGGAAAAGAGGGACCAGCTCCCTCTGCCATGGCCTTTTATATAACCTGCTGGCAGAAGGTAATGCCCATATTTGGGGTGGGCCATCCGGGTTGAGGTAGTCCAAACTGAAGATTCTTTTTCTCTTATTTGTTCCTCAGTCCAGTCAAGTTGACACCCAGGATAAACCATCACAAGTCCACCCCTTGTCAACTTGACACCCAATAAATAGCCTCTCCTTATGTTATGCTTAAATGTCAATTGCAAGCAATGGCAAGGTCATAATTCCACCTAACATGTTATAAGTGTCTCATGTGCAATCGCAAAGCATTATATCTTAGAGTAGGTGGTAATATCCTTGAGGAACACTTAGTCCTTCAGTATCTAATAACCTAAACATGACAACACTTAACACTTATCTCAGTTTCACATTCAAAAGAGAACAACACAAGTATCTGCTTAATATAAGTATATATATGAACAAGCACATTCTTAACCAAATAGGACAAAAGTTAATATCTATTATAATCCATATTTCTGCAACTGGTCCCATGGCCTCAGCTGATAATTAATACTACCTTCTTATACTACCCATTCTGTATTTCATCCACCATCAGCAAGCACCTCTGCAGGTCTTGGCTCTTTCCCTGGAGGAGTGACCCATACCTTCATCCCTGGGCCATTTGTTGTCCTGTCTGGTTTGGGTTGTTGGAGTTTCCCATTGACCTTAATCATAGGACATGGTAGCACCAGAAGGCGTGCGCCTTACAGACATAATATTCCTTGCTCCCATTGTGGAGAAAAAGTCCAATTTCCCCCTGGTAGTCTGGATCAATCACTCCTCCTACTACTGTTATTCCTTCCTTAGCCTGTTGGCTTAAGGGCAGTAGAAGCCCAAAGTGGCCAGGGGGAAGTCTTAGCTTCCAGTTCAATGGAACGTTTGCTGTATCTCCTGGCAAAAGCACTCCCCCCTTTGGAGCCAAAACATCTAGACCAGCAGAACACAAGGTCATGGGTTCAGGAAACAAAAATTTTCCTACTGGGTCACTAGGGGTGATACTGAGTAGAATCACTCCCACTTCCACCCCTTGGTTCCTGGACCCATGAATTCTGGCTATAGGAGAAACAGTACCATATAGTGGGCATTGATTCAAAGCATATACTGCCTGCTGGAGAACCTTGCCCCAGCCCTCCAGGGTATTGCTACCTAATTGGCACTGTAATTGTGTCTTCAAGAGGCCACTCCATCATTCTATCAAGCCAGCTGCTTCTGGGTGGTGGGGAACATGGTAAGACCAGTGGATACCATGACCATGGGCCCACTGTCGCACTTCTTTGGCTGTGAAATGAGTTCCTTGGTCAGAAGCGATACTGTGAGGAATACCATGATGGTGGATAAGGCATTCTGTAAGTCCCTGTATGGTAGTTTTGGCAGAACCATTATGTGCAGGAAAGGCAAATCCATAACCAGAATAAGTATCTATTCCAGTAAGGACAAAGCGCTGTCCCCTCCATGATGGAAGTGGTCCAATGTAGTCAACCTGCCACCAGGTTGCTGGCTGGTCACCCCAGGGAATAGCGCCATATCAGGGGCTCAATGTTAGTCTTTGCTGTTGGCAAATCTGGCACTCGGTGGCAGCTGTAGCCAGATCAGCCTTGGTGAATGGAAGCCCATGCTGTCGAGCCCATGCATAACCTCCATCTCTGCAACCATGACCACTTTGTTCATGGGCCCACTGAGCAACAACAGGGACAGCTGGAGAAAGAGGCTGACTATCCACAGAATGAGTCTTCTGATCTACTTGATTATTAAACTCATCCTCTGCTGAGATCACCTTTTGATGAGCATTTACATGAGACACAAGTATCTTCACATCCTTTGACCATTCAGAGAGCTCTATCCACATACTTCTTCCCCAAATGTCTTTCTCACCAATTTTCCAGTCATGCTCCTTCCAAGTCCCTGACCATCCAGCCAAACCATTGGCTACAGCCCATGAATCAGTATATAATCGAACCTCTGGCCATTTCTCCTTCCAGGCAAAATGCACAACCATGTGCACTGCCTGAAGTTCTGCCCACTGTGAAGACTTTCCTTCACCAGTGTCCTTTAGGGTTGTTTCAGAAATAGGCTGGAATGCTGCAGCTGTCCACCTCTGGGTGGTGCCTGCATAGCATGCAGAACCATCAGTAAACCAGGCCCTAGTCTTCTCTTCCTCAGTCAACTGATCATAGGGCAAACCCCATGAAGCCATAGGTTGAGATCGCTTAGACAGTCATGAAACAGGTTAGTTTTACCCCACTCCTGGTACCAGAATCTGTATTAGTCAGGGTTCTCTGAAGAAACAGAATCAACAGGATGAATATATAGCTATATACAATTTATTGATTTGCTCATATGACAGAGCTCAAGGAATCCAACAATAGCCACACTGCACTAGAGAGGCCGAGAATCCAGGGAACTGCTCAGTCCGCAAGACTGGATGTCTCAGCAGTCCTAATCTGGTGCTGAAGGCCCGATGGATTCCAGGAGATCTGCTGGTCTCAGTACACACCGGGATCTGAAGGGTTGATCACAGCAGCAAGACAAACTCACCAGTGAGAGAGAGGCAAGCCACAGGAAAAGAGGGACCAGCTCCCTCTGCCATGGCCTTTTATACTGCCTGCTGGCAGAAAGTAATGGCCACATTTGGGGTGGGCCATCCAGGTTGAGATAGTCCAATCCAAAGTTCCTTTTTCTCTTATTTGTTCCTTAGTCCAGTCAAGTTGACACCCAGGATTAACCATCACAATGTCTTTTGACTGGGGAGTTTAGTACATTAATATTTAAGGTTATAACTGATAGATGTATGTTGCTTCCTTTCACCTTATTATCCATTTGTGTTTTGGGTCTAGGTTTCTACTTCTGCAGTTATGCTTTTATTAATTTCTCTTTCTAGGTGCCTGGGGATAGTTGCTTCTTTCTTCTGTACTTTGAATTGCTTCAAGTATTCTCTGAAGGGTTGGTTTTCTGGAGAAGTATTCTTTCATCTTGTTTATGTCATGGAAGATTTTTTTGTTGGGCCCTATAGGCTCTCCAAAAATGTGGCCTGTTGGAAATCTCTAAGCCTGGCTTGAGTTTCACTGACTGTCCCCCACCTACCAAATAACTTCAGCCAAAGAGTCATGTAAACCATTGTAACTACAATGGTCACTATGACCACAACTGAATAGGGGAGGGAAAAAAAGGGAATTCTGATAGGCTCAGAGGTACTTCCCTACTCGTGGACAGCTCGAGATCAGTACCTGTCTCCCATTAAGTTCTATGGAATAATCATTACATACAGCATGCGTGCTACCTGGCCCTTTGAAAACAATTGGCTGCCCGCTTGGCACCATGGAAACATCTTTGTGGTTTTTGCTTTTATAAACTGCTGTGTTGCCCACAATAAACGAGACCTTGCCTGACTTGGCTCCCTGCTACATCTGATTGTCTCCTGGGACAGGGAGGCTGCAGAGAGGGCGAGCAGATGCACCTGACCCTCCTCGGTCCAGCCAGTCCTGCAGGTCCAGGGCTGGTTAAGACTCCCAGTGCGACCCCCGCAATTTTTCTTTCTCCTTCAACTATAATCAACATTTTTGCTGGGTATAGTAACCTGGGTTGGCATTTATAGTCATTTAACACCAGGAATGCTTTGCTCCACATTCTTCTTGCTTTCATAGTTTGCACTAAGAAGTCAGTTGTAATTCTGATAGGTTTCCCCTTATAGGTCACTTGTTGTTTTTCTCTTGTTTAAGAATTTTGTCTTTGTTTTGGGTGTCTATCGTTTTAACTATGATATAGCGTGGAGAGTTTCTGATTCTTGTCTGGAGTTCTATGTGCTTCTTGTATTGGTGTTGGTTTGTCCTTTTTTAGTTTGGGGAAGTTTTCATCTATTATTCTGTTGAAGATCTGATCAATACCATTCTTTTGGGATTTTTCTCCTTCCTCTATTCCTATGATGCGGAGGTTTGATCTTTTCATAGTGTCCCACAGCTCCTGGTTGTTCCACTTTTGTGTATTTTTAAATTTTTCATAATCTTGAGGTTTTTAGTTGTTCTATGTTATCTTCCAGGTCTGATATTCTTCGTTCTGCTTCCTCCATTCTGCTTCTGAGGCTTTTTCCATTCCTTTCCTCTTGATTGGATGAGTGTTTAATTTCCTTTTTCATTTCATCTTCTGATTTGTTTAGTATTTCCACTTACTTTTGGAGCTTCTCAATCTCTTCCTGTAGCTCTTTGCTTCACTGGTTGGTTTCCTTATCTTTCTCAACATGGGATCTTTTCAGTGTTTCCAGTTCCTTCTGGAGTTTGTCATTCTCTCTCTCTCTCCAGGTCCTTCTTGAGTTTTTCATTCTCTCTCCTAAGTTCTCTGGCTTGTTCTTTATAGTTTTTTATTTCTTTGAGTATGTCCACAATTGTACTTCTAATATCTGTGTCCTGGGCCATCCTCTGGGGGATCCCATTGTAGGAATCTTCCACAGGGTTGGTAGAACTTGGTGTGGAATTATCCTGCACCTTTCCCCATGTTGTCTCTTCTTCGTGTCCCTGGTATGTGTGTTTCTCTTTGCCTGTATTCCAATGTGAATCCCAAATGCCTCTTCACTGTGTTGAAGGCTTGCTTTGCTTGGCTCCTTCAGATGCCTTCCTCGTTTGATTGATTGGTTTTTCTTCTTTTCTCTTTGCTTATGGAGTATTGACTTGTCTAAGTTTTAAGCTTTCTATTGGAAGTCTAACTCACTTTTCCCTTTCTGTTATGAAGTTTCTCCAAAGAATCCACTTGGACACTCTTTCGGCAATCCCAGTTGTTAGGGACTGGGGGGCAGGGGGGCCAGGGCACACGGACGTACGACTTTACCTGTGCTTCAGGTGGTCTTGGAAATCCCTGATCTCTCAAGGACTTTTTTAAAAAAATATTGCGATGGCAAAAGCCAACTGCAGATGGATCAATGACCTCAACGTGAAACTCAAAACTCTGAAGGCGATAGAAGAAAAAGTTGGCAGCAGACTACAAGACATAGGTGTAGGAAAAGACTTCCTAAATCAGACAGCAGCTGCACAAGAATTAAGGTCAACAATTGACAAATGGTACCTCATTGAACTCAAAAGCTTCTGTACATCAAAAGAAACACTCAAGGAAGTGAATAGAAAACCCACAGAGTGGGAGGAAAACTTTACCACAGATACATCTGACAAAGCATTGATTTCCAGAATATATAAGCTACTCAAAAAACAAAGGAGAAAGAAAACAAATGACCCACTCAAAAGATGGAGCAAGGGGGCTGGAGAGATGGCCTAGCGGTTAAGAGCGCCGACCGCTCTTGCAGAGGACCCGGGTTCGATCCCCAGCACCCACATGGCGGCCGAGAGCCGTCTGAAACTCCAATTCCAGGAGAACTCCAGTTCCAGGGGAATCCAAGACCCTCTTCTGAACTCTGCGGCGTTGCACGACATGGGTGCACAGACTTGCATGCAGACAGTACATTCATACACATACAGAAATAAATAAAATTAATAAAAAAATTTTTAAAAAAAGATGGAGCAAAGAGCTGAACAGAGACTTCACAAATGAAGAATTAGAGATGGCTAAGAAACGTCTTAAGAAGTGTTCAGTGTCACTCATAATTAAGGAAATGGAAATTCAAACCACTTTAAGATATCATCTTACTCCAATAAGACTGGCTAGGATCAAGAAAACAAATAATACCAAGTGCTGGAGAGGTTGTGGGGAAAAGGGAACACTTATCCATTGCTTGTGGGAATGTAAACTTGTACAGCCACTATGGAAAGCAGTGTGGAGAACCCTTGGAAGACTTGGAATGAACTTGCCACCTGACCCAATCATACCCTGGATATATACCCACAAGACTCATCTTAATACAGAGATACATGCATAGTCATGTTTATTGCAGCTCTCTTCACAATAGCAAAGAGCTGAAACCAACCCAAATGCCCCTCAACTGACAAGTGGATAGAGAGAATATGGTACATCTACACAATGGAGTTCTGTGCAGCAGTAAAGAAAGATGATATCATGACAAATGGATGGAGCTAGAAGATATCATGCTGAGTGAAATAACACAGTCCCAGAGAAACAAATGACAAATGGTATCCCTCATCTGTGGATGCTAGCACCAGTTACCTAATTGTATGGCAAACTGAGCCATGTTAATGTAATCTGAAAACAACTGTCACCTTATATTGTAGAATCCCTTGAAAAAAATAAACAAATAAAAATTTAAAAAAATATTGTGATGGGGACAGAGGTAGTCAGGTTAGGTGTTATCAAATGACGTTCCTCACTTTGGAGTTGGTGGAAACCAGTGTCTGTCAAGCTAATGCAGTTCAAAAGTTTCACCCACTAGTTAAAAGGATGTTAGACCAGACACAGAGGTAGGCAGTGAATGGCCGAAGAGAATTTGGTTCTGGATCTGCCAGTGCTCCACAACTACAGAGTTCCAATTGATTAGTCAGCCATGTAGTGTCTTCCATAGAGGTGTGACTTCTTCGGGGGTCAGAGGTGATGTGGACAGTTATGCCTCTGCCTAGGCTAGGTTTGAGTATACAAGTATAAGTCAATACACTTATTTTTTCCTCTACTTATCAAAGGGCATCTTGAAATGGAGGATTCAACATTTGGATTTAGATCAGTAGCTGCTGCATCATCTAATGGCATTACATCACATTGCCATGGAAATTGCTTAGTAAACATTGAAAGGTCACTCTCCCAATCTTGGGTCCAGCTATGCACAGCATTGTTTTTATTTTCCACATCACACGCATGAGAACCTTCATCTTATTTCCCTAAGAAACTTCTCCTCAAACCCAGTTACCAAAAATTTAAATTTAAATGTAAACCTATCTAGTTAGCCACACATCTCCACTGGTTCAGCATCCATGGAGTCAACGAACCATGGAGCAAAACTATTCAGAAAAATAACTGCATCTACAGTGAATATGTAGAGACTGTTTGGGTTTTGTCCTCAGTCCCTAAACAATGCCAGATAAATATTTGCATATCATTTGCATTGCATTTTGCATTATAATAATTTAGGAATGATGTGAAAGCTATAAATCAGTCATACCCAGCATTTGCCCATTTTACACAAGGACATAAGTAGATTTTGGTCTTGGCCAGGGGCTAAAACCAAATGCCCTCAAATATCAAGGGAAGAGTGACAACTGTGCTAAACACTTGGGGGGAATTCTGAGTTCAGACACAGTAGAGATGCTTCATGGAGTAAACAGCCATGGTTAGACTTGGAATCCATTGCATATGCCTGCTTCCAAGGTCTTGGGAAGTCCCCATCAAGGAACTGACAAAATCATATGAATGTATACTTTTGCAAAAGTAAAGTATTTATGTAGTGGTTTTATATGAAAACCCCCAAGTTGCATAGACCCAATGAAACCTGTATTCACATCCAAAGACAGAGCAAAGAAATCCTGATAGAGATATTTTATTATTTTTAAGTTTACTCTTTGAAAATTCCATACATGTATACAATGTATCTTGATCATATCTACCCCCATTTTTTCTTCTACTCCCCTCATCTCCCCAATACATCTCCCTTCTAACTTCAGGTCCTTAAAAAAAAAAAAAAACACTGTGCAATTCAAATAGTGCTGTTCATATGCCCATGGGTATGGAGTAATCCGCTGGGGTGGGGGCAGCTTACCAGAAGTCACCCCCCCCAAAGAAAAATGACTCAGTCCCCCAGCAGATACCAACCGCCAACAGCTCTCTAGTATCTGTGGGGAGGAGACTCTTGAACCCCTTCCTGTTCCATGCTGAGATTTTTAACGGGCTTGATCTGTGAGTTTGAGTGTGTGACAGACATGTCACATCCCGAGGACAGCATTCCATGGCACCGCTCCCCATTCTCCAGCTCTGACGCTGATCTTGAGCTCATGCCCACACGTGGTTTCTTCCCGTGGGGCAGCTCCACCTGGTTTATCTTCCCTGCTACTTTTTTGTTTTAGTAACCAAGCTCCACACATACTCATTATGAGGCAAATTCTGTTCCCACCTCATCCTGAATCCATCTCTTTAGAGCTTCTTTTTCTTGTTCATGGACACACAATTCTCTCACACATTCTCTAGGGGCTGAGAACCTTCAGAGAAGCTCTTTCCAAGCAACTCAACTCTAAATTAGCCTTTGACTCCAGAACAGTACCCTTTAAAATAACATTAGTAGGATCGAAAGGTTATTCCTGGACAAACTGTCAGCCCATGAAAGGAAACAGCCAGAATTGACCAGAGTCCAAGACAACAGCTCCAGAGAGAGTGGACTGTTTTGCTTCTCATCCACCTGTGCCCCTTTTCTAAGCCTAGGGAACAATCTGTGGAAGAGGGGGCGTGGGAGAATGTAAGGGCTGTGATTGGGGTGAATGGTGAAACTACAGCAATGTAGTCTGGACACTCATTTGATCAACTTGATTGAACATACAACCCCTCACCCCCCACTGGATGGTGGGGCTGTGGGGTTTGGGCACAACAGCCTGCAAATTGGTTTTATATGAAGGATGCTTGTGCTCATGGATTATCACTTATAGCTAAAAAATGAAAAAAAACTGAGAGAAAGATGCAGGACAGTTATGGCAGAATGCATGATCTGGGATGGGGTGGGGGTTGGGGGGAAGGGAAAGGGAAATATGCCTGAACTGAATTGGAAAATGATGTATGAAATGCACAAAGCATCAATAAAAAATGTTAAAAAAATAAAAATAAAATAAAAAGATATTATGCTTATATTTATTTACAAGTCTATGGGGCTAAGGAACTAGCTCAGTTGTAAAGCATTTGGCTAGGAGCACAAAGGCCTGAGTTTAATGCCCTGAATCCTCTTGTAAAAAAGCTCGGCCTGAGGGTAAACACTTGTAATCCCAGCACTGGGGTGAATTCCTAAACCTCATTGGCCAGCCAGTGGAACCCACTTAGCAGGTTCGGAGACAGTAAGAGACCCTGTCTCAAAACAACTAAGTCACTAACTAAACAACAAAAAGTAAAGTAGCCAGGAGCCGAGGTAAGACGCAGGTTGTTTTTTGATTTTTCACATGCATACTACTTGCACACACACATAAACACATTCATACACATGAACACACACACACACACACACACACACACAAGAATCTCTGGCTTTCCAGCTTTACCAAGTCTTATACTGATATAAAATTGTTACCTTTTTTCCTCTATTTGAAGAAGAGAACTATCCATCCCCACACAGAGACATGTGCACTGATATATAAAATACACAAATTTACCCGTACATATGAAATCTTTAGAAAAGAATATATTTTGACTGTGGGGATGGATTTGATATGAACGGAACCCTGAGGCACCTAAGAGTTTAAATAATGGTTTCTATTCTAGGCAAGAAAAAATATTTTTCCTTGATAGCACTTTCTTATATTCATGGCAGTGGAATTACTTTTTCAAAATTCTGCCAGTAGAGACTTATCATATGTGGGTGTGATTGCTGTAACAGAAAGATAAGGACAGAAGCAAATGCTACCCGTAAGCTCATGAGCCTGTAAATTGGAACTATCCTTCACAGCACAAAAGTACTCTACCAGTCCAAAAATTTTTCTTCAAGGCCAGACAGGAGTTTTTCTCCCACAGTCTTTTCATTCTTCAATTGCTAGAACCTTTTCCTCTTCCGTTGTTGAATCTTATTTCTTCAGACTGGAGAGAGAGAGAGAGAGAGAGAGAGAGAGAGAGAGAGAGAGAGAGAGAGAATCTCTAATGAATCAGTTCTACAAAACAGTACCCTCTGGTTAAAATGTTTTAATCAACTCTAGATTCAAATAGATATTAAGGCATTTCAATACAATATGCAATTTTCTTTCTTCAGATATAGGGAAATCATTAAAATCCATACAAAACAATAAATTGTATAATTGTCATTGAGGGTTTTGTAATGGGATTAGCTGGATTCAGAGATGTTTGGTTGGCACTGGGGTGTCTGATAAGCACCACTAGCACCAAGTTCCCGAAGCTTCTGCCGAAATGTAAGATTCCACTTCTTGTTAACCCTTCCCTCTGGAGGAGGTCAGTTTTTCTAGCAGATGCTTTACAGTGCCCTTTGCTGTTTAGACACTGGAGTGGTCTGTGTGCTTTTTTTGTCTCATGTTTGTTTTCTAATCAGCCAAACAAAAGCAGGAATGTCAAGTGCCCTGTGTGTCATTAGAGGCAATAGAAGTATTACATACTTCTTTCTTGCATCTGATGTTCTAAAATAATGACAAGAGATAGAATAACATTTTTGCTATTATTTGCTATGAATTCTTTCTCTTAATAGATTAGGAAGTTTCAAGGGGTTCACAACAGCCCTTCCACTCACCCACTTGCCCCTCCCTTTGTTTCACTTTCTCAGGAGGTAGGTGGGTCAGTCTGAAAGAGCTGTAGTTACAAACCCAACTTTTTTTTGGCTTTTTGAGACAGGGTCTCCCTGTAGCCCCAGCTGGCCTGGAACTCGCTATGTAGACCACACTGGCCTTGAACTCACAGAGATCCGCCTGCCTCTGGCTCCAGAGTGCTGGGATTAAAGGCATGTGTTACCATGCCCAGCCATAAGCCTAACATTTTTTAAAATTGTCATCACTGGGCCAGAGAGATGGCTCAGTGGATAAAGGCCCTTGCTGAGAAAGCGTGGGACATAACTAAGTTTGATCCTTAGAAACCACATAAAGGAGGAAAGAGAGAACAGACTTCCATGAAATTGTCCTCTATCCCCGACGCATACACACTGTAGACATGCACTCCCACACATATCATATGCATGCAATTAATAATAATTAAGTACATATGATCATTGCACAGCAAAATGAAGTAGGAAATCAAGACAGAAAGTGGCTTTCATCTCTGTCTCACTGCCCCCAACATGGACCTCATCCAAATTCTCAGAGCTGCAAATACCTCTCTCTGTAAACATCCCCTTTCTGGGGAAATGTAGATTTTTTTATAAAAGACCTCAACCAAGCCTGTTGTTCACATCCCGTAATGCCCTCCCTTATCACAGAGTCCTGCGACAACTTGCAAATGAATAAATAGGAGCCACTACTGCTCAGAATGGAAACATACACAACACCCACAGGCCTTCCTGTCAGAGTCCTAATTCTGCAATAATTCAGTGCAGTGTTTCCTGTTTGTATCAGAACTTCCACTTTGCTTTATTATGGTTGAGAAAGGGGGCTCAATATTTCTTTCATAAAGATAATTGTTTCTTAGGGATTTGGGGCTTTCTCCCTCCCCCATCTCCAAGATACCTATGTGGCTGGAAGCAGATAAGAGGGAGACGTACCTCTTCATTAAAAAACTTTAACCTCTCGCTAATGATGATATTAATACCCAGCGTGCCATAAACACCTGAGACATACTTTGTCCTAAACAACACAGCCTTGGAGAACCTTGTAGTCAATAAAATAAAATACCCCTTTCTCTTTAATTAACATATGAAATAAACACAGCCTGTGACACCTAGCGTGCAGCAGCAATTAAGAGGCATTGCTTAGTTAAACCTCCTAATACCTCATTTAAATATGCAATTAAGGGATAATTGCCTTCAATCAATAAAAAATTGAAATATTTCGCAGGGGCTTCAATTATTTTTTGCTAGGCTTTCTACTTTACACTTGGCCAGCACTAAGCCTGCCTACATCCCTCCTTTGGTTAAAGTGACATTACCCCCTTTCTTGCTCCTGGCTTTGAAACAGGCTATTAACATTGCAAGAGGCCAAATAACAATGTTAAGCCTTAGAAATCATGTCTTTTGGCCTCAGTTAAATTTTCTATGGCTTTGAAATTGCCTCTTCGTGACTTGCCTTAGATTATGTTCTTTGTTTCAACTCAGCCCAAAGATTTCCATTTTCATCTCCTAGCAAAGGAGTCGCATAGTCAAGGAAGAGCTAGTTGGTCTCTTATCGGCACCTGAAAATGCAGTTAAACATTCTGCCTCTGCATTTTTTAACGCAGGTTTGGGCCGTACTCCATTGCATCCCTCTCGCAAACATACACCCAGAATGTATGTATTTTGGGGTTGTTGTGTGAATAAAAACATTTCTAAGCCAAACCTTCAGAACCTTCAGTCAAACTCCCAGGAAGTGTCCATGTGAAACTAGATGGCCACTGGGCTGGTGTGGTTATGACTCAGAGGGTGAGGTATGGGGCAGCAGAGCAACCTCAAGCAACAATCTTCTACAACAAGCCACAAAATGAAATATAGAATCCATAGGAATAACTATCTCAGCAACGAAGGCAAGTGAAGGATCAGATAACATTGGATGGCTTAGAACTACCGTGATGGCCTAGCGGTTAAGAGCGCCGACTGCTCTTGCAGAGGACCCGGGTTCAAACCCCAGCACCCACATGGCGGCTGAGAACCGTCTTTAACTCCAGCTCCAGGGGAATCCAACACCCTCTTCTGACCTCCGCGGCATTGCACGACACGGGTGCACAGACCTACATGCAGACAGTACATTCATACACATAATAAATAAATTAAAAAAAAAAATTAAAAAAAAAAGAACTACCTGAGCAGCTCTATCTAACTCAGGCATCAACAAATGTGGTGCCCAGAATTACCTAAGTTGGTAGCCCAGCCCATGTCTTCCACTCCCTCTCCACTTTGATTGAGTAGGTTTGACCTTAAAAAATCAATGTCATTTTGTTCTGAACGTGAACATAGCTTAATTATGAGTCTGGGATGTGAAAAAAAATTGTGCTTTTCAATTAGGAGTCCAGTCCCCTGATCTCACATCCTCAGTTCAGCTAACTAATGATTGAAAACAACTACGGGAAATGGAATTTCCCACGTCCTGAATATTGTAGTAGTAATATGTAGAAACTGCACATAACTTAGAGGTAGAGTAAATGGGAAGAATACACGGGTAGTCTAGATGCAGGTACCATATGACGATGGAAGAGAGCCATTCAGGTGACAGACTTGATTGTTACATCAGGAAGGAAGCCATGTCTGCCTTTACTGACTCTCAGATAGTACCTGGAGGCTGCTGGGGTGAAAGAGTCTCCTTTTGGGGGAGTATGGCCACCGGTTGGCCCACAGGCTCATACATCTGGGCAGCCTTAACTGGTCACAGTGGGTTATAGTAAAAATCAAGAGGGCTGGGCATGGTGGCATACACCTTTAATCCCAGCACTCAGGAGGCAGAGGCAGGCAGATCTCTGTGAGTTCAAGGTCACCCTGGTCTACATAATGAGTTCCAGGCCAGCTGGGACTAAAAGGAGACCATGTCTCAAAAAGACCAAAAACAAACAAACGAAGGGGCATGAAGTTGGGCAGGAGATGGGTTGGGGAATGGACATAACCAAGATATATTGTATACATGAATGAAAGTTGTGAACAATTTTTTTAAATTTGTAACATAATCTATAATATATATATATATATATATATATATATATATATATAGAAAAAAAAGGTGTTAAGCCCCTAGGGAAATCTCAGGAATAGGTGAAGTCTACACACAGTGGTAGCCAGCGCTGCCCAAATTCCAATTTCTCTTTTCCTCCCTGTGCAATAACATATCTTGACCTTGTCAATTGCATCTGAGTGAAATTCACCTTGCTCTCAGAAAACCAAGAAATCTCAATACCTGGTCATACAAAATCTAACCTTTAAATCTCTGTCCACTCGTGCTGCCTGAGCAATGTGGACTCTGGGCCACTGTTGTACAAGCTTTCCACAGGGCTTAGAGCAACTTGTACTGCTCGCCCACCTTAGGCAAACTTCACTGATGCCAAAGCATTGATCATCCCAAGCACTGTTGTAACTGCCTTACAGAAAGACAGGAAAATTACCACACTCCTCTTACAGGTTATGAAATTATATACTAACGTGTACGTGGGCATACTTTGGAGCGGTACAGTTGGGAGGGAACCACAGCAGCGTGAGGACTGGGACAAGGAATGGACTGCTGTGGTTTAATTCTGCCTAGGACAATAAACCTTTGCAGAGAAAAACTTTGGAGAGACTGAGAGAAAGATGCAGGATATGTATGGCAGAATGCATGAACTGGGGTGGGATGGGAAGAAGGGAAAGGGGAATATGTCTAAATTGAACTGAAAATGATGCCTGAAATACACAAAACATAAAAGTATTATAAAAAAGAAGAAATTATGCAATGAAAGATTATACCACAAGTAGCTGAAATTTAAATTTAAGACAGCTTTGTTAGCATCCTCACACTTGCTAAGCTGGGAGCTGGACATCCATCAACTTCTGCTCCTATACATCGTACTGAGGATGGCCAGAGTGCAAGGTCCGGACACTTGACCTGAGCCCTTTCTTGTAACTGTGTTTGCAGAGAGCAGTCTTTAGAGATAAGGGATCCTCCCCTCAACCAGCAGGCAAACTTGCTTACTTCATATTATAAAAATCCCTTAGTTGCAAAGCCAAGCCATCTGAGCTCACAGCATTGACCCAGTAAACAGGGAGAATAAGTGAAAGTCACACCCACGCTGATACATTTTCCTCTGCAATGGCTAATGAAGTCCTTTATTTCTGACCTGGGAGTCTTGTGTCTTCTGCCTACATCGGTGAAACAGTATTAGGAAACTTCTTAGTATTTATATAAGTAGGAGAAAACAAAGTCTTAGAATTAATAATCTTCTTTAAGATTCAAGGCAAATATTCATTATGATTTTGTCAAGTGGAGCTCATTCCCATGACCTTTGTAGACTACAGTGCTTGGTGGTCTATCTTACTTAATAGTACTTAATATCATTAGTATTACTTACAGGAACGCACAGCTACAAAACACAGCTCCCTGTCAGTGGGGGCTGCAGTTCATGGCTGGTTTAACTCTGCTTTCTGAGGATAGTTTCTAAGACCTATTGACCATTAAAAAAAAAAAAGTCCAATTAAACTTTTGAATGGCTCAGTAAAACAGCCCTTTAATAGCTTATCACCTGAATATGTTTTGTTGATAATTTTTTTGTTTATTTATATAGGGTAGATTTAGAGTGAGGATGAAAGAATAAATTATTTTAATGCAAAATTATGCAAATTGAAAGTAAAAACCCGGGATTCCTTTCTCAGTACCACACTTCAGAGATTGCTGCTGTTTTGTTTATGGATTTTTCTTTAGATTTTTCTATTCATATTCAAATATTCATGCCTTTCCTGTTTCTTTACATAGTTTACATCACAAGACAAATGTACTACTCTTTTTTTTTCATTTAACAACATATTACGGTATCTTTTGTCGATACAGATTGTACTATATTTTAATAGCTAGATGGTATCTGTTTACAAATTTAAGGTTACAGGTTATATAATTTACTTAACTAATCCTCCAAAGATGGACAATTTGACTTTTCCCCAATTCTTTGTTTTTATAAATTATTCAGCAGTGAATGTTTTGATATGCCCACCTTTGCATAGTTGTAAATACACTTTCGAAGAAATACCAACAAGTACCATTACTTGGTAAAATTGTGTGTGAATTTTAGGGTTTTATGTGTACCCATCAGATTCTGTTATTTGCTTTAAAAATGTGCCAATTTACATAGCCAACAAAACTATGCAAGAGGGTGCCTACTCTCCCACACCCTCTTAAATATTTAGGTATTGTTAAAGTTTTTATGTTTCCCTGGGATGAAAAGATGGCTCGGCAGCTAAGAGCCCTTACTGTTCTTACAGAGAACTCTTGTTAGGTTCCCAGCAACTCCATGGCAGCTAACAACCATCTGTATTCCAGTTCCAGGGGATCCAACACCTTCTTCCCATGTAGATGCATGTGGAGCACTTACATGCAAGCAAAACACTCATACACATAAAAGAAAAACAAATTTGAAAAATGCTTAAAGTTTTTGTATTTCCCAAAGGACTATACCACCCTCTGATTCCTTTTTACTTGAACATACTTATCTGTTGCTGTCTGTATTATCATACCAGTGAATGACCTGTTATAGGCTCTCATAGTCTGATTTTCAAAGGAACTGATGAATTAAGAAAACCTACCCATCCTCCCAGGTGTTCTAAAAGCTCTGCCCAGTGTTTCATTCTTGTTTCTTTTCTTTTCTTTTTATTATTTTTTATGAGTATGAATGTACTGTCTGCATGTAGGTCTGTGCACCCGTGTCGTGCAATGCCAAGGAGGTCAGAAGAGAGTGTCAGATTCCCCTGGGATTGGAGTCAAAGACGGTTCTCAGCCGCCATGTGGGTGCTGGGGATTGAACCCGGGTCTTCTGCAAGAGCAGTCAGAGCTCTTAACTGTTAGGCCATCTCTCCAGCCCTCATTCTTGTTTCTTGCATTTTGATCCTATATAGGCACTTTTAAAACTTTTTATTTGATCACCTTAGTTTTTCCTTTAAATATCTGTTAAGTAGTTGTCTGTTGTTGCCCATTTGCCTTTAGTTTATTTCAAACTATAAGTTAGGAATTCAATTTTTTTCATTTTTTTTAAAAATGTGCCCTAGATGGTTAAAAAGTCTATATTTCTTCTCAAATGTGGACAATCTTGAAATGCTCACATTTTCTGCCCACAAATTATTATTAAGATAATATTAAGATTATTTTTTTCATGAACAATATTGATAGAGTTCCAAGTACTTTTGTATAGGCAGCACAGTGCACAGGTCTAAAATATGCACTGGAAGCTAAATCATTGTTACCTGCAACAAGGCCTTCCAAACACTTTGCTTTCCTTGACTAACATGATATTTGAAAGGCAAAAGCCACTGTTTGAGACTTTTTTCCTGGTTTGGTCATGGAAATAATTCCTTGATAGTCTGATGTTTCTGAAGGTCACTCAAGGTGACAGCAAGGTAAAGGAAAAAATGCACTGAGATCCTGGGTGTAGACTCTTGTCCTGTCTAATACAAGGTGGCTTATAACCCGAGTTATGGTCACTAAAGAAGAAGCAAAACATGGAGCCCAAAGACAACAGGATGCCTGGGAGAAATCAAATTATCTAAGTTGGGATCATAAGAGAAGAAATCAAATCCAGAGGGGAGTTTAAAAAAATCAGTGATTTGTGAGGGATTCTGAGAACAGGGTAGCCTGTCACTCACCCAGGTCTTCCCCACTTGCCCTGAACTTGTCTGTGAAGATTCCATTTGAGGCTTCCTGGGTCCCTACCCCGGACCCCTCACGTGCTGGTCCTCGCTGGCTCTACAAAAGAACGCCTTCACCCAGCCATTACATATGGACGGTTCACACACCTTCACCCAGCCATTACGTATGGACGGGTCACATGCCTTCTCCCAGCCATTACGTGTGGACGGTTCACACGCCTTCACCCAGCCATTACGTATGGACAGGTCACACGCCTTCTCCCAGCCACTACGTGTGGACGGTTCACACGCCTTCACCCAGCCATTACGTATGGACAGGTCACACGCCTTCTCCCAGCCACTACGTGTGGACGGTTCACACGCCTTCGCCCAGCCATTACGTATGGACGGGTCACATGCCTTCTCCCAGCCATTACTACAGACGGTTCACACGCCTTCGCCCAGCCATTACGTACAGACAGTTCACATAACTTCGCCCAGCCATTACGTATGGACGGGTCACATGCCTTCACCCAGCCATTACGTATGGACGGGTCACACGCCTTCTCCCAGCCATCACTACAGACGGTTCACACGCCTTCACCCAGCCATTACGTATGGATGGGTCACACGCCTTCACCCAGCCATTACGTATGGACGGGTCACATGCCTTCTCCCAGCCATTACTACAGACGGTTCACACGCCCTCGCCCAGCCATTATGTACAGACAGTTCACATAACTTCGCTCAGCCATTACGTATGGATGGTTCACACGCCTTCGCCCAGCCATTACGTGTGGACGGTTCACACGCCTTCACCCAGCCATTACGTGTGGACAGTTCTCTATGCTGCTCCCCCCCCGCTGATGTGGTTCTCACCTCTTTAAAACTTCCATTCTCGAAGGAAAGATACATATTATATCATTGATTTTGTCATTTATATTTCATTATAACAAAAGAGAAGACTTCGCACTGAGAGTCAGGTCTTTAAAAATAAGCTGAACTCAAAAAAGTGAGCAGGAATTAAGGAGCTGGGGTGGAAAAAGGCCGCACAGCTCACAGGGGAGACTGCTGAGACATAGACAAAGTCAGGAAGGAGCAAGAATGCAGAGTGTGCTTCAGAAAGGGAGAGGGTGTGCGGATGGGAGGCAGAAAATGAAGCAAGATCCGAAAGGCCACCGGAGCCAAAAATCCCAACCTATGTCCATCAACAAATGAATGGACGATGGAAGCGTGGCACATACACACACACACACACACACACACACACACACACACACACACACACAACGGAATTCCGTTCTGCTTCAAAGAAAAATGAAATCATGAAATTTTCAGGAACAGGGATGGAACTGTAAAGTATAATGTTCAGCGAAGTAATGTGAACTCAGGAAGCCCAAAATGGCAATGTTTTCTCTTGTATGCAGGTACCAGCCTGTGCAGTACACATGTGTAAAAGAGATAGATGATGGATGGGTGGGTGGGTGGGTGGGTGGATGGATGGATGGATAGATAGATGATAGATTATAGGTGGTAGGTTTATAGATGGATGATAGAGGATAGGTAAGATAATGATAAATAGATGATTGATGATATATAGATAAATGGTACATGATGGATGGATATATAGATAGATGATAGATGATAGATACAAACACATAGATAGACGATTGATATATATGATAGATAATTGATAGGTAGATGATAGATGATTGATGATAGATGCATATATGGATAGATGATAGATAGATAGATAGATAGATAGATAGATAGATAGATAGATAGATAGAAAGATAGAAAGATAGATAGATAGATAGATAGATAGATAGTGGATGATTAATAGATCTATACATGATAGATAGATGATTGATATATATGATAGATAATTGACAGATAGGTAGATGATAGATGATTGATGATAGATAGATAGATAGATAGATAGATAGATGACAGATAGATACATAGATAGATAGATGATAGATATAGATGATAGACAGATGATTGATATATAGATGATAGACAATTGATAGGTAGTGATAGCTAGACAGATGATATACAGACATGTGCATGTGTGAGCAAGCCTAATAAAGTAGCAGAGAGCTCAAGAGAGGTAAAAACAGGTGATCAGGAAGGATGGCAGATGGGGAAAAGGACACGGAACATGAAAGAGGAACAGGGACGCAGGGACAGCAGGGGACTGGGGTGATGGGGGGCTCTACTGAACTACACCTAGATATCCCATAATGATACCTGATAGAACTGCTGCTTTTTTAAAATTTTCTTTTTACTTTTCAAAACTGTCTTAGGTCATAGGACAGCTGAGCCTCAAAAGCAACCTGAGTTCAGAGGGCTGGGAGGACGCATGCCTGAGCACTGTGGGATATCGGCGCACAGGGGCTGCCACTCAGCTTCACAGACCCAAGAAGGCTAAGAGAGAGCTCTCAGTTGTATTTGAAATTCAGGACTTTAAATGGTGTTGGGATTCAAAACAAAACAAAGCCTAAGAAAACAAACCATGGCCAGCCTGCACAAGGGCAGGCATCCAGGTTGTGATGACAGCGTCCTAGGGGCTAGAGGTGTTTACCTGGCTCTGAATATGATGGTCTGATTGAACAGTATGGTCAGGCTCCTTCTCAGAGGAAGGAACCACACACTATTTCCTCTTCCTCCAACAGAGTTGATTTCGATCAGTGCTGTGTCTGAGTAAGTAGCTATGCTCATTTCTCCATGGCCTAAATTCACACTGTTTTTTGTCACCCCTCTTTAGTTTATTAGATCGTGAAAATCTCTCAGAAGTCAGTGGAACATATTGGAATTCACTAGAGAGAAATTGTTGATGGTAGGGAGCTACCTAGGACCATTTTTAAAAGGTGGTTGAAGAATTTAACTATAAGCAGGTTTAAAGGGGGAGATCACTACTCCAGGTTTCATTAAGACTTCACACAGACTTGCCTACTACTTCCACATAAAACACAGGCAAAATTTTTGACCATTTTAAAAAATGTTCTTGAGTCAGTAACTTGGTATTTACAAGGCCGTTACCTACACCCCTACAGTTCATTCAATGCTGTGTTGACAATATGGTATTTAATAGACACTCTTCTATTTTTTTTATGTGTATGAATGTTTCATCTACATGTATGTAATTACATCCATGTCATCCAATGCCCACAGAAGCCAGAAGAGGGCACTGACTCCCCTAGAACTGGAGTTACAGACATTTGTTAGATGTGTCTGGGTGCTGGCAACTGAACCCAGGAGATCTGCAAGAGTATTCTTAACCCCCGAGTCATCTCTCCAACCCCCAATATATATTGTTAATTCTTCTCAATATAGTAACTCAGTTTAATGAGTTTGAATGTGTTTGGGACACACAAGTGAAGGGTACTTGTGAAAACTGCTTTATTGCTCTGTGTGGATGGAAAGAGGGGAGAGAGAGACAGAGAGACAGAGAGACAGAGACAGAGACAGAGACTGTGTGTTGTGTGTCATCTGTATCTGTGTGTGTGTGTATGTGTGTGTCCATAAGTGCATGCACTCACCCAGAGGTGGAGGCTGAGGCGGATGCACGTGTCTTTCTCCATCACTCTCCAACTTATTTTCGTGAGACATGGTCTCTCACTGAACCTGAAGCTTGCTGTTTTGGCTAGACTGGCTACTAGGAAGTCCCTGGGATCCTCCTGCCCTTCACCCTATCCCTAGGGTCACAGATGCCCACCCTTGTGGCACAGGGTTAGAGGTGTTCATTGCTATGTCCAACATCTACATGGGATCTAGGGATCTGAACTCATGCCTTTCCTTTGGCAACTGAGCCTACCTCCCAGTCCCTGAAAATGTCTTTTTTAATATTTTCTAATAATTTTATAAGTTTAGAATTTATTATAGAAAATTTGAGAAACATCCAAAAATACAGGTAGAATTATTTTTTTCTAATATCACCATCAAGAGAAACTTTCAGAATACTACTTGGTAGAAGATTTTATTCTATCCTTTGAACATTATTTTGCATCACAAATACTTCTTATGTCACTCAAAATTGTGTTTAAGGGGGAATTTTTATCCAGAAGGGACCTGTTTTCCAATACTGCCTTGTCTATGGTGTACACATGCCTTTACTCCCAGTTACTGGGTTGCTTATAGTTTTTAATTGTTCTAATGATGGCATGAACAACATATTTTAGCATATCTAATATAAAGATCTTGGAAACTAATACCCAAATTATAGTGACAAGAAACAAATACAATAAAAGATAGTGTGCTGAGATGATCTCGGTGCGATAAAATGAAACACGTGTACAGAGTATATTATTTTGAAAAATAAAAGGAAACAGGAACAACATAAAGGAATATTTTTACAAGTTCCAAAACAATGCCATGTAAGATAAATAATGCCATAGTTATGCGTTTTGTTTTTCTAACATCCTTTAACAAAAATATGCTGGGGTCCTATTTAGTTAAATAATAGAACCCATAATATATTTACTTACACTGGGCAGGACAGTTTCCTGGCTGTTTCTGTTCTAGTTGTTGACAAATCATAAAAGATTCAAAGTTGTTTTGTGAGTTGAAGAGCCTTTGGATGAAGCTGCCTACAGAGTCTTTTGCAAGCAAACACACCATCCTGGTGGCACAGCCTGGATACACGCCCAGGCTCAAGACATTCTAATGCATCATTCAGGCCTTCCTTAGATGCTACCAGGATGAGGCCAGCCCCAGCCTCCTCACTGCCGCTTCCCACCTCAGTGGTTCAACACTTCATCTACTCCACTGGGTCTGTTCTCTCACTTGCAAAGTAATTCATCAGGCTCTTAAGCAAAACAGACAGAATTAGGTCCGCTCCATCCAAAACAAAGCCATCTTACAACCTCCAACACTATGCTAGCATCTTTTTCAAACCACTTCAGATTTTGTAGGAATAGATAACACTGTATAGGTCTGAAACATAGATATTTGTATAAATATTCAAGTACTGTCTTCTTTCAATGCATAGTTACAAGTTTGTTATGCCGTATTTCTTGTTGTATTTGAATCAAGAAGCCAGTGTTGGCTGAACTACTAGGTAGAATGTAAACACATGTTTGTTCTACAGAAAAAGCAATAATCAACTGGGGGCCTACCTGTGTCTCATAGCATGTGAAATATTCTTTATCTAAAATGCCCAATAAGGTGGGGATTGACAACACAGGACTGTAATGTCCACACCGGGAAGACAGAGGCAGAAGGATCTTTGTAAGTTTGAGCCTAGCTTGTTCTATTCAGCAAGTTCCAGGTCAGCTATAAAACAAAACCCTCTTAAAATATATATATATATATATATTATTTTATTATGTGTATATATACATATACATATATATGACAAAGGAAAGGCTAAATGGCACAGGATAGAAGTTATTCTTATTTTTCCAGAGAGAACTTTTCCCCTAGAAAGATCTGAACCAACCTGAGATTATTGCATTAGGGATGTAGATTGAAGAATCACATCTCTTCCTTCAGCACTTAATTTATAAGCTTATCCATTCATGTTTTTAATTACTTACCATCTAATACAAAGTGACAAATTCTGATTTTCCCACAGTGATCTGTCAAAAGATCCTTATGTCCAACCTCTTCCTGTGTACATGGAAATGCCTGCCACCACAGGTCTGTGTGTCTTCAACAAAAGTCTTTGTAGGTTTAGCCTACAAATGATGAAAAGATGCTTTTTTTTTTCTTTCACTGTTACACGTTTTTTTTCAGGCTGCGTATCCTATCTTCCAACTGAAACTTTGAAATGGAAGTGCAATTGACCTCTAAAAATTAATAGGTCTGTTTTAGAAGGTGGAAAATAGAGGCTGAAGTTTGAGCCTAGAAAGCTGAAAATAATTTTTACAATAATTTTTATCTTAAGCCATCAAGTTTATATTAATTTGTTACAGAGCCAATAGAAAATTGATACAATCTAGTATTCTTTCCTTCTTGTTTAATTTTCATTTTCTAAAGTTTCATGTTATCCTAATAAGTTGTTTTATTGTGATGGTGGTGTGGAGAATCCTTGTGTTGTATTTATTTCATGCCAACACTTTAGACCATCAAAGTGGAGAACAGGGATGGGAGATTCCCACGGGTTATTCTCAGTGTTAGGGAAATATCTCCAACACACCCCCTCTTTGAAATGGTGTTTTGGAATACGCTCTTCATCAACTTAAGAAAATTCCTTTTACATCTTCAATTCTGTGTCTCTTTGTTTCATTTTATTTCTAAATGGCTGTTGAATTTTATCTCTATGACCATGGTGGGTTTTTTTAACCGCTTAAATAGTCATATGTGGTGGTTTGAGTGAGAGTGTCCCCAATGGCTTTAAGTATTCAGATATTTTGTCTCCAGTTGGTGGCACTGCTCTTGGAGGTCTTAGACGGTGTGGCCGTGCTGGAGGAAGTATGTCACTGAGGGCAGGCTTAGTGAGTTTAACAAGCCTTGAGGTCTCCAGTCTCTCTCTTGACGGTGCTTATTGCAAGATGTGAACCTCAGCTTTCTGCTCCAGCCCTGGCCACCATGCCTCCCACCACAATGGACTCGGATGCCCTGAAACCGTCAATAGTAAGCTCAAATAAACTCTTCTTTTTATAAGTTCCCTTGGTCATGGTGGTTTATCACAGCAACAGAAAAGTGACTAATACATCATATTAGTAAATACTAAATCACTCTTTTCTTCCCAGAGCAAACCCGTTTGTCATGCTGTATTGTCAATTCTCCCCTGACTTGATTGAGTTCGTTGTTAATTTGCTATTGGAATCTCCACATGTTTTTTATTTTTTTTGCTAGTCAGATGGCCATGGGACGTTCCTTTCTAGGGCCATCCCCAGTGTGCATCCCTGCCATGGTGGTTCTCGCCTCAAACATTGGGCCAGACACTATCTGACAATGAATTGGACACTATACACTACTTTTTATTTTGTATAAGATCAGAATACCCTTTATCATTGACTATGTGATAGGCAGTCATGTGCAAACCCATCTGGAACTGTTACTTAGCATTTAGTGAAAAATTCTAACTGGTGAATCATTTATGTAATAATTACCTAAGAATTCTGGCTTTCTACTAATTGAGTTGATTTTTCTCAGAATGTGTTGATTTTGTCTAAACTTTTAAATGGTATTGGCATAACTGCCCCCAGAATAACTTGTCACCTCAATCTAAAGTTACAGAATTCTTCTGTTTCTGAGGTTATAGAACTTTTATTACCATTATTGCTAGTGCCTTTTCTTATTTTTTTCTAAGCAGTTTTGTTATAGATTTTTAATTTTGCCATTCTTTTTTAAATTTTTTTAATTTATTTTTTATTGTTATTAAACTTTTTCCATACATCATACATCATTTCTCAATCGAATTTAGAGTCACTTCCCTTTCCATGACCCCCCACTCAACCTGAGTTTCTGCACTCTGCCATACATGTCTTGCATCTTTTCCTGAGTATTTCCAGAGGTTTTTTTCCAGTTCTTTTGTTGTTGTTGTTCTCTCTAACTTGTATTGCATATTATAATTATATACCTGCATAAATACACACACACACACACACACACACACACATATATATACATACATACACATATCACCTAAATTGGAGGATTTTCTTTTCTTTTCTTTTCTTTTTTTTTTTTTTTTTTTTTTTTTGCTAAAAGATGTCATGATTTCCTTAAGGTAGAGTTTGAAGTTTCCTCCTTGGCAAGCCCAAACAACCATCAATCTTGCCCTTGTGTTCCACACTGTGGTCTTTCCCTCCCATGGTCCCCCAAATGAGGTCCAGTAAACACACATCCTGTCTGGATCTTCCTGTACTGGCCTCCATGATATGGCCCTGGTAGTCCAACAATGGCAGTCTACAGTCTGATGAGGCTGATTCACATTTTTCCATTTTAATCCCATATTATTCTAAAAGATGCATACATACCCAGCATCATATACCAAAAATCCAAAGTCTGAAAATAAATGGTAGGTTAGTTCCAGAACCTGTCTAGGGATTCGCAATATAAGAGCACTGTTGTTTTCAGATCATGAGGAATATAACATTAATGCTGCTCAGTTTGCCTTACAACTAGGTGCTTGGTGCTAGCATCCACAGATGAGGGATACCATTCGTCATTTGTTTTTCTGGGACTGTGTTACTTCACTCAACATAAAATCTTCTAGTTCCATTTACCTGCAAATTTCATGATGTCATCTTTCTTTACCGCTGCATAGAACTCCATTGTGTAGATGTACCACATTTTCTCTATCCACTCATCGGTTGAGGGGCACTTGGGTTAGTTCCAGCTCTTCACTATTGTGAAGAGAGTGCAATAAGCATGGCTGTACATGTATCTCTGCGGTAGGATGAGTCTTGTGGATATATACCCAGAAGAGTTATGGCTGTGTCATATGGTAGGCTCATTTTGAGTCTTTTAAGGGTTCTCCACACTGCTTTCCATAGTGATTGTACAAGTTTGCAATCCTACCAGCAGTGGATAAGTGCTCCCCTTTCCCCACAACCTGTCCAGCATTTAGTATCATTTGTTTTCTTGATCCTAGCCAGCCTTATCAGAGAGAGATGATACCTTAAAGTGGTTTTAATTTGCATTTCCTTAATTATTAGCAATGTTGAACATTTTTTAAGATATTTCTCAGCCATCTCTATTTTCTCACTTGTGAAGTCTCTGTTCAGCTCTTTACTCCATCTTTTGAATTTGTTTTTTTACTCCTTTGTTTATTGAGTTCTTTATATATTCTGGAAGTTAATGCTCTGTCAGATGAATCAGCAGTGAAGGTTTTCTCCCACTCTGTGGGATTTCTCTTCACTTCCCTTTTTTTTTTTTTTTTTTTTTTTTTTTTTTTTTTTTTTTTTTTGCGTCCAGAAACTTTTGAGTTCAATAAGGTCCCACTTGTCAATTGCCGACCTTATTTCCTATGCAGCTGCTGTCTGATTTAGAAAGTCTTTTCTGGTGAGACTCAAGTGCACATTGGTCAGGTCAGGCCTTGCTAGTGATGACCTGAATCACAGATTGAAGCCGGGCCATTTCAGCCAGCACGATTTTAGGATAGATCTACTCTTGGGATGGCTGATAATTGATTCATTGGCTGTGGCAGGGTGCAGTGGCCTGCTTGCTGGGATCAAACACGGCCTTTAAACTTGTGGGGTGTGGCTGTTGGTGGGTTACGTTACTTCGCCCTTGTAGCTGGCAGTAAAACTAGGCCTGTCGCCATTGTGAGACTGAGTGTGCAGTGGTCATGTCAGGGCCTTTCCAGGACCACCTGAAGCCGGGTAGGAGCCAGGCTGTTTCTCGCCCCCTTCTGTCCCTTTTTAAAGCCTAGGGAACAATCTGTGGAGGAGGGTGTGGTAATGTAGGGCTGCTATTGGGGTGAATGTGAAACTACAACAATATAGAATGGACTATTATTTGATCAATATGATTGTACATACAAGCCCCTCCAGCTGGATGGTGGGAGCCTTGGGCCGTGTGGGTTTTGCATAGCTGCTTGCAATGTTTTTAGCAAGGTATTAGGAAAGGAACAAATTGGTTTTACATGAAGCATGTTTGATCTCATTACTTATTACTATGTTAAAAAAAAATCAAATAAGCTGGGCGTGGTGGTGCAAGCCTTTAATCCTAGCACTCGGGAGGCAGAGGCAGGTGGATCTTTGTGCGTTCAAGGCCAGCCTGTCTAAGAGTAGTCCAGGACACAGTGGGGCTACAGAGAGACCCTGTTCCAAAAAAGGACCAAAAAATGTAAATAGAAATAAAAAGAAAAAAAGCCTTTTCCTATGCCTATGTCTGTAAGTTGCTGCCAACTTTTTCTTCTATCACCTTCAAAGTTTTGGGTTTCACACTGAGGTCTTTGATCCATTTGGAGTTGATTTTTAGACAGAGTGAGAGGTAGAGGTTTAATTTTATTCTTTTACAAGTGGTGATCCAGTTTTGCCAGCACCATTTGCTGAAGATGCTGTCTTCCCTCCATTGAGTCTTTTTGGCCCCCTTGTCAAATACAAGGTGGCTAAAATTGTATGTGCTCAAGTTTGGATCTTCAGTTTTGTTCCATTGGTCAACAGGTCTGTTTTTGTGCCAGTACCAGGCTGTTTTTCTGACTATAGCCCTGTAGTATAGGTTGAAGTCTGGTATAGAAATCCCCCCTGTATTGCTCTTTTTGCTCAGGGTTGCTTTGGCAATTCAGGGGTTTTTGTTGTTCCATACAAATTTAAGAATTTTTTTTCCAAGCCTGTGAAGAATGTCTTGGGGATTTTAATTGGGATTGCATTGAATTGGTATATTAATTTGGGTAGAATGGACATTTTTACTATATTAATTTCTCCAATCCATGAGCATGGGAGGTCTTTCCATCTTCTGATGTTTTCTTCAATCTCCTTCTTCAAGAGTTTATAATTTTTGTTGTAGAGATCTTTGGTGCCTTTGGTTAGGTTTCTTCCTAGGTATTTTATTGTTTTTGAGGCTATATTCGGTTTTGCCATTCTTTTAAGGACTACCATGCTGATGCTATGCACAATATTTGGGATTTCCTTC
Organism: Rhizomys pruinosus; assembly: GCA_009823505.1. Taxonomy (NCBI): domain Eukaryota; kingdom Metazoa; phylum Chordata; class Mammalia; order Rodentia; family Spalacidae; genus Rhizomys; species Rhizomys pruinosus. The sequence continues at coordinate 33,218 of VZQC01012024.1, read as the reverse complement.
TTTTATTCTCCCTATTCTTTGTATTATTTCTTTAAATTTTCATTAGATTCAGCATCTAACATTCTAATTTCTTTTTTTTTAATTTTTTTTTATTATTATTTATTTATTTTTGTATGTGTATGAATGTACTGTCTGCATGCAGGTCTGTGCACCCATGTCGTGCAATGCCGCGGAGGTCAGAAGAGGGTCTCAGATTCCCCTGGAACTGGAGTTCTCCTGGAATTGGAGTTACAGACGGTTCTTAGCCACCATGTGGGTGCTGGGGATCGAACCCGGGTCCTCTGCAAGAGCGTCGGTGCTCTTAACCGCTAGACTATCTCTCCAGCCCCCCTAACATTCTAATTTCTTAAGCAGAATGTAGCTCATTATCAGTCTTCCCACTTTCCTCAAAGTACAGGCTCATTGAACTCTGTAAATTGTGATCTGGTGTGCTTGCATTGCTGCCAATTTAAGTCTTTCCTTTAGTTCCATGATGATTTACTCTTGGACCTATGGATTATTTAGTAGACCAGTTTTAATTTCTAGGTTATTATCAATGTTAACTTTTAGTATAATTGCATTTTAACAATTTTATAGCAAAGGAATCAAAGTACTATTAAATTCATCCATGATAAGTGTAGATTCAATTATATTTTAGTAAATTTATGTAGGATTATCAAATTTATGTAGGATTATCAAAAGCCTCAACAGACTTTTAGGACATTCTTACCACCTCAGTACATGCCCATCATGCCCAGTTTCAATCAAGCTATAATGTCATTTTAGGCAAAAACTATTGTCTGTATGAAACTATTATTGATAGCTGCTTTGTGGCCCAGATCTGCACTTTCTAATACTGTAACAGTAATATACATAATTATTTAAACAAGCTAGCTTAAAAATTAAGTTCATTAGTCTCAGTCAGAACTTTGAAAATGTGACACAGTATTGTGCAGCCTAGGTCTAAACCTTTCCTAAGAAGGAAGTGCAACTCTCTTTTCATCATTAAAAAAGCATTTGTTGGACATCCCTTGGCCCACATAACTTGTTCAGTTGTACCTTTTAGCTGCTCCACTATTTACAACAAGTACCAAACATTTTACTATTCTGTGGCCTTTAGCTAAAAACATTTCACATGTACTGTGCTTGAGGGCCTGAGACTCTTGCTTGTATGTCTGACTATACTCACTTGTGGCAAATATCCTGAGTATGTTCAATGGGATTTCTTATTAATTCGAAGCTGAATTTTATTGTACAGAAATCTTATGAACCTAAATTAGAGAGTTTCCTTCAATAAGTAAAGCACTGTTATTTTTTTTCTAAAGGATACCAGTGACAAAGTCTCACTTTGCCCATCCTTAGAGTGTTGGCTCAAAGTCACAGATTCACCCCAAACAACCTCACCGTTTATCACTCTGAGTTCCTCCTACAGGGCTTCTTTGGGCATCTTTGAAACCTCTTAGCCATACCACTTATCTACAACTCTGTCCTGTTGGGACCAACTTACCCCACACAGGACCTTCAAACAACCTGATCCCCCATGCTACTAAAATTTGAATAGGACTAGACATCTAAAAATAGACCACACTGGTATTGATTGAATTGAATTTACTTTCAATAATCAAGAAAGGGCATCACAGAACACTTTGCAAAGTTTTAAGCAAAATGGAGTCATCATTTTCATGAAAGATCAATGGCCTGCCTCATATTTAGACTATGTGATGTCTTTTTTAACTAAGGAAGTGAGCAGAGGGTAGTGGAAATACCTTTGGGCTTCAGAACCATTCAGTACTGGACACCCACTTTGACCCCACCATTCAGTAACTGGTCTACCTAAGCACTTTATGCTTTAGGCAAGTATTTTAATCTGGGTTTCAGTTTATCCATTTGTGCAAAGAAAAATTGTAAGCTGTGCCACTCAGAGCTGATGTTCTGGTGGTGAAGGTGATGAGGAGTAACAGCCCTGAGGCCTTCCTCTCTGTCTCTGAAGATAGAACATTCCTATAATGACAAGCCACTGAACCCAGGGGTGCTTTACGGTTTTGAAAATTTCTGAATATCAGTAGTCCTGTGCTGCTAAAACAGCTATCCCTAGACTTTAGGATAGACAAGGAGCCACTGATCTCCCAAGTCAGGGATGGACCCTCTCTGAGGTCTTCTTGCATAGACCTTGGTGGTACAGCACAGTTCTGGGAAAGAAGAAAAAAAAATGGGCTGTGCAGCAGGCCTTGGGGGAAGACTTTATATTAGACTTCATTCCAGGATAGACTTTCCTGAAATCCAACATTCTACACTTGAACCTGGTCTACAAAGTCATTAGAAAAGAATAATTGTCAGAATAAGTGGCTGGAGCATATTTTATTTAACAGTGCATTCAATATTTACACTTATGGCCCGTGGGCCTCCATTTGTTCTCTTACTCTGGCCCCATAAATACCAGGGGCAAGCTTGACTTGAAGAAAAGCTTCTGTGCTTGTCTGTGCGAGGAGGGAAGTGGTCCCCTCCAGGGTATGTGTTACTCCTGAGTAGTTTCAGTAAAGGAATGACAGAAGACAGAAGCTGCCATTCACTTCATCCCCTGGTAAAACTCGGGCACTCTGAATACACAACTGTGTCCAAGCTTCAGAATCTGTTTACTCACTAAACTTTACCGTGTGGCTGTCATGATATGAATCTGAGCTGCTCCACACATTGTCCCCAGTTGCTTCTGTTTTGGGAGCCCATAGAACATTTAGAACTTGAAAGGCAATTTCCACCTCCAGCTCTGGTCCCGCTCATGACGTGACCAGTCATCCACATGCTTCCTCTGACAAACACGGAGCCCAGCTAATGCCATGCCTTCCCTGTCTTGATTCTAGAACTCTCCTGAAGCCACCAACCAAAATCAGTCTTTCCCCCCTTTAAGTTGCTTCTGTCAAAAGTTTTGTCACAGTGATGAGAAGAGTAGGGTGAGGCCTTCCTGCTCCATGTCTTAAGTCTAACATGCCAAGGAAGGATCAGGACTACCACAGGGTATAAGGACTTGATGGTGTGAATTCTCCATATTCCAGCAGTTCGCTTTGGCCAGAATCATGGCCTGTCAGTGCACTCTAGTTCACTGCGCTGAGTAGGTACCCGTGTGAATCTTCCCCCATCTCCTTTTGAACGTGTTCTCTCACCAGTGGAAGCCAAGTGACTTCTCTCTGAGCATTACTGACCACGCACATCTCTTATCTGAAACTATTTGCCACCTAGATATGTGTTCCTCCCACCTGACTATCAACAGCAAACAAGCAGAATTGTTTAAACTTAAGTATTTGGATCCCATCTCCAGAGATTCTGATTCCAAAGCAAGAGGTAAAGCCAGGGGAACTGTTTTGTAGTTATTAGTTCTGCTATTGCTGGAATGCATATGTGATATAAATGTGTGTGTGCATTATTTATACCAAGTCATCTAACACAGCCATGATTAAGATCTTTGAATTCTTATTTTATGTTGTTCCTTATGGTTGTTACATGTTTAAGCCTTTTTATTCTAGATATGTTTTCTAACAGTTTAATCAATTCATTTATTTATTTTGTTTGTGTATATACTTGGACCCTCAAGTGCCACAGGAGTGTGGTAGAGTTAAGAAGACAACCTCTTGTACAATATATATGTATATATATACATATATATATATATATAAAAAATTATATCTCAGCACAATAAAAAAAAGAAGACAACCAAGCATTGGTTCTCTCCATCCATAGTGTGGGTCAGGCTTGGCAGTACCTTTACCTGCTGAGCCAACTCATCTGGCTCTCCAGGTAGAGAGTAAGCTTCTGAAGGGAGAAATTGTGCTTTACACATATAGGTAGGTAGCCTGCTCCACTCCGCCAGCCCGAGACACGTCCAGCACAGACTCCACAGACAAATACTGAATCTGCCCTGCATCTGCCATGGCCAGGCCAAAAGAAGCCAAGCATCATCACACGGCACACTGTCCCTGTCCACACTGTTGCCTCTGTCCCTGTTTCCTCTTCCGTTCTTCATGCTCTAGTGCCTGGGACACTGGGGGCTTCCGTAACTTGCAGCATATTGGCAGTCCCAAGCCCGACCTCTCCAACAGCTCTTTGTTTTGTTTGCTTGTTGAGCTGAATTGAAATCCCAGTCCTAATGTGAATCATTCAAAGGGGGATTTTTCTTAAAACCAATGATTTGTCCTTGGACCACTGGCAGCCCTGGCCCGTGCTTGAGCCACATTAATTTCGGCAAGAGTTGTTAAGGACGGAGGAGAGCCAGCTGGGGCTGCCAGCTTTTAACTTCTGCTCAGGAGGCTTAAAGAGGTAGTCCCAAGGTTCCCGCAGCCATGTCCTTCCTTAAAATTGATTTCAAAAGAGCAAAAACATGAAAACCCCATTGTAGCCAAAAATACTGTCTGGGGGATCTCACTTTGTGCATGGATAACTATGCTTTTCCCTGGGCATGTGGGAGAAAATGTCCCCACTTGAATTTGATGTAGGGGGATGATTTGAGACATTTCTTAGGTGAGAACCTTTTGTTAACCAGAAAATTGGTCCTTTTGCCTCCCTGGTTTAACATATAAGTAGGCTTTACTTTCTCTCTCTTTTTTTTTCTTAAATGGTACTTATACATACACCTGATTGGTGTTTTATTCATGTGGACAAACTGCTTCCATTATGTGAATGTACAATAGCTGGAAGTCAATGGGAATCAAACAGCTACAGCTCTAAGCAATGCTTTGTAAATTGCAGGACTGATAATAACAACTTAGGCGACTACCAGTGTTGAGACAGAGTTGGCCGAACTTTGGACTTCAGCATAGAAAGTGCATATTCATCCCCAAGTTCTCAAAGAGGACCTCTTTCCCTCTATTCCTCCAAGTCAGATGAACCTTTGATTTGATCAAGTTAAGAACACAAAGCCTTCCTTTTTCTCTGCCCTGTAACATCAGAAAAGGAAAGCACAATTGGCCTTGGGTGTGCTCAGGCCTGCTTGGAGCAAAGCAGAGCCTAACATGGAGCTGTTCAGACCGGCCCTGTCCCTCGAAAACACCACCCCTCCGGAAAACACCCCTCCGGAAGATCCACTCATTTCGTTCCCCTTGCTTCTCCAGAGAAAAGACAGTGGATGGGTTGAAAGGATAGACAATCCACACTCACAACTTGGGCACTGCCTGGTAACCTCACAAAACTCTTCCCAACCATTTGGGAAAAAGAACTGTGGACTGTTCCAGAAATATGAGGAAAGGTTATATTGAGAGATGAAAAACCCACTGGTGTGTAAGGAATAAGATGACTAAGCCTTTTAAAGATAGCTGGAGAGATGGTTCAGCTGTTAAGAGCACTGACTGTTCTTGCAGTAGACACAGGTTCTATTCCCAGCATCCTTCACTCCAGTTCCAGGGGATCTGTCCCTTTCTTCTGACCTCTTCTGGCATTGTACCACACATGTACAGGCAATACATGCAGGATCGTGCGAGCAAAGTGGGTGAGTTGCACTAGATTTACCTGCTCATGTCTCATTGACAGTGGCAGACTCAAAGAAATTAGTTCAAATAAATTTTAGTCCTTGCCAAAAATTATAATAGCTATTCTATACAAAATAGCTGGGACGTGTTCCTGCCTCCCTGTACCAGCCAGCCTGGATTCTCCCTCAGACCTCTTCTCCCTGCCTGGCCCAGAGCCCTGAACAAGGCTCCTTCTTAGGCAAAGTCTCCTCCCTCAATCTTACATGAGTTCAGCATTGTGCCTCTAAATACGAACACATTCATATTGGCTGGGTTAGTTACTTTCACAAAGCTGTACTGATTTGGGTCTTCTTTGACTTTTTACTGTATGCGTGTCTTTTATGTGCTGCAAGCATCCTTGCATTAAGTAAGCATCAGGCTGTTAGACCTTCAAGCATAGAGATGTGTGCTGTTTCCGTTCTATCTCTTCCATCACACTGAACATTGTCAGTTGCCCAAAAGAGGGATAGGGTTAGAAAATAAGCTACTAAGAAGATTAATCACATATTTGGGAAAGATAGATGACTTAGAGACTTATGCGTATGACACCTGATTAGATGCAAATACTAGCAACATATATTTTATTAATTTTTTCTGGAGCAAAGGAAAGAAATGAAGATCCCAGGACCAAGACACAAAAAAAATAGAATTAAGTTTCTACCTCTACGATTTTTATTAAGGATTTATTTCTATTTATGTATATGTGCATCTAGACACATGCATGCAAGGGCCCACAGAGGCCAGGGGATAGGCATCAGATTCCCTGCAGTTACAGTTACAGGCAGTCATGAGTTGTCAGATGGAGGTGCTTGGAACTGAACTCCAGTCTTCTGCAAGTGCTCTTAACTGTCAAGTCATCTCTCCACCCTACTACTATGATTTTAGCGAATTTTTTAGATTTTCATGTTTACTGTTTTGATCATGGAAATTTTCAATAGAGATTTGCAGAAGGCTAATATCAGAACTGTGAGGGGTGAGGCTGTGGGTTTCTAGTGCCCAATGAGCCTTACATCCTCTGGCAAGATGTTTATGACAAGCAGACCATTTCATCCTCACTGTGATGGCTGCTGAAACCTAGATCAGCATGGCTAGAGCTCTTTTCAGAAACCAGCATTCAGAGCACTGACACATGCTCCCACAAGTCAGTGTGGTAGGCACTGAATTCTCCAGTCTTTTTCCTTGAATCCCACTCTACCTGTAACCTTATTCTGGTTGGTACAACCATCTTCACCAATCCCCTGTCTCTCTTCTCCCTGATGGCTAAATACACTCTCCTTCTACACCAAAGTAGTAATTAGAATGATGTTAGATAAGTAGATAGAGTACAAGATAGATGGATAGATCAAAGTTAGATTATTGATAATAGATGATATATAGATGTTACAATAGACAGATAGATAGATTAGATAGATGATAAATAGATTGTAGATAGATGATAGATAGATAGATGATAGATAGATGATAAGTAGATGAAGGATATATGCATACATAATATACAGATACATATGGTTTAGCTTTACTTCAATATAAAGTTTCTCTATGGAGCTACTGTCACTACCAGCATTTCTATACATTTCTTCTGATTTGTTTGTGTTGCATCTTTCTGCATGTGGCCCCCATTCCTGAACTTGCCCAGCAAGGCACTTGATCTGATGCTTATCTAGCCAAGGTCACTCACATTGGCAACTTCAATTTCCTTTTTTTTTTTTCAAAGCCAATTTTTTATTGAACTTTGTGCGTTTCATACAACATTTCCAATCAGATCTAGACCCATTCCCCCATCCTTGACCCTCCCCCACCAGGGCTCGTGCATTCTGCCATACATATGCTTCTCATCTTTTTCTCAGACTCTTTTAAAATTTCTGATGCAGAGGCTTACTGTTTCAGGCAGCAGTTCACTGTTTCAGTCAGTTCTTTGACCCAGTCTTTTTGTTGTTGTTGTTCCTTCCAATTTGCATCACTCCAAAATATGCATATATGCATGCCACACATATACGATTATGACATCAGGGGCTGGAGAGATGGCCTAGTGGTTAAGAGCACCGACTGCTCCTGCAGAGGACCCGGGTTCGATCCCCAGCACCCACATGGCTGCTGAGAACCGTCTTTAACTCCAATTCCAGGGGAATCTGACATTGACCTCGGCATTGCACGATACGGGTGCACAAACCTGCATGTAGACAGTACAATCATACTGAATAAATTTTAAAAGATTATGACATCATAGGTCTTAGCATCTTCAGCTTATGATTTCTTTTTTATTATTTTTTTTTCTTTATTAGGCTGAAAGATGTCATGTTTTCCTCAAGGATTTGTTTGAAGGCTCCTCCTTGGCAAGCACAAAACAACCATCAGTCCTGCCCTTGTGCTCCACACTGGGGTCTTCCCTTCCCATAGTCCCCCAGATGAAGTTCCAGTAAGCACCATGTCCTGTCTTGAACCTCCTCTACTGGTCTCCATGATGCAACCTGGGTAGTCCAACAATGGCAGTTTATACTCTGAAGAGGCTGAAACCCCGGTAGTTGCTTAGTCCACAAGCCGGATGTCTCAGCAGTCCCCATCTGGCACTGAAGGTTTGGAGGGTTATTGGAGAGACATGAATCTTTGGTCTATATTGGAAGGTTGAAAAGCTGTGTCTCATGTCTTTGAAGGATGGCAAAAGCAGTGGCAGCCACAGGGTAGCTGCACTTGCCAGTAAGAATTGAAGACGGGCAAAACAACAGTGCTTTTTTCTTCTTTCTACTAAGATCTCAAGTCTTATACCTGAAGTACAATTTCTCAGGCCTTACTAATTATTTATTTCTGGCTTTACTTTCCTTTTGGATGTTTAAGTCCACACAGTTAGCTCAGATTAACCAAGGTTTTTGTTTTCTCAAGATCAGTTGAGGATCTGGTCCTCAGGGGTCACTCAGGTTTTGGGAGGGAGGGAGCCCCTGTCTTCTTTTGGCTTTTCATTTACTAGTTCCATCCACTCGAGGACAAAGTCAGGTCTTGCCAAACCAGGCTTCCCTTCCTGAAGCATGAGCAGACTTTCCTCTTTATAGACTGGACACTGGCTGAAGTCCCATTAAGGGATCTCCAAGACCTCCCTTCACAGGAAGACTGGTGACTCACATTTGCAGGACATTTCAAGAGATGCCCCCATGCATAGTGCCCTAGAACTTAGGTGACCTCTGAGGGTAAGGAACAAAGTTATCCCTTAAGACCCTCCCTCTGCCAAATTGGTTGGGCATTAAATATGGAAGTTAAGCATCCAGAAAAGCTAAGTTACAACAACCTGATACTTTTTTTGTTACACTTCAATTTCTTGAATTCTTCAAGCAGTAAGATTTTTCTTCAAAGAACAAAAACTATATTTTCAGGAAATTGAGGTCTTTGGAAAAAAATAACTTTCACATTAAGAAGCTGCAGTTTTCCAAAGATGGAAATTGAGTTTTGTTTTGTTTTGAGTTGTGTTGTGTTAGTTTTGTTTTTTAATTAAGAAGTCATTTAATCCAGGCATCGAGGCACACACCTTTAATCAGAGCATTCGGCAGGCAGAGACAAGCAGATCTCTGTGAGAATCAGGACAGTTGGGGCTACATGGAGACCCTGTCTCAACAAACAACAACAACAAAAGAAGTCACTTGAAAAGGGAAGGTTATCTAGTTAGAAACTGGAGCGTAGGAAAATGAAGCAAATAAAAGAAAGCCACCATAAACTTTTCCAGCCCAGCTTTTAGTGGGTGCTCAGGTCTAAGCAATAACATTTTATGTAAGGCTATCATTTCTGGCCCCTATTCTGACACAGTATTTAACAGAAACTTCTCTTATTAAGTCTGAAATGCCTTCTGATGTTATACTTTCATTATGAACTCCTTTCAAACTCCAGAATAGTTTTCTCCCTCCTAAAAGAACCATGGCAGGCAGATCGCCATTTTTCTCTTTATCCTTTCCTTTGCTCATCCGCCCGCCATTTGCAGCCATCTCCCCTTTTCTTCAGCCACCATTGCCATCAGGATCGAGAACTCTATAACCTCGGTGATCTACAACTCTGGCCAGCTCTTGCTCTCTGCACTCTATGTAGTTGAACCTGCCTCATGACTGTACTTCTCTGAAAAATATTCTGAAAGATGTTCCTGGTGACTGGAGCTCAGCCTCCTGGCCTTCCCTGTAGCTACCATAGTGGAGCAACCTCCTTCTCTTGAAACTAATACTTCATGAAGCTCCATCTGCAGAGAATCCTCTTTCTTTCTGGACTCTCCATCCAGAGCTTCACCTTGATTGCTCTGGGTCTGTGGCCCCCTGAAACTCTCCCCACAATCCTCTAACTCATGAGTCCACCCCAGGGTCACCTCAAATCTGCATTTCTCCGCTCCTTTTCTAAAGCCACACATGCATTTTCAATTCTTTATTGGCAAATCCAATCCAGGGTGGTACCTGGTAAATAATTAGTGCTTAATTGAATACAGTAGACACCCTAACTTGAATGTAGTAAACACTAATTGAGCACTCATTATGGGCTAGGCACCACAGTGGGTGTGAGGATAAAAACATGTGTTCTTGTGAGCTGCAAAGGGAATGATTACGTGAACCTCTGACTAACCAGAGATCGAGACCTCAGGGACCAGAGTTTATCTTTGGAGTCCCAGAAAAAGTCAAATCCTAAAGGAAAAATAAGGAAAAGTGGGCTAAAATTGTAGCCTTACAGTCTCATTAGAGGTCACCCCTGAAATGTATTCAGATAGTATTAAGGAATGTACCAGATGATTCTTTAAGGGAAAGCTATCACAGAGCATTCCACCATAGTCTTCAAGCCAAATCCAACCTGCTGACTATTTATTTCTGTTAATAAAGTCTACTTGGAACACAACTGTGCTCGTTCCTTTCCATGTTATCTATGGCTGCTTTTGGACCAAAGTGACTATGACCAAGACTATGTGGCTCAAAGGCTATAAATTATTTACCACCTGCCCCTTTAACCTCTCTGGACAGTAAATCAACTCTAAACTGCCTTATTCTAAATGCAACCAGTGTTTTTAAAAGAGCATGTTTCTAAGCCTCAGCCCTAAGAGAATTTCCAGCACAGTGACTGGGAGATTAGAGGGCTTTTTTTTAATTTTTATTATTTTATGTGTATCAATGCTTTGCCTGCAGGTATGTAAGTGCACCCATGTTGTGCAATGTCCACAGAGGTCAGAAGAGGGTGTGAGATCACCTGGAATTGCAGTTATGGATGATTGTTATCTGCTATGTATGTGCTAGGATTCAAACCTGGGTCTTTTGCCAGAACAGCCAGTGTTCTTAACTACTGAGCCATCTCTCCAGCCTGAGCTTAGGATTTTTAATGGGCAATCAATATAGGAAGTCCTTAGGCTCAAGTAAGTTTGCGAAACTGTCAGTTTTTTAAAGCTTCACTTTTACAATCTTATAGCTTTGAATCTATATTTCAGTACTACCGTTTCTGAGTACCTTTTTCTGAGTGTCAGTTTTCCTCTAATAGAGAAAGGAAAAGAAACAGAGTTACTGTGGGGATTAAGTGAGAAAATTCTTCATCAATTGCACAGTACATGATGTAAGATTCATCGAGGCCTTTACTGCCATCATGAGCGTCGTTGTCATCACCATTATGCTATTCCCTTCTTCTCCTCTTCATCACCTAACTTCAACTCTCACATGATCACCCTGCTTAGAAAGTATTGATGTGATTGTAGCTGAACATGGTGACTTAGTTTGCGTTCATTTCATAAATCCTGAATTCTACCTCTTCTTTGGTTTAAAAATATTCAGCAAGTATGTCTCTAAATGATTTACAGCATCTTTTATTTAAGGAGTTCAAAGTACTGTACAAAGAAGTGCTTCTGATGGAGGAGATGGGAAAGGTAAATTGACCCACCCCAAACCACATTTCACAGCAAGTCCAGGAGCAGAATATACAATGCCTGACTCCCAGCCCCAAACCTGGGAGTCAAGAAGTACCAACACACCTTTCCAGTAGTGTCTCATCTCTTATGTATGACCCCCTTGCAGATAGGATGTCCAGATACAGCAAGCCTATCAGCCAAAAACATTTTATAGGCCCACAAAGGGCTCTGGAGCCATCTTTTCCTCTCCCAGCCCAAATGCTGATGAGGTGAAGGAAACCAACCCCATCTGCCCAAAGAACCCTAGGATTACTTTGCTCAAATCAGTCCCCTTCTCAGAACACTTCAGCTTCTCAATCTGCTCTTATGAAACTCACCACCATCAACTCCACACTTGATTCATTTATACTTCAACTTGTGGTATTTACCCTAGCCAACGAAACCTCTGACATTGAGCTGAACAAAGCTCAGGCATTCTTATAGGATTTTAATGTCCATTACAAGAAGAAAAATGCACGACCAACATGATTGATGATCTCAACCATAACCTCTTTTGGCCAGACCGCACTTAGGAAATCACATCCCATTCCAGGAAGGACATTCTAAGAGGGGTTTGGAAAAACAGGTGGTCATTCAGAGGAGAGGTCCTGATTTGGTAAGGGGATAAAGAGTTCTGCGAGCTTGGAATATGATAGCACCATTCACATACTCAAAGGGCTGTCACACTGGCTTGAAACTTGGAATCAATGTAATGGATTGGTATTTCAGGGAAGAGGATCTCTGCTCCATCTGAGGAGAAAACCTCCCCATTGTGTGAACAGCCTGAAACTGGAATATACTGTTTGAGATGTGTGTGACCTGGGTGAGACCAAATGGATAAAGGACATTTAAAGTGGTGATGTGTATTGTGACAAATGAAATGAGGTGACTGGCAGAGAATGCCCAAGTCAAAAGCATAGCTTTTTATCTATCCTCTCTGAGTCCGAATTCTACCCTATTATGATGGTTTGGATGTGAAATGTCCACCACAGGCTCCTGTGTTTCAGTGCATAGTCTGATGCTCATGGGAGGGTGTGGGACCTTTTGGATGAGAGGCCTACCTGGAAGAATTGGGTCTCTGATGAACAGAGCTTGAAGATTACAGATAATCCCACTTCCATCAAGTGCTCTGCCTCCTGGACCACTAAGATGACCAGCTGCTGCATGCTCCCTCCCTCCTGGACCACTAAGATGACCAGCTGCTGCATGCTCTGTCCCTCCTGGACCACTAAGATGACCAGCTGCTGCATGCTCCCTCCTCCTGGACCACTAAGATGACCAGCTGCTGCATGCTCCCTCCCTCCTGGACCACTAAGATGACCAGCTGCTGCATGCTCTGTCCCTCCTGGACCACTAAGATGACCAGCTGCTGCATGCTCCCTCCTCCTGGACCACTAAGATGACCAGCTGCTGCATGCTCCCTCCCTCCTGGACCACTAAGATGACCAGCTGCTGCATGCTCTCTTCCTCCTGGACCACTAAGATGACCAGCTGCTGCATGCTCCCTCCTCCTGGACCAGTAAGATGACCAGCTGCTGCATGCTCTGTCCCTCCTGGACCACTAAAATGACCAGCTGCTACATGCTCCCTCCTCCTGGACCACTAAGATGACCAGCTGCTACATGCTCCGTCCCTCCTGGACCACTAAGATGACCAGCTGCTGCATGCTCCGTTCCCTCCTGGACCACTAAGATGACCAGCTGCTGCATACTCCCTCCTCCTGGACCACTAAGATGACCAGCTGCTGCATGCTCCCTCCCTCCCACACAGTGGTGCCACCTGCTGCCATGTTCTGCCCACCATGATGGACTGTATTTTATCAAGCTGTGAGCCAAAGTAAATCCTTTCCCCCTTAAGTTGTATCTTGTTAGGTGTTTGGTCACAACAATTAGAAAAATTCATTAAAGCAACTAATGCTTTAAACTAATCTGTGTCTCAGTTTCTTTATAATAATAGAGCCAACTGTCACCATTAGTGAGAGAGTAGACGAATAAATGAACATACAAAAAAGGCATGGTAGAAGTTGATATGTACAAGAATTACATTTGTTTTTATTTCTTTCATTGGGTGATAGGAACATTATGTGCCTTTATTTGCCCTGAAGCTCCTACTCAGAGAACCCAGAGCTATAGGAGGTACTTGGCTTTCTATGAACGAAGCATCTCCTTCTAGCCATAGAAGCTCGAAAAAGGAAGATTGGGAACCAGAGACAGAACACTCCCAGGGAAAGAGTCGCTCTGAGGACCTGAGAGGGTGAATTCCTGGCTCCTTTCTTCTCATTCTCCTGCCTTCCAGCCACAGATGACATTTCAGGGTAGCAGTCCTACAAAAGCACAGAACTCACAAGCCCACTAAACAGAAGAAAACAAACACACTGGGAAGACCCTGGATGTGGTTTAACACTGCACCTTGCAAAGGGGCACGACTCAAAAACCACTAACACAGCCATAATTCAAGCAAAGATGGGCTGGGAAAGAACCTAAAGAAATAGAACTGAGCTCCAAAGAAATCAGACCAAGCATGAGAAAGAAATATGATTAATTATGAAACACTGTTCAGAGAGATAATGATAAGGTGTTCAAGTGTAACCAGTAGTTATCACTAAATATTTGAATTCTTAGATGGATCTGCGCCTGATCTTCCCTTTCATTGCCTGGATTCCTGGTTGTTTTGGCTACCAAGGCCAAATCTCCTCACTGAGCTTTCCTTTTCTAACTTTTTTGTTTGTAAATATTTAAGATATCTACCAGGATGCTTGACTATACATTCACACAGTGAATGGTAACAACAGTCAAATTAACAGCTGTCTTGGTAAAAGCACTTAAAATCTACTCTCTCTACAAATCTTCAACAGACATTATTTACCAGCACTGTAATGCTCAAGATTAGATCCCTAACCTTATCCATCCTGCCTGCTGCAAACTGGTACCCTTTGACGCACTTCCTCCATTTTATTCCTGTTCCCACCCTTGGTAACCACTGTCCTCTCTGTGTCCCTTTATTCCATTTTCTTTTAGATCATGCACAGGATTCTTCTTCCTGACTCTCACTTAGGAACAATGTTCTCCAGGTTCAACCATGTTGTAAAAAATGATGGCATATTTTTGAGGGATGAAAAATAATTCCCTCTGTATAGTGTTCCCTTTTTGTCATGGTTGTACTTTATTTTGTGCTAAGGACTGCATCCAGAGCTTCATGCATGCTAACCACATGCTCTGTCACCAAGGCACACCCTCAGCTCCTGGAAATAATTTTTATTTACTCATCCACTGACAGACGCTTAGGTTGACTCTGTATCTTGACCAATGTGAGCAGTGCTGCAGCAAACATGGAAACCTAGCTATCTAAAAGTGCTGAGTTTAGGGGCTGGAGAGATGGCCTAGCGGTTAAGATCACTGACCGCTCTTGCAGAGGACCCGGGTTCGATCCCCAGCACCCACACGGCAGCTGAGAACTGTCTGAAACTCCAATTCTAGGAGAACTCCAGTTCCAGGGGAATCCGGCACCCTCTTCTGACCTCCGCAGCATTGCACGACATGGGTGCACAAACCTACATGCAGACAGTACATTCATAAACATAAATGAGTAAATAAAATAAAAAAATAAAATACTTTGTTTAAAAAAAAAGGACTGAGTTTATATCCCTTATATAGATACGCATCAGAAAAAAACAGGTATCTCTGAAAAGCCACAGGGACCTACTGCCATCCCTGGATAAAACCACAGCATTTACATTCTTCCTTTTCCCTGCCTCTAGTGCTTGTGCCTTAGAACCATTTTTCTTGTCAGTCTTACCTACCAGACATGAATTTCCTAAGCACTTGTATTACGAATTCCTATTCTGTGACTCCTCAGTATTTAGCAGTATTTCTGATAAACAGAAGGCAGTAAATATTTTTTGTTGAAAGAATAAATTAAGGAATCAGTGTACACAGACTTGGAATCCGATTAACCTAGCAGAATCCTTCAATCCATTTCAGAACCTGTGGGCGCTTTCTGTTTACTCTGTGTCTGCCACGCTCTCCGTTTGTTCCTTTGTGGTAGTTTAATGATGGACGTATATCTCACCCCATTCAATCCAGAACTCTTCCCTCTAACCCTGCAGCAACCTTTCTACTTCTATATACAGCTAGAATTCTCACTAGCTCTCTAGGGCTGAAATTATTTGTGGTGTGGTGCTTTCTGCCCCCCTCCTTTGTTTATATTTATTTGTTTGTCCTGTCTTCATTACAGTTTAAGTCTCTAGCCATAAGCGCAGACTTCATTTGTAACTCACCCCAGCATATAAGCTATACATGCTTGACTGACTGTCACGTTAGTGAATAATGTTTGATAATTTTATTGAAATTCCTCTTTACCCGTGGTCTGATTTCTTTAGGGTTTAGCCTAACTTCTTTCAGCTCCTGGTCTGCAGGCCCATGTTGATTTGCATTATGGCTACATTAATGCTTTTGAATGCTATCCATGTGCTAGGTGCTGTTTAGAACTAAATAAAATGTCTTGCCCTAGTGATTTGTTTTCTTTCAACTTGGCAGATTTGTGACCCCTGTGTTTCTAGGAGCTGAAATTGTCAAGACTCTTTTAATGCACCTCTTTGTTCGGGCAATAGCACGCCTGGTGGTTTTGAGAATAGCTGTCGTTTTGAGAATAGCATTTGTAGACACAACTGCTGTTGAAAAGGGAAACTCTATACATGGACTATTTCACTGGGAACAAGGCAGCAAAAAGAGCCACTATTGTTCTTCATTAAAAGAAATAAATGAAGCCTAGTGCATTAATTCGATCCTGAACATGATGCAGCATTTTGCTGCAAATCTGGACACAACTGTATCTATATCGTCCATATCAGGGCAGTTCTGATCTCAATCAGTGTTTGTGAGCAACCCCCAAGGCACCCAGGATAGAAAGATCTGGCCCCCTGTTTCAATGAACTTCCAAGATGGCTTTGAGCAAACAGTGCCAGCCACAGCGTGAAACTCCTCGGGTCCTTGTTACACTCCGGAGTGTCGTAAGCTCCGACAATCTCAGCACTGTAAAAGCCACAGACAGCTACAATCCAAAAGAACCACAGGCTTAGGGTACTTCTTTGAAACTTGGACCTGTGCCACTACAGTTTAGCAAGAGTTGGAGACTGAGAGGGAGCATTTGTCCCTCTCCTGCCGGTGAAATAGGGCTCCTGTGAGCATGTGTGCACGGCTGTGTCTTTCTACTGAGGGCTCAAGCACTTGGCGTTTGCCACTTGTGCAACATTGAATCTTCTGGCTCAACTAAATGTGCAGAGCCTTTCATCCCATGACACATTAAAAATCAAATTGCAACTGTGTCTGTCTCCCTTTCTAGAACAACCGTACCATCTGATAAACAATTCTAGAGCAATCCATTCCAAAATTGGACTACCAGCATGGAGAAAACTCACACCTTACTTAAAAAAGAGAGTGGATGGCAGGTTGGAAGTCATACATACTGATGCTGCAAGCATGTACTCCACCTCCTGAAGACATCCTGTAACCCAACACCACCAAAAGTAATCACTTGAAAAGGCGAAATGTAAACAGGTTTGAAGAAGTAGTAACAAAAAAGGAAGAAAAGGTTTGGAAGGAAGAAAAAAGTTTACTGATGAATATACACTGAAGAAGGATAAATTCCCAAAGAAACTAAAAAATTAAATGAAAATGAATGAGGAACAAGACTGAATCAAGAAGGTCTTTTGGTGTAACAAGATCAGCCAATCTTTATGTCTTTGCTAAGCCAATTAGAAAAATTGCTTCAAATCATTTCGGTTTGCATTTATTTGATTGTTAGTGAAATAAAATGTTTCTTCTAAGCACTTCCTTACTGATCTATTTTTGACCTTGGCAAATCATTTTATAAATGACAAATGTTCACTCTTCCATGTTAATTTCCTTATCAATATAGCTGATAAGAAATATATATCTAGTAAATTTGCCGTGCCTGGGAAATCTCTGCTTAATAGCATAGTAATGAGTCATTTTCATATATACTCATTACTTATTTATAAATTTACATATGATAACTTGATTCTGACATGTTTTGTATACTCATGTTCCACTATGAAAAATTGCTTCAGAAGCTAAGATTTCACAGGTTAGTAGTGAAGAGCTGTAGAAAATAAGCAGTCGATGTGTGTGTGGCAGCAAGTTGCAGCCACGGCCAGCATGCAGGGATTAGTACATGTCCTAGATTCAATAAATAGCTATGGACTCAACAAAAGACGCTCGATTAGGACAAGTGAAATACCAGTAGAAGCCACTGGTGTCTCGGACTTGGGGCTCACTCACACTGCTCAGACATAGCAGAAGAATCTGAGAGCCTTGGTGCCTACCTGCCTGATTCTGATTTTCATCACCAGCTTACAAGCAAACATTGACTACAGGAGTTCTGTGATATCCTTGAGGTAGCCAGAGCCACATCACATTCTCAAATCCTATTTCAGTCACCATGTTATTGAACTGACTCTACTCTGGTCCAAGCACCACTGGTCCATACGAAAATTTATTCTAGCAATAGATACTTCTGACTATTCGTATTTAGTAGTATTATTATCTAGTAAGAGTGAGAGCAGAAATGAACCACTAGCAAACCCACAATACAGAAGAGTGCCAAATGAGAGCACAATGAAAAAAATGACACAGCCGTGCACGCACGTGCACACAGCCCCGTGCACATAACAGCAGAGTTGGAAAATAAGACATAGGAAGAAAGAGGGGAGAAGGGGTATTCTTTAGCTTCAAGGAGAAGCAGATGACATGATAATTAAGGGTATTCCTGGACAATTCCCAAGGTTATCTCTTTTCACTGAAGACACAAGAAAAATAAAAGAAAAAGAATATATATTAAATTTATTAGTTAAATATCTTTAAAAATAGTAGCTTCATAAAAGGGAAAGCTTAAAATGTCTCTCCTATGATAGCTGGTTTTAAAGACGAGAGTATATCACACCTGGATTAATTTATCAAATGTTAAGACAAAGACAATTTAAAAAAATGTCTGCCAGATGAGTATTTCTCTAAATCTCTCCTTTTTGTTTTGGGTTTTCTTTTTCCTTCTCTTTTGCTATTCCCTGGCACAATTACAAGAAACAGTCCTTTAAAAGGAAAATGGCTGTTATAGAATCAAGTTATTCCTGCCTTTCACGGACTTAGACTCTTTGTGGGTTATGGCTGTGCATTCTTGTGGGTGTACTTGCACATGTGTGGCCATGCATGTGGAGGTCAGAGGTCAACTGTGGGTGTAGTTCCACAGGAGCTGACCACCTTGATTTTGAGACAGCGTCTCTCAATGGGACCCAGAGCTTGCTGCTAGGCTGGCTGGCCAGTGAGCTCTGAGGATCCTCTCTTCTCTGCCTCCCTTTCTAGCGCACACCACAGTGCCTGGCTTTTATATTGGTCTCGGGGTTCCAACTCAGGTTCTCATGAACAGGAACTGACTACTTTATAGACTGAGCTGCCTCCCCAGACCAGGACTTTAAAATAATTATTTGAATTTTTTAATTTTATTTATTTATTTGTATGAATGTACTGTCTGCATGTAGGTTTGTGCACCCATGTCATGCAATGCCACGGAGGTCAGAAGAGGGTGTCGGATTCCCCTGGAACTGGAGTTCTCCTGGAATTGGAGTTACAGACGGTTCTCAGCCACCATGTGGGTGCTGGGGATCAAACCCGGGTCCTCTGCAAGAGCAGTCGGTGCTTTTAACCGCTAGGCTATCAATAACAACAAATAATTATTTTTAATAATTATTTGAATTTTTAAGTTGTTTTTATTCCATTCAAACGTGCCTTCATAATTTCTCTAAAGATTCTTTTAACTTGGATTTCTACAGGGACAAGATTATCTGAAATGTACTGAAGGCACACTTTGGAATAAACAATAACTGAAAGACTGATTTGTTTCACCTAGTTATTATTTTAGATAGGTTTATTATCAGATAGGGCACCAGCAAGTAGATACATGATTTAGAAGGTTCTTTTCCCACCCTGCCTAGACTTTAAGATGTAGCAAACACTCGCGTTCCATGAAGGACCTTTGTGTGTATTGGAAGCTTCAGGGAAAGAGAAAAAGAAACTTCCTGCCAGTCCTATTTTAAAGAAACAAAACTAAAGTTGTGAGGTGGCTTGGTTGAATTTTCAGCCACTATTCAAAGTGGGGAACAGATTTCAGATGTAATTCTCAAAGCTCTGGGCCCCAAACAAAATCAACCAACGATTCACTGCTCATTTCCAGCCAGCATGGGGAGTCTCCAAAGCTGAGAGGTTGGAAATCTGCTTTTAAAATTCTAAAGAAAAGAATCCTTTCAAAATATAGTTACAGCATACTAATTAACATGTTCCAATGTCCATTTCAGCCACCTCGAGAGCCTAAGATTGTTAATACCGCTTAGCTTGGCAGTACTTGTCCCTAAGAATGGAGCACTGGTGGTCTCTCTGACAAGCCAAGGCACGGCACAGACGTATGTCTTCAGACATGAAAAGGTCCCTTCTGTGAAATGTGTTGACTACTCAGTGTTTATTAAATGGCTTGACTATTTTTTCCTTTACCTATCACTTCCTTCCCGGCCACATCCAATTTTTTTTTAAATCAAGCCCACTTTCCAGAGTCATTACCCACCACAAACTCTATAATTTAAAATGAGTTTTCTGCTGTAATTCAAAAGATAACTCATTCCTATTTCCAACATTTAATGTATTTTCTCTTCCCTTCTTTTTCCTGAAAGCAATATACGTGTGTAATTAATAAACAATTTAGTATGTTGAGGAACCTAGGAACTTGGCAAATGTTCTGGGGATATGAATTCTCGAGAAAAGCAGCACATTATAAGAAATAGTAAGTAATTACTTATGTAAGCTTTCTTTTTAAATTCTAAGAACATTAACTACTAATTACCTACTAATTACCAGTACTTCAGCAGGTGTTTGCACTTAACTGTAGGCTAAAGCCCCTGTGAAAAATAAACCCCTCACAGCCTCTCTCCCGAGCAAAGCTGAGTCCCACTGGACCGGAAGCACACTACGGGCCAGCAAGCCAATGTCTGCACCGCTTGGCTGCTTTAGGCGAATAAGCCAAGACAGGTCTGTCTGCTTCCCTTTGTCCTCTCTCCAAGGGCTGCCATTATCCACCAGTGAGGAGTGGCTTTAACGGCAGCCTCCAGATACCCCGTGTTACACACAAACGATGATGAAGAGGCCTTCATCAGAAAGACATCCGTCTCACTTCCTGTGAAGCCATCCTGTGTGGCTGCCTGGCCTGGATGGAGCACAGTCTTCCCATCTTCTAGTGTTTCCCTGGGCAATGTGCACGTGCCTAGTTCCCTGCCTTTCAGTCCCCTCGTCTACGAACTCGAAGATCCCTCCCAGCTGCAAAAGCACAGGATTCTTTGCTTCTGCCCTTCTCGGAGTTCTAGGAATTAAAGCCACTCCATGTTGACTGGATAGTTCTGCATCTGGTAGGTTTGTGGACAGGGCCAGCTCTCGGCCACAGCACCAGTTATTGTGTGAGTCACCAGAGTTAATAGCAACTTTAATATTTTTTCTCTTTTTGCTTTCTTCTTTCCTTCTCTTTTTCTGTTTTTTTCTTCCCTTGGATTTTGCTGTTTTGTTTTCTGAACCCCAAACTGATGATCCTTCTGCTTCTTGCCATGCTGAGATTCTAGGCATATACCACCCAGCCTGTATACCCAGGCTAGAATAATAGCTACTTCTTCAAAACCTATCAGGCATACTTACGTGGTTCCTTCCTCAGCCGAAAAAGGGATACAGCCATGAGAAGATGCCGTGGCACAGAACAACCTTACCTGAAACCTACCAGAAGGTGCTCAGCTCTGCCAGGACTGCATTCCACAGCAATCTCTGTCTCACATTTCACTTTCCTGTGGCTGCCACAACAAATTACTGTGACCTTGGGGCTTACAGCAACAGAAATGTATCCCCTCACAGTTATGGAGAGCAGAATTATGAAATCAAGGTGTCAATAGAGCTTTCGGGGAGATTCTGCTCCTTGCCTCTACCAGCTCTTGGGGTGCTTCCAGGTGGTGCTTGGCTCATGCCTGCAGCTCTCTAATCTTTCCTCCATTTTGTCAAATATTTTAGTATGTCTTTCAAAAGATTGTTGTCATCACATTTAAAGTCAACCCAAATCATCCAGGATGACCACATCTCCAGGTCCTTATGCAAAGATCTGGTTTACAAATAGGACCATATTCACAGATTTCAAGGCTTTAGATATAGCCATTTCTATGGGGTGTGTATGTGGGAGGATAGGCACCCCCATTAAATTACCATAGCCCTCTAAGTACTTTTTAACACAATCATTTATTTGACAAATTTTATCAGCCCTACAATATTTCAGGCACCATTATAGATGAGGAAGATTGCATTAACAAGATAGGCTAAGTGCCTGCTCTTACAGAGCTTATGTTTTGTAATCCCACCCCACTCTCATTTATTTTGTCTATCCATCGTAGATATACACAGATCCTTAGATTCTATGATCCACCACTGTTACTCAAAACACATAACTAAGAAAAACCTACTTGGATTGTAGCTTGTGTGCAGTTTGGGGGAACAAGGGACATGCATGAAAAGTTTCTTTTCAAGTTCCAGGAGAACAAGACAGAAAAAGCTATAGACGTGCAAATTTTATCAATTCATTTCACAATGTAATTGAAATGCCAAAAGACTGAAGAATTCGATGTTGATGAGGAAACGGCTGTGAGTGAAAAGAAGAGCAGCTCTGTCTCTGTCAGTAGGCCATCTTCTGCATGTCACAGGCTGTCACTTTCTATTGCGTTTCAACTGACTAATTACCTCACTTTATTAAAACTGAGTATGAGTTCACATATTTTACTTTCCTAGCAATCAAGTGTTCCTGTTAATAAGAATGATTACCTAATGGCATATGCCACAGTTCTGGGGTATTCTGATATAAGGTAGTGAGTGGCCAAACCAGGGGAGTGTCAGGAGAAATGGGGACATCCATACTCGAGGACAACTGTCAGATGTATGACTGTGTAGGACTGTGGAACATTAGGCAGAAATTAGGCAAGCCAAGACCTGCAGTTATTAGTGAGAGCTAGCGCATAACCAGGGCCAGGAAGGATGAAGGCAGACTGAGCTAAGAGGTGCTTCTGATGGAGAGCAACTTTCCAATCAGAAGTAATCAAAGGAAGGAACCGTAAATTAGTTATATGTTGCCTGTCTGTGGCCTACTTCGACTGCTCATTATACACTTAAGGTATATTGGGTCTTGGTGAGGCAGGAGGGTGGTTCTTGGTGGTGACTGTATTGTCTCTGTGTGTTGGGAAGAACACTGCAACATGTGCCTCACTCCTTGCTATAATGGATAGAGTTGTGTTTGATGAAATCTAAGTTGGTCTCACATGGAAGGCAAATGCCATTGTTTTGCAGGTTTATCTCTGGGAATACAGGTATTGAAAGAACCATGGCCAGAAGAGTAGATTCTTGAAACAAGTCATTAGCACTTTGATCTCCGACTCAGCTGCAGCAGTCTTTTGAGTTTCATTTTGATTACACCAATATAAGGTAAGGGCTTGCTGTATACTCCAGGCTGACCTTCAACTCTTTACATACTCCTGACTGACCTGAGCTCACAGTAATCCTCCTGCCTCAACCTCCAGCCTACTAGGATTATAGGCATGTGCTGTCACACCCAGACGTTGACCATCTTGCAATGACATGATCGTTCCACTGCTAAGTAGGCAATGACCAAGTAGGTGACTGGTCAGAAATCCTCAGTAACATTTTCACAAATTTCGAGAGGAGGGTCAATATGCGTGGAAAGAAACAAAACCAGAAAACAATACCTTGGGAAGCAGTGTAGGTGTGCAGAGCCGGCAAGTGGAAAATACTCGCTTACAGAGGAAAATACCACTTACCCTCAGCTATAGTTACAAATACAAGAACCCAAGACGCAGGAAAGGGAAGGCAGCTTGTTTTTTCCTTAGCAGATTTTGATTGTTTGTTAAGAAAGGTAGTTATTGTGTGCTGTTCCAGAGTTATTCATGAGATCTTGCTCCAATCAGAATGTATCTACATGCCAATTGCAGGAGCAACACTGAGCCCAGGTGCAGCCCTGTTCTCTGGTCACAAGTGCACATTGCTAAATGTCTCTCCCTGGGCAAACCTCCGAAGAGCTGCAAAATGCTTCTTTTCCTTCCATTGCTTCTCAAGGGACCATGCTAATAAAATGAACCAGTGGTTTATAAAGCAGGATATTCGGCCTTAATAATCTAGAGCACAACATCTATTTGAATATCTATCTTCCTTGAACTGAAATCCAAAGAAATAGTGAGGCTAAATAGCCGGCCCTTCGAAACTGGGCAAGCCCACCTAGTGGCTGTGGCCCCCAGTCCTCTATCTTACTTATGAATGTTGTCTTGAAACAAGTCATTAGCACTGTTGTCTACATCCATGAACTCTGGGAGTCATGAAATCTACATGTGGACCTCACAGGGACTCCTTACAGACCCCCTTGCAAATGCACCTCAGCTCCCCTTCCCAGATATTCATACCCCTGCTTAGTCCTGCAGGAAGCCTAGAGAGCATTCTGTCCTTTGTCTACCTACGGCACCCAGCCCACACCAATGCCCTTAGAGATCTGTGCCCCCCAAAGCCTGCTTTCCAAGTAATATTGTATCTGGAATTCTAAACACGCTGAAAACTAGCTGACAGCTACTCTGCTTTTCTTATGAGAACCTGAACTCCTCCCTCTAAACCGCCCCCTGAAATACCTCTAGGGACCTCCAAGGACCCTCAAATACAGTTTTATGCCTTCATTTGTATTTTCTTTTTAAAAATATTTTAATTCATTTTACATATATAGCATTTTGCCTGAGGGTATGTAAGTGCGCCCATGCTGGCCGTCCCTGCAGCGGCTAGAAGAAGGGCATTGGGTCTCACTGGAACTATTTTCAGATGGTTGTAAGCCACCATGTGGGTACTTGGAATTGAACTTGGGTCCTATGCAAGTGTAGCCACTGTTCTCAACTGCTGAGCCATCTCTCCAGCCCCAGTCATCACAGTGCTTCATATTAGTTCTTTATTATTCGATCCATTCTGTTCTTCCATGTAAATTACTATTAAAAATTATGTCTAATGCTTATATCCCACCATGCATGTTGGAGCATCATGTGAAATGAGTGGTGGTTGGTCTACTCTTTGCCATGTTTTGGGAAGGTTATGACTCCTCAGAAGTGAAAAATGAACATGTTCTTCCCAGCAGAAGAGGCTGTGAATATCTGTCCTGCTTCCAGGGCAGGGAGCCCTCAGCATCTGCTTATTTACTTGCAGGGTGGGCTTGTATGTCTATGACACTGAAGCATAGACAGTTAAAATAGTGACAGTGGGCTTCGAAATATGAATACTCTACTCCAGTGGCAATGTTTGCTGTCCTTCTCTGGTTATTGCTTCTATGGATTGTTCCATTTGTGAAAATCCATTAAGTTCTATGTTTATTATTTGTGTAATATTATATATGTATGTGTGTGTGTGTTACTCAATGAAACATGAAAAGTAAAAGGAATAACTGATTATATGTCTGTATTCCAGGATCTCTGTATTGAGATATATCTCTCCCACCCAGGACCTCTCCTTGTTTCAGGTATACACTGGGTTCTCTCATATGTGTATTGTTGTCTAATACAAGGTCTGGCATACAGTAAGAGGAGAGCATCCTCTCACCAAATAAGTGAACATGGCTTTGGCACAGCTCCACAGAGTGAGGATTAGCATAGTCACTTCCCTGTTCTTCTCATTATAATGCAACCATGTGCATTAACTGTAGCTGGTTCTCCTGAACACTGCTTTCTCCTCTGAGGAATAGGTATGTGATACAAAGCACTATCCCTAGCCTGGCCTTTGACAGACCTTTGTCCTGGACCCTAGCATGGCTCTACCAGACACTGCAATAGGAAGTTGGTATACACACACTGTTAGAGGAAATGGCTATAAAGTCAGAAGATGTCCGGAGGACTCCTGGGAAATTCCCCTAAGACAATGGCATGTGAGTTGCATAGGGCTCACCAAGTGATGGCTTAGCAGGTCTGTCACCCATGGTTTATGTTGGGGTTGTTTTCCCTCCTTCTCAAAAATCCGACCGCTCTTGCAGAGGACCCGGGTTCGATCCCCAGCACCCACATGGCGGCCGAGAGCCGTCTGAAACTCCAATTCCAGGAGAACTCCAGTTCCAGGGGAGTCCAACGCCCTCTTCTGACCTCCGCGGCATTGCACGTCACGGGTGCACAGACTTGCATGCAGACAATACATTCATACACATACGGAAATAAATAAAATTTAAAAAAAATTAAAAAAAAATGCTTCCTTCTAGGGCTGGAGAAATGGCCTAGCGGTTAAGAGCGCCGACCGCTCTTGCAGAGGACCCGGGTTCGATCCCCAGCACCCATATGGCGGCTGAGAACCGTCTGAAACTCCAACTCCAGGAGAACTCCAGCTCCAGGGGAATCCGACGCCCACTTCTGACCTCCGCGGCATTGCACGACACGGGTGCACAGACTTGCATGCAGACAATACATTCGTACACATACAGAAATAAATAAAATTAATTAAAAAAATTTAAAAAAAATGCTTCCTTCTAGCCAAGTGTGGAGATACATACTTGTAGTCCCAGCACCATGGAGGCTGAGGCAGGAGGATTACTGCAAGTTAGAGGCCAGCCTGGGCTACATAGAAAGTACCAGGCCAACCAGGGCTATACAAAAAGGTCCTGTCTCCAAAAAGACACTTCCTTTGGACTCTTCACGAGTCAAAGGAAAAACCACCTCCTTATTCTCAAATCCAACTCAGCACAGGATCACACTCATCTGAGAAAACCCTAGCCCTTCTCAACCTCCAGCTTCTGTAGGTGAAGAGAAATAGCAGAGTTATTTCACATTCTGTCACCTGTGAGAAGTTATGATTTCAAATAGGTCGGTACTTGACTACCTTGTCAATATGTACGTAGATGAAGGTTTCGTGGCACACGGCACCTCCCCAGGCAGGCCTCCCTTCTTCCTGCACTTAACCCCCTGCACGCCTCTACCAGACACTGGAATAGGAACTCAGTACACACTATTAGAGGAACTGTTTCCCTTCCTTCCTCTGCTCTATCTCAATCCTCCTCTATTTTGCATATGAAATATAGTAATATTCTCTTCTTAAACTGCTGGGTCACTGTGTGCTTCAGCTTAAAACTTTTCAGTGGCTTTGCATGATCTTTTAAATAAAATTTAAATCCCAGGTATGGCGGGATATGCCTGTAATGCCCTCAGGAAAGCTGAGACAGGAAGATCATGAGTTCAAGGCCAGCCTGGTCTATGTAATGAGTTAAAGACCAATATGGACCACGGAGGAAAACTGTGACTTGAGAGTAACAACAATTAAAAAGTAAAATGAGGGCTGGAGAGATGGTCTAGCGGTTAAGAGCGCCGACCGCTCTTACAGAGGACCCGGGTTCGATCCCCAGCACCCACATGGCGGCCGAGAACCATCTGAAACTCCAATTCCAGGAGAACTCCAGTTCCAGGGGAATCTGACACCCTCTTCTGACTTCCACGGCATTGCACGACATGGGTGCTCAAACTTGCATGCAGACAGTACATTCATACACATACAAAAATAAATAAAAATTAAAAAAATAAATAAATAAATAAAAATAAAAAGTAAAATGAAATTTAACTCCTTATCAAGCTCTAAGTAACTCTGTCTTATCCCTCTCTAACCCCTATCCTGGCTGGGGCTGTTCCTCTATCCCCCCAAAGTCAGCTTAGCCTCAACAACATTGCATGTATGACTCTATCACAGTTCACGTGACTTGTCATGCTTCTGTTCAAATGTCCCCTCTGTGAGGCTGCCCTTCATGCAACTTTTCTTTATAGCATTTTATTGCAACCTAAGGTTGGCTTTTCCCTGGAATTATGTTCTTATTTATCAAAGATGTGAGAAAAAGAAGAGGGAATAGTCACAGTTATTCTTGGTGACATGGGACCAGTAGGATGGAGCAGATGCGGTCATCTTGGATTTCCGAGATCCTCTCAGCATACCCCTCCATTACTGGGAATGTTCATTCGTGGAGTCCTGAGCCACTCACTGCCCTGACAAGTCCAAGCTGGAATTGGCTATAAGAGTTGTAGGGCACTCCCAGTGCTGTCCACTAACGATCCGCAGCAAAGCCCTGGCAAATAACTGAAGCTCCTGACTCCACCAAGTGGCCTCCATCAATGAAATCAAGCGAAAGACTTCCATCCATGCCTCATCTGGATTACTGCAATACACGATGCTGCTTTGCTGGTCTTAGCTACTAAATTTTGCAGTTATTTATTAGGCAGCTGTTGCTATCTGGAATAACAGGATGTATCATACCTCATTCATTTGGAGCTTAAAAGTAAAGGCCACAGAACAACCAGTTCATCTGTTTCCCTTTTTAGGAAAGTCACAGGAAATGTGAAGTGCTTTCTCCCTAGTGTGGACACTCGCAGGGGAATCCGTAGAGGAAACATTCCTTTTACCTACATCTCTGCCAGACATCTGTGTAGAATGATGCTAACTCAGAGATGCAAAGGCAACAAGCTTGGCATGCCTATTCCAGATTCACCTTCTGAGAACCCAATGACCCACACAGGGAATCTCTGTCCTCACACCTCAGGGTTTGTTTGTGGCCCAAATATCACAGCCCCTCTCACATGAACAGAGTGAATTCTCCAATGAGCCACACCCCAGGTGCGATGAACTTGGAAAATATCCTTGAACCATTCATGGCTCTAGCTGGGCCACTTTAACTTAACTGTTAAATAACTATCAACCAACTGCAGGATTTCCTTGATGTGACAATTAATGATTGTAAGAAAGTTGGTACCCACTGGGCTTTGGGCTCCCTTCTTCACCCACCTGGCACCTGAGTGTGGGGCTCCTGCAGTGGGGTAGGGGGTCCATGTGGTTTGGTGGTGACTGTTGTGGTCACAAAGAGATTGTGGCACAAAGCTGCATAACCTTAATTGAAGGTTCCAACATACACACACATACAGTGTCCACTCTGCTTTTCTTTTTAGATTATTACTTATGTGTATGTCTCTCTGTATGTGTGAGTGTATATACACCTGTATGTTGTATGTGTGTCTATGTGTGCATGTGTGTGCATGTGATTATGTATGTCTATGTGTGCATGTATGTTCATGTGTGTATGTACATGTGTACATGCATGTATACAAGCATGCCCAGGAGCTCAGAAGAGGACATTGGATTCTCAGGGTCTGGAGTTACAGATGGTTGTGAGACACATGATGTGGGAACTGGGAACTGAATTGCTGTCCTCTGGAAGAGCAGAAAGTGATCCTAACTGTGGAGATGTCTCTCCAGCCCCCAGGGCCTACTCTTTAAATAACTCTGCTTTATTTTGGAAAGGTTAGCTCCTCATTCAGTGTCGGTGCCTTTGCGGATCAAGGACAGTAGATTGTCTGGCTTTTTTTCTTTGAAACCTTAGGACATGAAATTTATTCAGTTTGCTATTAAGTGACTAAAATTCTATAGATACAAACAACGTCCTGACAATGTCCACACTGGAAGAAATCACTGCCCACTGGAGAAGAGGGTTGTTTGATATTGTCCCTTGAATAGTCCCTGTCTTCTGGAAGCCATCAGCACCTTAGAGAATGGAAAGATTTGAAGCAGGAAAGGCTTGAGGTGGGAGTTGAGATCCTCAGTTCCAATGTGAGCTTTGTTACTGACAGTGTCTGCCTCCCCATTTGATACACACCCGTGTCTTCTGCAACCATATTCTTGTCATGAGTTACTCTGAAAGTAGAATAAGATATTGTCCAGGAAAGTCATTTGGAAAATATAAGGCTCTAAAAATGTGGGAGCCTGGTGTGAGCCAGCAGATGGCTAATTTAAAGCTGGAAACTCCAAACTCAGCATTAACCCCTCCTGCCTTCTCCCAGTACGGCCAACAAACATCTTCATTTATCTGCTTAGTAACATGTACTTCTGTCGTTTGACTTCCATTCACCATGTCACCTTTCCCTCCTTCACCACCATTTTCTATGAGAAACACTGTAAGATGCTCAGATGTGGCCAGGTCCCTGCCGGGTACATGCATATGCATGAGGTAGAGCTCTGGCCCTTGGAGATACTGATGTCACAACTCTAGGGACATGGCTAAGTAACCATGACAACATGGCTCAGTGTTGCCTCCTGCTTTGGAGGGCTCAGGGATAGCCAGCCCTCTATGCAGGCAGGACGGGGACATTCCCTCGGCAAGGAGTGCTGAGTGTCCAGGTGATGGCAGCCAGCCAGAAGCGACAGAGGAGACAGAGGGCTGTCCACGCTTCCTTCCATCTGGCTTCCTGGCCCACTCTGGCGACTCGTAGAGGAGCCTGTATTGTATCAGGCTGAGCGTCCCACTTGGGAGCAATGGGCGAATCAGGGACAGCAAAGGAAGCTGGGAAACACAGCCGGCTGTCTTGCAGGTTGAGGTCAGAGATTTGATTTTTGTCAACTTCCTTCCCATCTTATCCAGGTGCCACTGACCCTAGGGTAGTGATTCAGGGGGATTTTAATATTTTAAAGTCATTGTCTACATTAAGCAAACTCTGCAATGTAGGTAAAGTCAGAAACAAGAACAGTTTTGGATTAAAAAGCAACCAAAATATGGCTAGCTTTGGGACGCGAGTTCTCTCAGATCACCTGTCATTGATAATCATTTAGTCTCCGAGTTGCTTCCAAGGTGAGTTTGCTCATATAACCCCCGTCATCACTGTCTTTTCTACATCTATCTTTTAGGCATAAGCACGTGTTTACAGCTCCCGCCATGGACTGCCCAGGTTTGGGAACTGTTTTATTCCATTTTCTCAGCCCCTCCCTCTACCCCCAAAGCAATAATGTATGAGTACTCAGCGTGTGTACATTGCACCAGTCAATTTCAGAAACATTTCCACTATTAAAAAATAATAATTTAATGGGGTCTCAGTGTATGCATGTTACCCTATTGTTCAGGGCTGTAATTTCACTAGCATTAACAAAAAGGAACAAAGGCCCCTCACTAACAGGATGTATATGGAGGGCTTTATTCTGCATGCCATGCACAGACAATACTGGAGTGTGTAGAAGCAAAGAAAACCAAGCACTCAGCAACAACAATAAACAATGAAGCAAACGAGCAATTGCTACTGAAGCACAGGATGTGGGGTTGACACCTTCCAGTCCGGGGGGCTTTGTGAGACCCCCAAGCATCAAAGACCTAGCTCAATGATATCATGCTTTCACTCTATATTTAAACCTACCTTCTCAGAGCCAACAGGCTCAAAGTCATAAGAAATAGCAGTCCCCAGTGCCCCCAAGGGAGAAGCTGCCAAGGGAGCTTCCTTACCCTCTGTGTGTCCCCTCTGCATCCACTGGTGCCAGCCCTCCTGTCCTCATCACCCACCACACAGTCATCTGATCCCTGCCACTCACTGACCACCAAGGACAGAGAAGTTCTCACTCCTGGCCACCTGCCAAGAGAGCATCTCTAGGTTCCATGCTCACAAATGTCAGAACTGTCGAGCCATTTCCACTACCTGGTAAGGAGAGATTAACAAACTCACAAACACCAGTACAGTTCACAGCTATGGCAGAGCTGTAGCTGCTAAGTGGGCAAATGCCACAAAGGCATTGTCATAGCTGGTTCTCGTCAATTTGACACAGTCCTAAGCATACCTGGGAAGAGGGAATATCAGCTGTGGAATTTTCTCCACCAGCTTGTCCTGTGTGCATGACTGAGGAGCGTTTTCTTGATTGCTAATTGATATAAGAAGGCCTAGCACACTGTGGGCAGTACCATGCCTAGGCAGGTGGGCCTGGGCTCTATAAGAAGCAGTCCAGTAAGTGTTGATCCTCATGGTCTCTGCTTCCATTCCTGCCTCCAGGATCCTGCCTTAAGTTTAAAGATGAAATAAACTTTTTCTCTCCTTATTGCTTTTGGTCACAGTGTTAAGCACAGTCACGGAAATGCCAATGCTGTTACCAGACAAAGGCAGAGGATTATGTTCCTCAGTGTAGCATCCTACCCTGGGAGGGAGGAAGCGGCACCACCTTCCAGGATACTTCGTGTGAACCCCAGGCCATTGGGGCAGCTGTAAGTGGTGCACATTCAAATCAACCAAATGGTAAGCCAAAGGGCCATTTACCACCTCTTGTCTCTTGGGAAACCTCAGAAAGATGGTTTCCCCAAAATAGTTGCTGCTGATGATGAAGTATAGCACCTCAACCACCTGCCTACCAGGAAGGATAGCGAGACTGCTGGTCCTGAGTCACAGGACTGTGAGACTCAGGGAGAACACATGTCTCCTAACCTAAATGCCAAACTATGAGAAATGCTGCAGGCTTTATATTCATCAGGATTCTGTTTATTCAAGACATTGTTTCCCTGTAGACCCAGCTGGCTTGGAACTCACTATGTATACCAGGTTGGCCTTGATCTCACAGAAATCCACCTGCCTCTGCCTCTCGAGTCCTGGGATTAAAGCATGTGTCACCACACCCAGCTCTGAGGACAAATAAGTTGATTCTTACTGATTCATTAGAAAAACAATCATTATTTCAGAGCTCCTGGGTAGCTCACAGCAAAGTGAGGCACAAGGCTCATCTACAGGAAACACATTGCAAATTAATCCCAAAATATGAAGTCTACTATTTCTGTCACCAAACATGACCCCTCAAATCTGCACCAAGACCCCGCCTTCATAAGGAAGGTGAATGAGCAGCACTATCTACTCACTCCCGTTCCTCAAACTCAAACATGCCTCATCCGGACAACCTCAGCATGTCCTTTGTTCATGGTCACAAAAAAGCTGCCACTGCTCTGAACACAATCACATAGCAATCAGGATGTGGCAGTGCGGGCAGAGGTGCTGCAGGGGATTTTACCTCTTCATCTTCTCCTTTGATCATAAAGATACACTTTTCCAGTCATTTCAGAACCGTCTTTACTATTCAGACCTGAAACTGTTCCTCTAAGTTCTCTTGATCTTCAAGGAAGTCCAAAGGAAAAGAGTTGGAAGTAGGGTTGAATGGCCTCTTAAGACAGAGTACACTGAGAGTCCCACAGACATAAGGGGCTCTTTTGCCAAGTATGTAGAATAAGCATGACCCATTAATTAGTTAAAGCAGCTTTATTTCCACTTATGCCTATTTCTTTTTTAAATTTTTATTCGATTTTTGTATATTTCTTTTTTATGTTCTCTTTATTGACATTGTATATTTCATACATCATTTTCAGTCCAATTTGGATACCTTCCCCTCTCCCTCCCCCTCCCCCATCCCAGCTTATGCATTCTGCCATACATGTCTTGCATCTTTCTCTCAGTGTTTCCAAGGATTTTTTCTGCAGAGGCTTGTTATTTTGGGCAGAATTTAACTGTATCAGTCAGTTCTTTGACTCAGTCCTTATGTTGTTGTTGTTCCTTCCCCTTTGTATTACTCCAAATTATGCCTATATAAATAACACATATGTATCAAAATTATGACCTCTGGGAATAACTTGTATGTTTATTCCAAAATATGTTTTGGGGTTCAAATTTTTCCCCTTTAATTTTATATTATCCTAAAATATGAATACATATCTTCTACCCATATATGGTGATTACAATGCCTGAATATAAGTGGTAGGTCAATTCTAGAGCCCATTAAGAAATTCACAGTATAACAGCACAGTTGCTTTCAGATACAAAGAAATATAATAATAAAGTTGCTCAGCTTGTCGTTCAATGGGGAATTTGGTGTTACCATCCACAAATGAGGGAAATCATTTGCCTTTTTTTTTTTTTCTGGGACTGTGTTACTTCACTTAGCATAATGGCTTTG
>VZQC01012014.1:0-12236 GCA_009823505.1 Rhizomys pruinosus | reverse complement strand
ACCTACCATAATAATTAGTACTATTTAAATACCTATATATCTAATTGCTTGTGCTTCATTAGCAGGATTGAAAGATTATTCCTGGACAAACTGTCAGCCCATGAAAGGAAACAGCCAGAACTGATCAGAGTCTAAAACAACAGCTCTAGAGAAAGTAGACTGTTTTGCTTCTCGTCCACCTGTGCCCCTTTTCTAAGCCTAGGGAACAATCTGCAGAAGAGGGGGCGTGGTAGAATGTAAGGGCTGTGATTGGGGTGAATGGTGAAACTACAGCAATATAGCCTGGACACTCATTTGATCAACTTGACTGAACATACAAGCCCCCCCCCCGCCCCCCAGCTGGATGGTGGGACCCTTGGGCTGTGTGGGTTTGGGCGCAACTGCTTGCAAATTGGTTTTACGTGAAGGATGCTTGTACTCATAACTTATTACTTATTGTTAAAAAATGAAATAAAAGAAAGTATATATATTAAAAAATAAAATAAAATAATTCAAGTCTTGTGTTTAACACCAGCGTCTCCAACATAAAACCTGGTCTAGTTTTCATTGTTCTACGCACCTGAATAGCAGAGAGAGAGGGAAAGAGGGAGGAAAAGAGAGAGCTGTTGGGATGAGTTAGAGATAAATTACCTGAAATTTTTCTTGCACCTCAGGGACAGGGACTGGATTGGTCATGAGGTCACTGAGGCCAGCATTTGGATTATGAGGAATGAGCTTATACTGCCCCCCTTCCCTCTTTAGATCCAAGCCAAATATGTCCGACAGTAGGTCACTTTCCTCCGTCAGTTCTTTTAAGTCGGTCAGATCTTCAGAGGGCAGGGCAGCCTCTAAGGGTTTTCTCTCTCCCTCCTCTTCGTCCCCTCGGACCTCGTCCTGAGTGGGGTCCGGCATGTTGGCCAGAAGCTCAGCCACTTTGATCTTTTTAGCGCCTTCCACTAGGCTCCCCCCCAGCAGCAGGCTGCAGACAATGCGAAAAAAGCCCCTGCAGACACTGGCCGTGAAGTGCAGGAGCGTCAGGAACACGCTCCAGTAGGAGGAGAAGAAAGCTGTGACCATGTCCTTCACTGTCATCTTCTTCATTCGCTTCATCTGCTTCTTCAGGCTCTTCAAGCTGAGCATCCGCACCAGCGTCAGGACGTTGTACCTCAGAGCAAAGAGAGCTGACTGGACGGTGAGAAGGGAGAAGAAGCCCATCCGTGGCCCCTGCTCTTCTGGCCTCTCCTCACTCTCCTCTTTATTGGCTGATCTCTCATTCAGATCTGACTCTGAGATCTGAGCCGCCAGCTGCATCTCAAAGATGGTGTCTTCACAGAAGTTCACAAACAGCTCCGTCTTCTCCTTCTCCCCGCCCTCGTTGACCACATCAAATATGAACTGTCTTTTGGATTCTTTGACCTGTGGTTTCTCCCACTGGGTTCGGCTGGACTTGCTGATCTCAAAATAGACCCTCTCAATACGCTTGGCGCTGCCCATGATCTCAATGCGGCCCAGGAAGGGCTGGAAGTAGTTGAGCACACTCTCTGCTAACTCCAGGAAGGTCTGAAGCCGAGTGTCACTCGGCATGTGCTCGGAGAGGTTGGTCAATAGGACAGAGACGTTGAAGCCGATGTCCTTCCCCAGCTCGTGGAACTGCTTGACGAACTCTTCATAATCCAGTGTTTCATTTTCATCTGTCTCAGCACAAGACAGCAGAAACTTGGTCTCTGCCTGGGTGTAGTGCTTGTGGCTCTCCATGGCTTTGTGGAAGTCCCTCTTGGAAATGACCCCTTTGCCATCAGGGTCATATTCCTTAAATGTATCAGAGGATGTCAAGTCCTTTAGTTTCAGGAACATGTCGAAGACCTTGAGAATCATCTCCACATTGTTGGAAGAATCCACAAGCATGTCAACCATCTGTTTACCAATCGTCCCATTCACGACATTACCTGGTGAAAAAACAGTCACATGATTTAAAAAGTGAATATTTTGACCTGGAATTAAATCTAAGCTAAAGATATCCTTTAATTTACCTGCAGTAAATGAAGTCTCGAGAAGAGGTGGATACTTATTCTAAACTATAGTTTTAAAAGTGATTATAGCTGAGTATGGTGGTGTATGCTTCAGGAGGCAGAGGCAGATGGATCTCTATGAGATAGAGGCCAGCCTGGTCTACATAACAAGTTCCAGGCTAGCTGAGGCTAAAGGAGGATCCTATCTCAACAAAAACAAAACAACTAAAAGCCAAAAACCCAAATCAAAACCCCAACCCAAAGTCAGAGGAACACGTGACAAGCCATATCCATGATGTAAGTGTTCCTGCCACCAAGTGTGACTGACGGCCCAAGGTCAATCCCCAGGACCCACAGGTGGAAGGGAGAGGTGACTACCATAAGTCGTCTTCCTCGCTGTGTACTCAAACTGTGACATATGCGTGCCCTGACACACACCCACATGCACACAATAAATGAATAAATGAAATGTTTTTTTTTTAATTTTGCAGCCAAAACTAATTTTTCTTTCCTGAACTTGCTTAAAGAATGATGTTTTAGATAAAGACAATGGCCCCAAACTGAAACTGAACACGAGTATTTGCACACCCTTTAATAGGTTGAAAATTCCCTAGCAAAAGTCATAGCTGATAGAATATTCTTAGCCCTGTAAGGCACATACTTTTTAAATTAATTCTGACTTTACAAACCAGGCCAGATTTATATGCCCTCCATGACATGATTATGAATATTTAGTGTCAGGACTTCAAAGCAGATCCTTTTCTTTGTCAGTGCCTCTTCTTTCTCTGATTTACAATGGAAATATCTGTCCTATGTCTACCCTGATCCAGTGTTTGGGAGTAAAAAGGGAACATTACTGATAAGCCTCAGAAAATTAGGTATTATTCTCAATTGTGGACTCACAGACAGTTGTATTCCTAGAACAAGAAGTGCTGTGAAATTAGACAGAAGAAAACTGTGCCTGGCAAGGTCTGTGGTGTCCACACGTGTGGTGAAGATCTCTGGGATATGGGGACATGAGAATGGGTTGAATCCAAGGAGGCTCTGAAGGCTGACGGCTCAGCCTCTAAGCACTGCATTTCCTTCCTTGCAAAAGTGAATGTTGCCTTAGCTAACCAAGGTGGAATGGTGGAATGCTTAGGGATGAAGGGAAGGGGGAGGGGAAGGGAGGGAGGGAGGGAGGAGGTAGGAAGGGAAGGAGGGGAAGAGAGGGAGTGTGGAGAGAGAACCCAACAAGATGTGGTGTAACAGCAAACATGTCTTAGCTGCTTTGGCTGTATTTACAGTTTCAAGTTACTCACACATAAGCCTGTCCTTGTCCACACTGCAAAAAGGGGCTTAAACAGTGGAGACAAAGCTTTGAGGTCACAGCCTCAGGAAGAAGGGAGGCTGGATTTGAGAACCTGGTGGCAGGTCACAGAGCCTGAGTTCTTTGTTTTTAATGTATGAGTGTTGTGCCCACATGTGTGTAAGTGCATCTGTGCTGTGAAGTGCCCACAGAGGACAGAAGAGCATGTATGATCCCCTGACCTGGAGTTACAGATAGCTGCTTGCTGTATGTGGGTGCTGGGATTCAAACTCAGGTCTTCCTCTGGGCACACCTATGAAGGATAATCTTGATCACATGAACTAATGTGAGATGGCATTCTGGGCATGCCTATGAAGGATCATCTTGATCACCTGAATTAATATGAGATGGGCCTCTGGGCATGGCTATGAAGGATCATCTTGATCACCTGAATTAATATGAGATGGGCCTCTGGGCACGGCTATGAAGGATCATCTGATCACATGAATTAATATGAGATGGGCCTCTGGGCACGCCTATGAAGGATCATCTGATCACATGAACTAATGTGAGATGGGCCTCTGGGCATACGTATGAAGGATCATCTTGATCACATGAACTAACGTGAGATGGGCCTCTGGGCACACCCATGAAGGATCATCTTGATCACATGAACTTATGTGAGATGGGCCTCTGGGCACGCCTATGAAGGATCATCTTGATCACATGAACTAATGTGAGATGGGCCTCTGGGCACACCCATGAAGGATCATCTTTATCACATGAACTAGTGTGAGATGTGCCTCTGGGCACGCTTATGAAGGATCATCTTGATCATATGAACTAGTGTGAGATGGGCCTCTGGGCACGCCTATGAAGGATCGTCTTGATCACATGAACTAATGTGAGATGGGCCTCTGGGCACGCCTATGAAGGATCATCTTGATCACATGAACTAGTGTGAGATGGGCCTCTGGGCACGCCTATGAAGGATCATCTTGATCACATGAACTAGTGTGAGATGGGCCTCTGGGCACGCCTATGAAGGATCATCTTGATCACATGAACTAATGTGAGATGGGCCTCTGGGCACGCCTATGAAGGATCATCTTGATCACATGAACTAATGTGAGATGGGCCTCTGGGCACGCCTATGAAGGATCATCTTGATCACATGAACTAATGTGAGATGGGCCTCTGGGCACGCCTATGAAGGATCATCTTGATCACATGAACTAATGTGAGATGGGCCTCTGGGCACGCCTATGAAGGATCATCTTGATCACATGAACTAATGTGAGATGGGCCTCTGGGCACGCCTATGAAGGATCATCTTGATCACATGAACTAATGTGAGATGGGCCTCTGGGCACGCCTATGAAGGATCATCTTGATCACATGAACTAATGTGAGATGGGCCTCTGGGCACGCCTATGAAGGATCATCTTGATCACATGAACTAATGTGAGATGGGCCTCTGGGCACGCCTATGAAGGATCATCTTGATCACATGAACTAATGTGAGATGGGCCTCTGGGCACGCCTATGAAGGATCATCTTGATCACATGAACTAATGTGAGATGGGCCTCTGGGCACGCCTATGAAGGATCATCTTGATCACATGAACTAATGTGAGATGGGCCTCTGGGCACGCCTATGAAGGATCATCTTGATCACATGAACTAATGTGAGATGGGCCTCTGGGCACGCCTATGAAGGATCATCTTGATCACATGAACTAATGTGAGATGGGCCTCTGGGCACGCCTATGAAGGATCATCTTGATCACATGAACTAATGTGAGATGGGCCTCTGGGCACGCCTATGAAGGATCATCTTGATCACATGAACTAATGTGAGATGGGCCTCTGGGCACGCCTATGAAGGATCATCTTGATCACATGAACTAATGTGAGATGGGCCTCTGGGCACGCCTATGAAGGATCATCTTGATCACATGAACTAATGTGAGATGGGCCTCTGGGCACGCCTATGAAGGATCATCTTGATCACATGAACTAATGTGAGATGGGCCTCTGGGCACGCCTATGAAGGATCATCTTGATCACATGAACTAATGTGAGATGGGCCTCTGGGCACGCCTATGAAGGATCATCTTGATCACATGAACTAATGTGAGATGGGCCTCTGGGCACGCCTATGAAGGATCATCTTGATCACATGAACTAATGTGAGATGGGCCTCTGGGCACGCCTATGAAGGATCATCTTGATCACATGAACTAATGTGAGATGGGCCTCTGGGCACGCCTATGAAGGATCATCTTGATCACATGAACTAATGTGAGATGGGCCTCTGGGCACGCCTATGAAGGATCATCTTGATCACATGAACTAATGTGAGATGGGCCTCTGGGCACGCCTATGAAGGATCATCTTGATCACATGAACTAATGTGAGATGGGCCTCTGGGCACGCCTATGAAGGATCATCTTGATCACATGAACTAATGTGAGATGGGCCTCTGGGCACGCCTATGAAGGATCATCTTGATCACATGAACTAATGTGAGATGGGCCTCTGGGCACGCCTATGAAGGATCATCTTGATCACATGAACTAATGTGAGATGGGCCTCTGGGCACGCCTATGAAGGATCATCTTGATCACATGAACTAATGTGAGATGGGCCTCTGGGCACGCCTATGAAGGATCATCTTGATCACATGAACTAATGTGAGATGGGCCTCTGGGCACGCCTATGAAGGATCATCTTGATCACATGAACTAATGTGAGATGGGCCTCTGGGCACGCCTATGAAGGATCATCTTGATCACATGAACTAATGTGAGATGGGCCTCTGGGCACGCCTATGAAGGATCATCTTGATCACATGAACTAATGTGAGATGGGCCTCTGGGCACGCCTATGAAGGATCATCTTGATCACATGAACTAATGTGAGATGGGCCTCTGGGCACGCCTATGAAGGATCATCTTGATCACATGAACTAATGTGAGATGGGCCTCTGGGCACGCCTATGAAGGATCATCTTGATCACATGAACTAATGTGAGATGGGCCTCTGGGCACGCCTATGAAGGATCATCTTGATCACATGAACTAATGTGAGATGGGCCTCTGGGCACGCCTATGAAGGATCATCTTGATCACATGAACTAATGTGAGATGGGCCTCTGGGCACGCCTATGAAGGATCATCTTGATCACATGAACTAATGTGAGATGGGCCTCTGGGCACGCCTATGAAGGATCATCTTGATCACATGAACTAATGTGAGATGGGCCTCTGGGCACGCCTATGAAGGATCATCTTGATCACATGAACTAATGTGAGATGGGCCTCTGGGCACGCCTATGAAGGATCATCTTGATCACATGAACTAATGTGAGATGGGCCTCTGGGCACGCCTATGAAGGATCATCTTGATCACATGAACTAATGTGAGATGGGCCTCTGGGCACGCCTATGAAGGATCATCTTGATCACATGAACTAATGTGAGATGGGCCTCTGGGCACGCCTATGAAGGATCATCTTGATCACATGAACTAATGTGAGATGGGCCTCTGGGCACGCCTATGAAGGATCATCTTGATCACATGAACTAATGTGAGATGGGCCTCTGGGCACGCCTATGAAGGATCATCTTGATCACATGAACTAATGTGAGATGGGCCTCTGGGCACGCCTATGAAGGATCATCTTGATCACATGAACTAATGTGAGATGGGCCTCTGGGCACGCCTATGAAGGATCATCTTGATCACATGAACTAATGTGAGATGGGCCTCTGGGCACGCCTATGAAGGATCATCTTGATCACATGAACTAATGTGAGATGGGCCTCTGGGCACGCCTATGAAGGATCATCTTGATCACATGAACTAATGTGAGATGGGCCTCTGGGCACGCCTATGAAGGATCATCTTGATCACATGAACTAATGTGAGATGGGCCTCTGGGCACGCCTATGAAGGATCATCTTGATCACATGAACTAATGTGAGATGGGCCTCTGGGCACGCCTATGAAGGATCATCTTGATCACATGAACTAATGTGAGATGGGCCTCTGGGCACGCCTATGAAGGATCATCTTGATCACATGAACTAATGTGAGATGGGCCTCTGGGCACGCCTATGAAGGATCATCTTGATCACATGAACTAATGTGAGATGGGCCTCTGGGCACGCCTATGAAGGATCATCTTGATCACATGAACTAATGTGAGATGGGCCTCTGGGCACGCCTATGAAGGATCATCTTGATCACATGAACTAATGTGAGATGGGCCTCTGGGCACGCCTATGAAGGATCATCTTGATCACATGAACTAATGTGAGATGGGCCTCTGGGCACGCCTATGAAGGATCATCTTGATCACATGAACTAATGTGAGATGGGCCTCTGGGCACGCCTATGAAGGATCATCTTGATCACATGAACTAATGTGAGATGGGCCTCTGGGCACGCCTATGAAGGATCATCTTGATCACATGAACTAATGTGAGATGGGCCTCTGGGCACGCCTATGAAGGATCATCTTGATCACATGAACTAATGTGAGATGGGCCTCTGGGCACGCCTATGAAGGATCATCTTGATCACATGAACTAATGTGAGATGGGCCTCTGGGCACGCCTATGAAGGATCATCTTGATCACATGAACTAATGTGAGATGGGCCTCTGGGCACGCCTATGAAGGATCATCTTGATCACATGAACTAATGTGAGATGGGCCTCTGGGCACGCCTATGAAGGATCATCTTGATCACATGAACTAATGTGAGATGGGCCTCTGGGCACGCCTATGAAGGATCATCTTGATCACATGAACTAATGTGAGATGGGCCTCTGGGCACGCCTATGAAGGATCATCTTGATCACATGAACTAATGTGAGATGGGCCTCTGGGCACGCCTATGAAGGATCATCTTGATCACATGAACTAATGTGAGATGGGCCTCTGGGCACGCCTATGAAGGATCATCTTGATCACATGAACTAATGTGAGATGGGCCTCTGGGCACGCCTATGAAGGATCATCTTGATCACATGAACTAATGTGAGATGGGCCTCTGGGCACGCCTATGAAGGATCATCTTGATCACATGAACTAATGTGAGATGGGCCTCTGGGCACGCCTATGAAGGATCATCTTGATCACATGAACTAATGTGAGATGGGCCTCTGGGCACGCCTATGAAGGATCATCTTGATCACATGAACTAATGTGAGATGGGCCTCTGGGCACGCCTATGAAGGATCATCTTGATCACATGAACTAATGTGAGATGGGCCTCTGGGCACGCCTATGAAGGATCATCTTGATCACATGAACTAATGTGAGATGGGCCTCTGGGCACGCCTATGAAGGATCATCTTGATCACATGAACTAATGTGAGATGGGCCTCTGGGCACGCCTATGAAGGATCATCTTGATCACATGAACTAATGTGAGATGGGCCTCTGGGCACGCCTATGAAGGATCATCTTGATCACATGAACTAATGTGAGATGGGCCTCTGGGCACGCCTATGAAGGATCATCTTGATCACATGAACTAATGTGAGATGGGCCTCTGGGCACGCCTATGAAGGATCATCTTGATCACATGAACTAATGTGAGATGGGCCTCTGGGCACGCCTATGAAGGATCATCTTGATCACATGAACTAATGTGAGATGGGCCTCTGGGCACGCCTATGAAGGATCATCTTGATCACATGAACTAATGTGAGATGGGCCTCTGGGCACGCCTATGAAGGATCATCTTGATCACATGAACTAATGTGAGATGGGCCTCTGGGCACGCCTATGAAGGATCATCTTGATCACATGAACTAATGTGAGATGGGCCTCTGGGCACGCCTATGAAGGATCATCTTGATCACATGAACTAATGTGAGATGGGCCTCTGGGCACGCCTATGAAGGATCATCTTGATCACATGAACTAATGTGAGATGGGCCTCTGGGCACGCCTATGAAGGATCATCTTGATCACATGAACTAATGTGAGATGGGCCTCTGGGCACGCCTATGAAGGATCATCTTGATCACATGAACTAATGTGAGATGGGCCTCTGGGCACGCCTATGAAGGATCATCTTGATCACATGAACTAATGTGAGATGGGCCTCTGGGCACGCCTATGAAGGATCATCTTGATCACATGAACTAATGTGAGATGGGCCTCTGGGCACGCCTATGAAGGATCATCTTGATCACATGAACTAATGTGAGATGGGCCTCTGGGCACGCCTATGAAGGATCATCTTGATCACATGAACTAATGTGAGATGGGCCTCTGGGCACGCCTATGAAGGATCATCTTGATCACATGAACTAATGTGAGATGGGCCTCTGGGCACGCCTATGAAGGATCATCTTGATCACATGAACTAATGTGAGATGGGCCTCTGGGCACGCCTATGAAGGATCATCTTGATCACATGAACTAATGTGAGATGGGCCTCTGGGCACGCCTATGAAGGATCATCTTGATCACATGAACTAATGTGAGATGGGCCTCTGGGCACGCCTATGAAGGATCATCTTGATCACATGAACTAATGTGAGATGGGCCTCTGGGCACGCCTATGAAGGATCATCTTGATCACATGAACTAATGTGAGATGGGCCTCTGGGCACGCCTATGAAGGATCATCTTGATCACATGAACTAATGTGAGATGGGCCTCTGGGCACGCCTATGAAGGATCATCTTGATCACATGAACTAATGTGAGATGGGCCTCTGGGCACGCCTATGAAGGATCATCTTGATCACATGAACTAGTGTGAGATGGGCCTCTGGGCACGCCTATGAAGGATCATCTTGATCACATGAACTAATGTGAGATGGGCCTCTGGGCACGCCTATGAAGGATCATCTTGATCACATGAACTAGTGTGAGATGGGCCTCTGGGCACGCCTATGAAGGATCATCTTGATCACATGAACTAATGTGAGATGGGCCTCTGGGCACGCCTATGAAGGATCGTCTTGATCACATGAACTAATGTGAGATGGGCCTCTGGGCACGCCTATGAAGGATCGTCTTGATCATATGAACTAGTGTGAGATGGGCCTCTGGGCATGCCTATGGAGGATCATCTTGATCACATAAATTAATATGAGATGGGCTTCTGGGAAACCTATGAAGTATCAACTTGATCACATGAGCCAATGTGAGATGGGCCTCTGGGCACGCCTATGAAGGATCATCTTGATCACATGAATTAATATGAGATGGGCCTCTGGGCACGAATATGAAGTATCATCTTGATCACATGAGCCAATGTGAGATGGGCCTCTGGGCACGCCTATGAAGGATCATCTTGATCACATGAATTAATATGAGATGGGCCTCTGAGAACACCTATGAAGGATCATCTTGATCACATGAATTAATATGAGATGGGCCTCTGGGCACGAATATGAAGGATCATCTTGATCACATGAATTAATATGAGATGGCCTTCCTGGCATGCCTATGAAGGATC
Organism: Rhizomys pruinosus; assembly: GCA_009823505.1. Classification (NCBI taxonomy): domain Eukaryota; kingdom Metazoa; phylum Chordata; class Mammalia; order Rodentia; family Spalacidae; genus Rhizomys; species Rhizomys pruinosus. The sequence goes on along the minus strand of VZQC01012014.1, from coordinate 1,470 downwards.
ATCTTGATCACATGAATTAATATGAGATGGGCCTCTGAGAACACCTATGAAGGATAATGTTGATCACATGAATTAATATGAGATGGGCCTCTGGGCACGCTTATGAAGGATCATCTTAATCACATGAACTAATTTGAGGTGGCCCTCTGGGCATGCCTATGAAGGATCATCTTGATCACATGAATTAATATGAGATGGGCCTCTGGGTATGCCTATGAAGGATCATCTTGGTCACATGAATTTATCTGTGGAGAAATCATTCCCTGGATGTGGGATCCTGGACTGTATACAATGGGGAAACCCACTAAGCACTAGTAAGCATCCACCTGTCTCTGCTCCTGATTAAGGATATGGTTAGCTACTGATGCCAAAAACAAGCACAAGTCCTTCCTAAAAATAGAAGAATAAAAGAAAACTTGAAAGAGAACATTTAAAAACCCACCTTCTAACATGAACAGCTACATGACCACCATGTCCTTCTGGAGGTCCATGAGTTCTTTCAAGAGCTCAATTTGACTGGAGTCCTGAAGATACCAATACATTCCATTTGAGAGGACAAGGAAACTGGGCAACAAGAACATCACATTGGTCCTCACAGAAAAGAAAAGAAAGAAAAGAAAAGAAAAGAGAAAAGAAAAGAAAAGAAAAGAAAAGAAAAGAAAAGAAAAGAAAAGAAAAGAAAAGAAAAGAAAAGGACCCCTGGCTAATACTGAGGCCCTTAAAGCATTGAAAGAAGGCCAGCTCTACGTATGTGGCATATTAGGAATAGAGACGGAGGAAGCAGACAGTACTTATAGTGCATTTCTCTGCGTCCACTGAAGGACCTTCAAGAACACTGAATGTTCGGGTATGTGGACGACCCCAAGACATGGGGGGTCCCCAACGCTGAGCAAGACTCAGCTGCTCCTGCTACTGTGTAGAGTTCACTTGAAAACACTATCATTCTTCCTTCTCTCTAACTACTTTTTTCATTTATTTTTTTGAATTTTATTTATTAATTGTGTATGCATGTGTGTGTGTGTGCATATGCCACGGAGAGTGTGTGGCAGTGAGAGTACAGCTTGGGGGAGTCAGTCCTCTCCTTCGACCATGTGGGACTCAGGGAGCAAGCTCAGGTTGTCAGGTTTGGCAGCAAGTCTCTACTCACTGTGCCGTCTCTCCAGCCTACCTCACTTCTTACATAAACTTCTTAATCAATTCATCATGGAAAGTAGGTTTATCAGGGAAATATGAGATAAGGCTAACCAAAAATATACACAGCTGTGATCTATATAAATATTACACAACTTATCTTATTATTCTACTTAACTGAGCCCCCCCCCTTCTAGCTAAATCTTTCTGGGGATTTGTTTCTATTTGTTTGTGATGTTGTTGTTGTTGTTGTTGTTGTTGCTTTGAGACAGGGTCTCTCTGTGCTCCAACTGGCCTGGAACTTGCTGAGTAGAATAGGTTGGTCTCAGTCTTACAGGG
>VZQC01012011.1:0-14740 GCA_009823505.1 Rhizomys pruinosus | reverse complement strand
TTCCAGGTCTCATTCGTGGTTGCCTTGACACTCAATCTCTGCTGGCCTTGACTGACGCTGCCTGTTCATCATGTGCTTGACCACTCCCCGCTGTGAGTGGACACCATCATCCCATGGCTGGAAGCATCATGAGCCCATTTTATTGATGAGAAAAGAGGCTCAGAGAGGGAGAGACACTGATCAAAATGTGCACAGCAAGAGCTGGAGGCAGACATGCTTTTCAGAAGGTGGAAGTGGCAGTGGAGAAAGCAGCCACTTGTCCACCATGGCATCCATAGATCAGAAGCAGCAGGACCCTCACATATTCCAGAAGCACCCCCCCATTGGTTTTAGGGCTGTTTTACAAATGGCAGCTGCCTCGCCTTCAGGAGGGCCCTGCCCTGCTGGTCTTTAGCGCTGGGATTTTCTCTTGCTATCCAGACGTGGGTATTTTCAGCCTCCTTTCCCCACCTGTCCAGCCAAGCCAGCTGCGCAGAGCTGTGACTGGCAATTTAGGACTGCGGACAGCTGACATCTGTCCTGTGGGCTGGGGGAGAGGCAGCCATTCAGGGCTCCACAGATTTCCCTGGAAGATCAGAATGACTTTCTTCCTTTGAGATGTGTCCCAGCTGGGTCTCATGCTGTCGTTCTCTGGACCTCAGTTTCCCCATCTGCAAAAGGGGAATGTCCCCGTCCCAGGTTTGTAAAGAGAAACAAGCCCATTATTCTCATGCTCCTCTGGGTAGAAGAAAAGCCAGAGACAGAGGGGTCCGAGGTCAGGCTGCCCTGGCCCCGGGAGGTACTAAATCTGCTTTCCCTCAGCCTTGCTGCAGTGGCTCTCGGGGAAGCAGAGGTGCTGGTGCCTGGAGCCCTGAGCTCACCAAACAGCCAGCAGTTCTGCATCTGTGATCATTCAGTTTGGAAAAGGGCATTTATGCTGGGAACTTAATCCCATTTCTGGTGATAAAAGAATTGAGAAATAAATGGAAAGTGTCAGACACCATGTTGGGATGGGTGATGGATGAAGCAGCAGTCCACCTGGCCTCCTCATTGGGTGGCTTTCAGATGCATGCAGATTAGTCCCATCTCTGGTTTTATTGTTGCAGAAGCAAGAATCAGCGGATGGAGCCAGGTGGAGAGGGAGGCCAGGGTTAGTTCGCAAATGCTGGGGGAAAAACTGCCCCCATGACTCACCACCATCTTCCCATTACTCAGTCTATTCCGCTCTCCTCATGTCCACCTGCAAGCTGATCTTCTCCAAAGGCTCAGCCTACTTGCTTTCCCCCACCTCTGTCATATTTTGTCTTCCTCCCTGCCTCTGTTCCCAGCCCACAAATATCAACTGTCACCCTGTGGTGGGACATCTATACACTAAAATACCTATATAAAGCTGTTAGAAATTCAAACGCTTTACTTGGGGTAAGCGCAACGAAAAGATCTTAGACAACATCTTTGTGACCAGCCATTTCCTCGTTTTCAAGCACCAGTTGAGGATCTTCCGCATTCTATAAGCTATCGACAAAAATAAAAATATGTAAATAAAAAAAATGTAACTAAAAACAAAATATAACCTCTTAGTTTTGGTCAACCACTACCCACTGGGAAAGGATGTGGGCATGGGAGGAGGAATGAGCCAAGCTGGGTTCAGAGACAGAGGCCATCTTAGCCCAGAGGGAGAAACAAGCTAAATGGCAGGGGCTCCCTTCTGGACAGTTCTCCAAGTACCTGGGCTGCCCCACCTCCTCCCCCTTTTAGTTTTGGGAATAACTTCAGTGTGTGCTGAGAATGTCCAGGCCTGGGGAGGAGCTGCCTGGAACAGCCAGCCTCTGCCCCATGAAGACTTCCAGCGCTTCGTGCTGTTGCCCTGGGGTACCAAACACAGGTCAGCAGATCTTCAGGCTCCCTTGGCTACGATATTATCTGTGCATGCTCAGACAGGGCCCTGTCTACCTTGTACAGTGCTCTAGAGCCTGGGCAGGCCAGCCTCATTGTGAAACATGACCACCTGTCTGTGAGGACTTCATCTGCTTCGTATTGCTGTGTCTCACCAGACACAGACCCGTGGTGACCAGGATGCGGTGAACCTGTCTCATGCTAAATCCCTCCAGGGCCTGCTAGGGAAGGCCAGGAGATCCCCCTCCACCCCTATTCTCCTATAGCAGTCATGAGTCTGTAGAGGGGAGAACAGGAGAAACTCTGACAAGGGCCTGTGGAGACGCACCACAGCTGAGGGAAGGAGCCAAGATGACAGCAAGCACCAGGGGCTGGGGACAGTTGGAGTTTGTAAAGTGCCTCTGTGCAATCCCAGGGACATGACTTCTGATCCCCAGCACCTTGGCAAAGGTGTGCATCCCAGTGCTGGGGAGGCAGGGACTAGTGAGATAATGAGGCTTGCAAACCGTTTAGCCCAATTAAGTAAAACACTCTGTAAGCGCAGCATTGTGGCAATGCACCACACGCACAACACCACACACGACACATACAGCACACTTGTAATGGTCTGGGGAGGGCAGTGACGTGAGTTAGAAGAATAGGCAAATGTCTTTGAAGTCCATGCCTGGAGACGATGTCGATTCAATCACACTTGCAAGGGACTGAAGACTCATCTCATCAGGAGGCCACCTCTCACCACCAATCTCGCATTGGCTGCCAGCCCGGGGAAAATCACGTGGGGTTTTTGGGAAGAGGACATTAATAGTCTAGAGCCTGTGACATTCAGTCCAAAGGAAAGACCCCCGCAGAGATTTAGGAGCTGACTTTGGAGACAGAGCTCTCAAAGCAAGGTACCATCAGAAGGATACAAAGTCTGGGGTATATCCAGAGTAACACATGGCAACAGATGTAAACTCAGCCACACTCCTGACTGTGCTCCCTCAGTATGGAAGAGCTGTGCAAGTCTCTAAGCATAAACCCTAAATTCACCTCGTGTCTGTTATTCCATGAAAAATGTCTGGGGTGGAGAGATGGCTCAGCAGTTAAGAGCACAGGATTTTTGTTCTGCTGCAGAGGACCTGGGTTCATATTCCCGACGCCATGGCGCTAAGAACCATATTTGACTCCAGATTTCCTAAGGAGATCCATACTCTTGTGCGCACGTGCAAACTAAGCAGAGTAATACTTTTCTGGTGTTTGCATCATAAGAGATATTATTATGTGATACTTTAGCTTTAACTTAAAATATTCACAACACAAAATATATTTATAGTAGGAAGCATAGAGAGAGATCAGATACACAAAAAGAGCAATCCTGAAGACTTGAGCTTCAGAGATCCAATGGGCTGTATAGGAGTGTGGGGCATTTTATAATTAGTTGGGATGATCACATCATTCAACCACGAGGGCTAGGTCAGTCTATATAAGCTATTCTAAGATGGTCTGTGACATGAACGGTTCAATGAGAGCGAGTAGTTTGTGCAAGTTAGACTACTTTTAAATAACTCTTTTTATATGGCTAACATCTTATTGTTCACTTGAGGTATTTGAATAAGAGATTGGCGCTTACTAAGATGGTTATAGGAGCATTAGACGATTGCTTTGCATTGAGACTTGAGTTACATAGGTATACCGCTTACCAACCTGACAATTGTGTGATGGTGAGAACCATCTTGTGCTACATAGCTTCTCTACCCAGGATATGTGTTCTAGAGGGGTATAGAAGTTCTCTTTTCTCTTTCTGACTCTGCTTTAGTCTTTTTGTTATTTGTATGTGCAGGTGTCTTTCCATGTAATGCAGCACGGTTGACGCTTCTCACACTTACTATAACTATAATTAATATAATAGAAACTGAGGATTAATTTGTAAAATAGATATACAATAAATTAATATAAAACTTTCTAAGCCAAATGGTGACAAAATGACATGACATTAAAGAGACTCTCAATTGAAGGGATTTGAAGGTAGACGAAGCTAGGTCCTTTTATTATAGCAGTGTCCTAGTCTGCTGTGGAGGGGTATGCGTGCAATTCTAGAGATCGTGCTGAAAGTGCAATATAGGCTTGTGACTGATATCATGAAGATAACACTGAACAGTCTTAGACAAGTTAATTGAGTTTATTGATATGCAGATTTAAGAAAGCAAGACAAATCGAAGAGGTTATCTGCAATGATAGATAAACGAACTTTAGTCAGAGAGGGAAGAAGCTTGACAAAACTGGAAGGCATCAAGCTGTGCTCCCAAATATTAGAGGGTAGAGTTTTATTGAAATTAAATGAAAGAATACATAAGTTGATGACAAAAGCTTCCTACGTATAAATTAAGTTTGTATAAAATTTTCAATAACTGGTTTTTTTAAGTAGTTATATGACTACTTTGTATGAGATAATAGTGATATAATGTATATATCTATTAAATACACGTTGTCTGGTGTTAAATAAATTTATATAGATTGCATGAAGAAAATAAACACTTCTGACATCGAGAAACAATTCTGAAATGGATAAGATTAAAACCAGTAGAGGAGTGCAATCAATTTATCCTAGGAGGAAACACAGTAATGTAAAATGTTCAGCGATTTTATAGACAGAATTAAATTCAGTATATGATTCCAGGTAGGCTTGGCTAGGACCCATTTCTTTTTACCTTTTGTCAATCGGTGTTAATAGATTAGGAAATCTCGCATGGGCAGTGTATTGAAGAATGAGATGTTTGTTCTTAAAGGATCTGGGGGAGCTTGGGGTGCAATTTGCATGGATGTCTGATACACTCTTATTCGTCCGACATTTGTGATATTGGATCTCAGCTTAGAGTGAGGACAGAGATAAGACAGCATTTCATTGATGCTTTCCAAGAGCATCGTAGAGATGTTAGACATCTGGAGGTAAAAGGTGACACATGCTTAAAGCGAACTGGATTAAATAATTAGTTACATAAGTCCTTAGATTCGTGAATGAACTATTATTGGTTGTCGTAACAAATTCCATATAGATGCAGTGGTTCAAAGTCAAATGTGGCATTTTCATTTGGTAAAGCCTTGATATTAGGAAACTTATCTCTAACTCATTGGAGGATCATAGGGGAACTGAGTAGGAGGATTATAAGTCTTAAGAAGTGCATGTATCAGTGTTGGAGTTGTACGATGGGGCATGCTGATTTAGATGTATTAGGGTGGTCAACAAAGGCAACAAGTAGGATATGTCACGGATATGATGATATTTAGCCTTAGTTCTCAGAAGCGAGAGTACAGGACTAAGGAGGTCTTATATTGTGAGTACCTTTCGATTAGTAATAGACATGAGATTTAAAATAAGACTCAAAGTTGAGTTGAATGACTCAACTGTAATGTCCCTCTAAACATACCTGTCTGCTTGTTGCTCTAATACTTATGATACTTTGTTATACATTAGGTGCCTGGTGGTACCTGAGTTCATTCCTGAACGCCAGCTATGTTAATATGATCTCTTTTCTTGTTTCATGATATGGAAGACCAATTGTGTTACACGACGTCTTGTATATAGAAAAAGAGATTGATAGTAGGGCTGTGTAAATGGGGTTTTAGTGGATATTAGAGTCCTCATAGTGGATGTGTGGAGAGGTGAGGAGGTACCATAGCGAAAAACCAAGACGAAGTGGAGCACATCAGGAGATTTCGTGGATTAGATGATCGTCGCAGAGTGATGCTAGGTGCCTGGAGAGATGGAGGCCTTTCGATAAAAGGAAAGAGGAAGATTGTGTTCGGCGGGCAAGAGCATTCAATTACCGGAGGCTCTCAAACCCGCCCAGCAATGTACTTCTATCAGCAGGGCCACACTCCTGAACCTCCCCAAAACCATGCACACAAGGTTCATGAGCTATATACTGTAGACCACAACTATCTTTGCACGAAGGAAGGGGGATTGCGTGTCATGTAGACTAACTCAGAAATCGGATCTCCGGATGGAGTTCCGGAAAGATACGAAAATCTACTCGAGTTTGATGTGCCATAACCAAACTATGGCACTACACACGTACACAGACAGGCCTCACAGAATCAAAAATAAATTCGATATTTGTATTAAAGGGGCTTCCTGCCATGTGTAGTATATAGTGAAATATCAAATAAATATGAAGAATAAAATGGAATTTTTCTTAAGAATTGTTCAGTGATCCTATTGAATTTGATTTTGGAAGCTACAATGGATGAGGTGCCAGATAAACAATAGCTAATGTCATAGGTAAATGTGTTCATTATTGTCACTTTGAGGCTCCTTACCCAAAGGATAGTTGAGTTCAGCAAAGGAGGAGGGAGATATATGTTATTTCCGCTTTGGGGTCACTCGAGTTCTCCGGATAGGATGTGTCACTGCGTAATTTTTAATTTTAGGGTCTACAATGTCTCTATTAGATTGGCTTTTTCTGTCAGGATAGGTGGCAAAGCTATCGTGTATGTTGGAAGCATAGACAGGTTCTGGACTCTTGGTTTACACAACACTCGTGGGTTAACAGTGTGATGAAAAGACAGAGATGCACTGATACGAACAGCGCTAGAGCACATCAATCTATTTATTAATAATTAATCTTATCGTTCGTAAAGCTCTCTGAATTAAAGGGAGTCTCTTTTTTTTTTTTTTTTTGGTGTTTTTGAGACGGGGTCTTGTAGCCACAGCTCACCTGGAACTCAAGTATGTAGACTCAGATGGCTGAACTCACAGAGATGTCCCTGCTCTGCCTCTGGTGGCTGGGATTAAAGGCATGTGCACCAATGCCAGCACCACTGGGGATTCTTAAAAAAACCCAAGAGTAGGTCATAGACTATCTTCAATGAGTGACAAGTAGAAGCCATCAAAATTGGTAACAACTAAATGGAAGGGAAACCTGACTTGCAGATGTTACATGCTGTCTGTCCGCTATTCCACATGGGCTGTGCCTAATGGAACAAAGAATCAGAAAATTATTCTAAACACTTACATCTACGTAATTTCAGGGGTGGGAGGAACTCTTTAAAAATATTTGTGTAGCTGGCATGGTGGTGCATGCTTTTAATCTAGACTTTGGGAGGCAGAGGTGGTGGATCTCTGTGCAGTTCAAGGCCAGCCTGGTCTACACAAGTGAGTTTCCAGGCAGCTGGGCTATAGGGAGCCCTGTCTCAAAAGAAGAAAAAATTATGATGTAGTGAATGAATAATTGTCTGCATGTCTGTAAGTGCAATCTGCATCATGCTGTGCCACAGAGGAGAGAAGAGGGCATCAGTTTCCCTGAAGTTAGATAGTTTGCATAGTTTCCATATGGAGTGGTTGGTGCATGCCTTTAATCCCTGCACTCGAGCGTGTGTTCGGGAGGCAGAGCTAGGTGGATCTCTGTGGTTCAAAGGCAGCTGGTGCCTAAAGCGAGTCCAGGAACCTGGACTAAAGGGAGACCTGTCTAAAAATACCGAACAGAGTGTAAAACTTGTGGGTGCTGAGACTGAATCTTTGGTCTCTGCAAGATGCAGCAGTTTCTCTTAAAACACGAGCATCTTCTCTAGCCCAAGGTTGTGAGAACTCTTGAGGTTCTGACCGATGCCATGTTTCTAGAAGCGAGAAGGCTCTATATAGAAAAAGGTGTGTGCATAGGCCCTCAAAGATTATAGAATCCAATGTCGTTCATGTGTTTCAGATCCTCTATTCAAGAATGATAGTGGGTCAGTAGCCGAAGTTCAGGGAGAGTTGACATCGTTATTCGCCTGTCACAAAGGTCTTCCCCAGAGTCAGATCCTTTGGCCTTGTAACCATGGATTGCTGTAATGTAATCACATTGTGGCACCAGCTGTGTGGCATTTGAAAGTGGGGAGCAGAGTAGCGGGCTTCAGACTCTCACAAAAGGAGGGAGACCCAACTCACTTGGAAAGGAACAGCGGAGCACCAGAACACACCTCGGGTCTCTCGGCGCTTGCACGTCCTCTTCCTCAGAACCTCCTTTTCCTTCTTTGGAGGTATTCTCTGCTCCTTGAAGGAAGCCCCCCAGTCTTTCTTCCTCCTCATACTTTGGAGAGCTGTGGCATGGCGTGGCTCTTGTTCCGTGGTGCTTTTGGCGGCAAGCTCCCATTTGTTCTTGTTGCTTGCTTCTGGAAGACCCTGGCTGGGGGCTCTTGCGACCCGCTCCTTCTTTTGGCTAGGCTGGGCTCTTGTGCTGTGATAGGGGACCTCAGCTAGGAAGCATGTTCCTTGAGGGTCTACTTCCTCGACCGTCACCTACAGAACAAAAAATGTGATAACTGGTGGCTCCACCTCAGTCCAGGAAAGCACCCCTACTCCATTGTGGATGGTGGGCAGCTTCCTGGAGCCTGCCAGCTCTGTCGAGCTCAGAGCATGATGCCACCAAACATGCCAACTGTTTCTGTGGAAGAAAACCGAGACACGATAGATGTCCTGCCTCTCCTGTTTCCCTGGAGACCCATCCTGATGGGCAGGTGTCAGGCCTGTCCTATAATGTTAAGAGAAGAGAGGGGGCTGTAGAAATGACTCAGCCGTCAGTTAGGATCTGGGTGAGAGACGGCTCAGCGGTTAAGAGCACCGACTGCTCTTCGCGGGGACCGGGTTTTGATTTCCAGCACCCACATGGCGGTAAGAGTTCTTTAAACTCAGTTTCCAGAGAATCAGAAACCCTGCTTTGACCATCCCACAGCATTAGTACACACGGGTAACACAAACATACATAGAGACAGTTCACTCATAACGCATTTTAAAAAAAGGAGGAGAAGAGAGGAAGGCAGTAACAGATTTGCTCAGGCCCTTAGCTGATGACCGTCAGCTCAGGCTATTTCGTTCTCCACTCTTACTTCTCCCTGTCTTTAGGTCTGCTTCTGAAGCTCTTGTGTTGTATAAAACTTTACAAATGAATTCGTATCCTTGTCTCTTGATAATCTGACTTGCTTTAACGATTTCAACCACGAATGAGTGCCAGATGAGAAATGAAATCTCCCCCACACCGCTCCGTAGACCTCTTCGGGAAACTTCTGGTGTGAAATGGTCACTGCCTTTTCCTCCGAACTGCTGGCTTCCCTCTGACCATCCCTAAACTTCAGGTAAAGTTGCATACTGGCACCTCACCTCCTCTTGTGTTTATAATTCTTCAGCTTATAATGGGAAAGCTGGACTCCTGGAACAGGAAGACCTGGCTGCCCCCAGGCTGCCACCACAGCCCTTCCTGGGAGGAGGAAGAGGACAAGGGGAAAGTGGAGCTACTGATATGGTTTTGATCCAGTTTCTCAGTACCACCTAAATGTAATTGATTGATTGATGATTAGTGGTATCTATTTTGCAGAAAATGGTTGTTAAAAAGTATCTAGGGCATGGAGAGATGCCTAAGCGGTCAAGAGCCGACTCATCTGCAGAGGACCCGGTTCAATCCATCCCACATGCAGTGGTAACATTTCTTTAACTCTAGTTCCAGGGAAATCTGACATCCTCTTCTGATCTCTCAACAGGTGTGGCCGCAATGGGTGACACACACACATGCTGCAGGACAGATACTCATATTAAAAAAATAGTAATACAATAAATAAATAATAAAATACTAAAAATATTTTAAAAGTATCCTAGAAGTTTGAAGTTTTCCCCTCAAGTCTTTACAATGCCTATTCACGAGCAATTTTCTTATCAGATGCTTATAAATCAAATAAATACAGGTAATATGAGATTGGTGTTAATACGCACTCTCACATCTGGCTGGATTTTTTTTTAATTTATTTTTATTTTTGGTCTTTTATTGAGACAAAGGTCTCCCTGTAGCTTGCCTGTCCTGGAATCACTCTGTAGACAGGCAAGTCGAACTCACAGAGATCTGCCTTCATGCTCAAAGTGGCTGGGATTATAGGCATGAGACACCTGTGGCTTTGATCAACTCCATGGAGATAGCTGTTAATACTCCATTAAATTGTTAATGAGCATAGCTCTGCATTTAGCTTCTGAGAGTGCATGTCATTACTCGAGTAATGTTAATAAAAAATAAGATGATTTTCCTTATAAAAGAAACCTGAATTTGGAGGTAGACTGATCCTCATGAAAAGTCCAGTTTTCTAATTACTTCTGTGCACAGACATATGTAACTTTTCTGAACCTCAACTTCTTCCTCTGTAAGCTGGTTCTCGAAGCTCCTATTTCCCAGTATTATTGGGAGAAGCAATTTAAGAACAGATGTGAGATGTCCAGGGTGATGGCACACAGCTCTGATCTCACTCACGAGGAGGCAGAGGCAGATGAATTATGTGAAGTTTAAGATCAGCATGGTCTACATATGGAGTTTCAGGCCGGCTAGGCCTGTCAAGTACACAGTGAGTTACGTCTTCTCTCTTATATAATCACCACAACACCGGCCAACACATAACATGGAGGGACATGGGCACAGGGAAGTGCTCACATGCCTTGTCTTTCCCATCCTGTGTCTCCAACCTGCTGTGTGGCTTTTGTCTTATAAGGCAGTGTGTCAAAGTGCTACCCACTCCATTTGTACCCTAGACTGGCTGCAGAACAACTGTCCTCACTGTCTGTGTGGGTCCTCATCCAGGATTTTTCTGCCACAAGAGGACAGATTTACCCAGCTGCACTGTGGAAATTATCCCAGCAGAGCAGAGGGGAGTTTGATTTCCCGTCACTGTCAGTGGTAGCACTGGTGATGGGAACCAGATGCCATCATGTTCTCAAATTGTCTGCCTCTCCTTGCTCTGCTTCCCATGGCTGTGCATACAAAGAAGAGCTGCTCTCAGTTTCCCTGAGAGTGCTGAGCTTTGCTTTCTGAGAAATGAGCCAATCTGAGAAGTGCACCAATCTCTGATGAAAGAAGGGACTGGATTCAGAACAGATCTAAGTTTGGGATCTACTTGACTTTAATTTTTTTTTTGGGTCTTTTTGTGAAAGGGTTATTGCAATGTCTGGTCACCTGTGTAGAAGGCTGCTTGACTAGCAGAGTTCCAACTGCCTCTGCCTCGCAGTGCTGGGATTAAAGGCGTGCATCACACAGCTGGCCAAGAAGGTTCTGAGAGTCGCATGGTGGGTGCTGGGAATTCAAACTTGGGTCCTCTGCATGAGATCGTTGGTGCTCTTAAGCACTGAACCATTTCTCCAGCCCTCGAGACAAGGCAGTTTTGATTATGAAGGAAGAACTGTACCACAGAGCCCGGGAAAAAGAAGATATCATTAAATATATGTTTTTTTTGTTTGTTTGTTGGGATTTTTTTGGTCTTTTCAAGCAGGGTCCTCCTGTATGCTCCAGCTCCTGGACTGCGCTCTGTAGACACTGCCCTTAGAAACTCGACAATATCTGCCTCTGCTTTGAGTGCTAGGATTAAGGATGTGAGCCACCAAGCCCAGCCAGATATGTAAAATATGAAATGATACCTTTGGCCTCACTGTGATGTATAAAGATGTCAGTCATCCTGCCTGGCATCCTGACAAAAATAACAAAGGCTAAGCAAAAGAAATGATTGTGGTGGTTAAAGTCTTGATTATCAGAACTTGATTAGGGTTTAAAGCTACACCCAGGAGGGAAACCTCCTGGCATGTCTATGAGGGCATTTCCAGAAAAGTTTAACTGAGGAGGGAATCCCCATCTTGGATGTGGTGGTGACATTCCATGGGTTGGGGTCCCCAACTGAAATAAAAAGAGAGAGTACTGGAGCTTCTCTCTGCTTCCTGACGGAAGACTCAGTGTGACTGGCCACATGCCTCAATCTCCTCGCACCTTATTTTCTCTCCATATAGACTTTTTAAAAAATTTAATTTTGTTATGTTACTGGATGTATGTCTGCATGAAGGTTTGTGCACCTGTGTTGTGCAATGTCTCAGTGGTCAGAAGAGGGTCAGAAGAGGGCGTCAGATTCCCCTGGAATGGAATTAATAAGATGGTTCTCAGCCGCATGTGGGTGTTAGGGATCAAACCGGGTCCTCTGCAGGAGCAAGTCGAAGCTCATTTAAACGTAGGTTATCTCTCCAGCCCTATGATATAGACTTCTTAAAACACAAGCCAAATAAACCTTTCTCTCCTTCAGTTGATTTTTTTGTCACCTATCAAAGAACTAACTAATATGTAATTCTTTTTTATACTACACTTGGATTCTTTTTTTTATTTTATTTTGTATGTGTAATGATGTAACTGTCTGCATGTAGGGTCTGTGCACAGTGTCATGCAATGCTGTGGAGGATGGAAGAGGGATGTTGGTCCCCTGGAACTGGAAGCTAAAGATGGTTTTAGCTGCCACGTGGTGTGGGGATCGAGACACCTGGGTCCCTCTGCAAGAGCAGTTGGCACTCTTACCACTGGCCATCTGCTCCAGCCCCACAACTTGATCTTACCAAAAGGCTGAGAAGGGATGCAATTCTTTTTGTATTTTATTTATTATTTTTTTTCTCCCTGGCCTCAAATTCACTATATAACCAAGAATGACCTTGAACCTCAGATCTTCTTGCTTCCACCTCCTTGGGCTGTGGTATTTCCAGAAAGTGCAGTCACAATCCCTGGATATTAATGCTCGTGGCTGGGGACTGAACCCGGACAGTCCTTGTGCACCTAGGAAGGTGCTCTACCAATGAAGCCACATCCAGCTCCCAACAGCAATTTTAAAAGAATGTTTTATTTTGTTGTACTCGAGTATTATGCCTTTGCATTATGGTTCATGCATTGCTCATAGAAGGATGCACAACACATATATAACATACCCTAAAGTAAAATAAAGTAATATTCTTAAATTAAAGCTTACATCAGAGACTAGAGACCAAGGACAAATCCCTGCATAGAAACAGTCCTAGTATGTTCTAAGGATCATCTGGGACTTGCTTTGGTCAGGTATGGCAAGATCTACAGACATGAAAATGACTGTCATGAAATTTATTCTATTCCTAGATTTCCCAGGAGCGAGATGCTCTGCTAACAACTCTCAGGGAAGCACTGAAGCCAGCCAGGAGGCAGGGAATAGGGAACAGAATATGCAAGAATCTTTATGATAGTTGAAGGATATTCAAAAAATTTAATCTTTTCTAATAAAAGAGGGTCACAGGATGCCATTTTATAAGATGCTGTTCTGTAATCCCTCTCATCCTTACCTTGTTAAAACTTAATCCTATCTGGCGGCTTTAGAGGTTTTGGTATTAGTTAAAGCTTCTGTGGCAGAGGACCTGGGTTCATTCCTGCACCCCATGATGGTTTAATGACTGAGGCGAGGCAGGTGGATTTTGTGGGGGTGGTTCAAGGAGGCCTGATCTAACAGAGTGAGTTCCAGGACAGCTGGGGCTACGTTCCAGGTCTCATTCGTGGTTGCCTTGACACTCAATCTCTGCTGGCCTTGACTGACGCTGCCTGTTCATCATGTGCTTGACCACTCCCTGCTGTGAGTGGACATCATCATCCCATGGCTGGAAGCATCATGAGCCAATTTTATGGATGAGAAAAGAGGCTCAGAGAGGGAGAGACACTGATTAAAATGTGCACAGCAAGAGCTGAAGGCAGACATGCTTTTCAGAAGGTGGAAGTGGCAGTGGAGAAAGCAGCCACTTGCCCACCATGGCATCCATAGGTCAGAAGCAGCAGGACCCTCACATATTCCAGAAGCACCCCCCCCATTGGTTTTAGGGCTGTTTTACAAATGGCAGCTGCCTCACCGTCAGGAAGGCCCCTGCCCTGCTGGTCTTTAGTGCTGGGATTTTCTCTTGCTATCCAGACCTGTGTATTTTCAGCCTCCCTTCCCCACCTATCCAGCCAAGCCAGCTGCGCAGAGCCGTGACTGGCAACTTAGGACTGGGGACAGCTGATGTCTGTCCCATGGGCTGGGGGAGAGGCAGCCATTCAGGGCTCTGCAGATTTCCCTGGAAGATCAGGGACTTTCTTCCTTTGAGATGTGTCCCGGCTGGGTCTCACGCTGTCGTTCTTTGGGCCTCAGTTTCCCCATCTGCAAAAGGGGAATGTCCCCCTCCCAGGTTTGTACAGAGAAACGAGCCCATTATTCTCATGCTCATCTGGGTAGAAGAAAAGCCAGAGACAGAGGGGTCCGAGGTCAGGCTGCCCCGGCCCCGGGAGGTACTAAATCTGCTTTCCCTCAGCCTTGCTGCAGTGGCTCTCGGGGAAGCAGAGGTGCTGGTGCCTGGAGCCCTGAGCTCACCAAACAGCCAGCAGTTCTGCATCTGTGATCATTCAGTTTGGAAAAGCGGCATTTATGCTGGGAACTTAATCACCATTTCTGGTGATAAAAGAATTGAGAAATAAATGGAAAGTGTCAGACACCATGTTGGGATGGGTGATGGATGAAGCAGCAGTCCACCTGGCCTCCCCATTGGGTGGCTTTCAGATGCATGCGATTAGTCCCATCTCTGGTTTTATTGTTGCAGAAGCAAGAATCAGGCAGGATGGAGCCACGGAGAGGGGAGGCCAGGATAGGTCGCAAGATGCTGGGGGGAAGAACTGCCCTCCCATAGACATGACCACCACCTCTTCCCGACTCAGTCTATTCCGGGCTCTCCTCATGTCCACCTGCAGCTGATTCTCCAAGGCTCAGCCTACTTGCTTCCCCCACCCTGGTCAGATTTGTCTCCTCCCAGCCCTCTGTTCCCAGCCACAAATTCAACTGTCACCTGGTGGTGGGACATCTATACACTAAAATACCTATATAAAGCTGTTAGAAATTCAAACGCTTTACTTGGGGTAAGCGCAACGAAAAGATCTTAGACAACATCTTTGTGACCAGCCATTTCCTCGTTTTCAAGCACCAGTTGAGGATCTTCCGCATTCTATAAGCTATCGACAAAAATAAAAATATGTAAATAAAAAAAATGTAACTAAAAACAAAATATAACCTCTTAGTTTTGGTCAACCACTACCCA
>VZQC01012009.1:365571-559796 GCA_009823505.1 Rhizomys pruinosus | reverse complement strand
TACGAGAAGTCAGTTGTAATTTGATGGTTTTCCTTTTGTATGTGACTTGTTCTTTTTTTTGTAGCCCTCAGAATTTTCTTTGTTTTGGGCATCTAGATTTTAACTATGATATGGCGTGGGGTGTTCTTTTCTGCTCTTGTTCTATTTGGCGGTCCTATGTGTCTGTATTTGTATAGGTTTGTCTAGTTTTAGTTCTGGGGAAGGTTTTCATCTATTATTCTTTTTTTTTTTTTTTTTTTTTTTTTTTCTTTTTTCTTCTTCCTCTATTCCTATGGACACAGATGTTTGACCTTTTCATAGTGTCACATATTTCCAGGTTGTTCCACTTTTTGTGTTTTTTTAAACTTCATGTCTTTATTTGAGCTTTTTAATTGTTCTGTGTTATCTTCCAGAATTGATATTCTTTGTTCTGCTTCCTCATTCTAACCCTCTGAGTCTTTCCTTTCCTTTCTTCTTGATGAATGCGTGTTCTAATTCCTTTTTTTCTTCGTTTCATCCTGTGTTTTCTGTAGTACTTCCATTTCCTTTTTGAGCTCCTCTATCTCTTCTTGGTGTTCTCCAATCTCCTTCTTGGTGCTCCTTACTTCATTGGTTGGCTTCCTTTTTCAGTGTTTCTACTTCCTCTTCCGAGTTTGTTTTGCTTCCCACTCTAGTTCTTTCTGGAGTATTTTGTTCTGTTCCTTTAGTTCTTTCTGAAGTTTTCATTATATCCCTCTATGTCCTTTTTTGAGTTTTTCATTCTCTCTCTTTTAGTTCTCTTATATTCTTTATTTTTTTTTCCTCTATTTCTTCCGGAGTTTGTCAATCTGTTCCTTTCGTTCTTTCTGATGTTTGTCATTTATCCTCTAAGTCTTTTTTGAGTTTTTCATTCTCTCTCTTAGTTCTCTGAATTCCTTTTATGTTCTTTACTTTTCTGAATCGGTCTGCACTTATTCCTTAAGATCTGTTCCTTGGGCCTCCTCCAAGTGGTTCCCATTGTGGCTGTCTCCTCCAGGTTCTGGTAGCGCTTGGTGCAGGATTATCCTGTGCTTTCCCATGTTGTCCCTTCATCGTGTCCTGCCATCTGGGCATCCCTTTTGTGGTTCTGATCACAAATACCGACTGGTTTTTCTTCCTCCTGCAGATGCTTTTTTTTTTTCTTTCCTCCTCCTTGTCTTATGGAGTTATTGACTTGTCTTACTTTCCAATTTTGTTCCTATATTGGATATTGGAAGCCCAAAGCACTCTTCTCTTCTTGTTTGACGGTTCTCCAAAAAAAAAATTCCACTGGATTCTCCACTGGATGGCGGGGGGGTGATATGCCTGTTCTAGCCCGCACCCTGGCAGCCCGCCCAAAGGTGCAGACCCACTGGCCCTGGCCCAAATCTCAGGACCCTCTGGCCTGGCGCCCAGGTCCCGCCCAAAAGGCCCCAGAGACACGACCCCCTAGCTGCAGCCCCAGAAGGACCCCAGCTCCAAAGGTACTTGCCCTAGTGACTTCCCGGCTGCCCGCCAAAAGGTGCAGACCCACTGGCCCTGGCTCAAATCTCTGGACCCTCTTCTATAGAACATTTAAAGGAGGTTTACAGCCATTACTACTCAAACTGTTCAGAGGGTAGAAACAAAGGGAAATCTCCCAATTTCCTTCTATGAATCCAGCATCAATCTAATACCAAAACCAGGCAACAGAAACAAAAACCAACAAAGAAAAACTATAGACCCATTGCATTAATGCCAACATAGACGTAAAAATTCTTAACAAAAATTACTTGCAAATCACATACCGACCCATATCAAAAGTCCCATCATGAACAAGTTTGATTCATACCAGAGATGCAGGGATGGTTCAACATACACACTATAAATCAATAAATATCATAAAACACATAAATGGACTGAAAGACAAAAAACACACTATCATCTCTATTGATGTAGAATTCTGCCTTTGACAGAATCCATCATCCCTTCATGCTTAAAGTCCTAGAGGGAATTGGACTGGAGGGATCATTCCTCAATGTAATCAAAGCCATATACAAGAAACCCACAGCCAACATCATCCTTAATGGAGAAAAGTTGGAAGCATTCCCCTTAAAGGCAGGAACCCAGCAAGGCTGCCCTCTATCACCTCTTCTCTTCAATATACTGCTTGAAATGCTTGCTAGGGCAATAAGACAAGAAAGGAAAATTAAAGGAGCACTAATTGGAAAAGAAGAAGTCAAGCTATCCCTTTTTGCAGATGATATGAGTTTTCTAGGGATGGTAAAACTCCATCAGAAAACTCTGAAAATTTTAAGAGTTTCAGTGAAGTGGCAGGATACAAAATTAACCTAGAAAAACAGTAGCCTTTCTTTATGCCAACAACAAGCAGATGAAGAAGGAATATAAGGGGACCTTCCCACTCACAATGGCCTCAAAAACAATAAAATACCTAGGAACAAACCTATCCAAAGACACCAAAGATCTCTATAACAAACATTTTAAACCCTTGAAGAAGGAGATTGAAGAAGACATTAGAAGATGGAAAGACCTACTGTACTCATGGAATGGAAAAATGATTATAGTAAAAATGTCCATTCTACCCAAATTATATACAGATTCAATGCAATCCCAATTAAAATCCTAGTGAGTTTCTTCACGGACTTCAATAATAACTTTTAAACATCAATGGCTTTGATTTTCCAGTAAAAAGTCACAGGCTAGTTTAATGGATTAAGATGAGAAATCCATCTTTTTGTTGTTGACAACAAAATCATCTTACCTTCAAAGACAAATACCACCTTAGAGTGAAAGGATGGAAAACAAAGCAAATGGCATGAAGAAACAAGCCAGTGCTGCAATGCTAATTTCAGAGAAAATAGCCACTTAATCAGAAAAGAGAAAGAAGGTCACTTCATTTTCATCAATGGAGGAATTGACTAAGAAGACATTACAATCATGAACATACATGCATCATACTCTGGTGCACTGAATTCAATAAAAATAGTACTATTGGACTTCAAAACAGAGATTAATCCCCACTCAGTAATAGGAGGTGACTTCAGTGCCCCACTTTCTCCAATAGACAGGTGTGCTGGATACCTTCAGTTGACAACTTGAGATTCCTGGGTAAAAGGAACCTCATTTGAGGAATTTTCTTCATTGGATTGTCCTGTTGTCATTTCCATGGGACATTCTTTTTGCTGAGTGATGTAGGGGGTCACAGCCCCATCAGTCAGTGGTGCCACCCCTGGATGAGTGGTGATGGCTTGTATAAGAAAGCAGTCTGTTCACAGGCCAGAGAGTAAGTCACTAAGCAGTACTTCTCCATGGTCTCTAATTCACTTCCAGCCTCCAGGTTTCTGGCCTGAGTCAGTTCCTGATCTGACTTCCCTCAGTGATGAAAGTCATAAAATGAAATAAACTCTCCAAGTTTGTTTGGTCAGAGTGTTCTATTATAGCAATAGAAAGTTAACAAGAACAGAAATTGGAACCAGGATCAAGGTGTATTGCTGTGACAAACCTGACCATGCTGTTTTGGAGAACACTGTGGAAGACTTTTAGAGCATTTTGCTGGAAAATCCATTGAGTGATTAGATCTTAGGGAAATGTTCTCTAGGTACTTGGAAGATAATGCTGAGGCTTGGGTTAAGAAGTTTCAAGGGAAGCAGAGACTGTTAGAAATTTTGATGTGATATTTTGGATTAAGAATGGATTAAACCTTTGCTTTACTGGGACAGCAGATACTGGTCAGCTGAGGCTGAAGAATCAGCTGTGATTAATAAGAAACCAGCATCATTTCAGTGAAAGCTTCTGGGAAAAATCATGTTAAACCCACAGAAGCTGTGGTCTGGAGAAGGTCAAGGATTCATCTCAAACTGGAAATAGAACTTGTAATATGTAAGAGTGCTACATGATACTACTGGTTTTGAAGAAATGAAATTGTCATGGACAGCATTTGAGGTTTGGTACTTTCAAAGGTTAGGAAAGAACATAGGTGATGGTGCAGCCTCAGTTGTAGTGAAGACACCCCAGGATTAAAGGTGTCAGGAAGAGGTCCTGAGACTTGGCATGATGTGCAGACAGATGAGTCCATTGATAAAAATGCAGCCTCAGTTGCAATGGAGACCCTAGCATATTGGAGATTCCAAGACCATGGGGCCAACCACCAAATTAATAGCAGGTGTAGAGTGGAGCAAATCTGAAACTGTTAAACACTCTGTGTGCTGTGGATGGGAGAGCCAGAGAAGTGGAGCTGCCCAAGCCCTTTAGAACCAGAAGATTGTTAGTGAATCCCACATGTCAAAAATTGTGCTATATTGCATGACTTTTGTTTTAATTAATTATTTCAAGTTCTTCCTTTTCTATTTTATTTTATTTATTTATTTTTTGTCTTTTTGAGACAGGGTCTCCCTGTAGCCTCCGCTCTCCTGGAACTCACTCTGTAGACCGGGCTGGCCTTGAACTCACAAAGATCTACCTGCCCCTGCCTCCCAAGTGCTAGGATTAAAGGCGTGCGCCACTATGCCCAGCAGTTCTTTCTTTTTAAAAGACAGTATGTAACTTCTTTTTCTTTTTTTTTTTCTTTTTTTTTTTTTTTTTTGCTCTAAGAGTATCTTTACTTTATTTTATTTTTAAAATATTTTATTGAAGTTTTGTGCATTTCATACAAAATTTCTCAGTCCAATTTAGACTCATTCCCCTTTCCATGCCCCCCACCCCACCTGAGTTCATGCATTCTGCCATACTGCCTTGTATCTTTTTCTGGGTCTTTTAAAAATTTTTCTATGCAGAGGTTTATTGTGTTGGGGAGAAGTTTACTGTTTCAGTCAGTTATTTGTCCCAATTGTTTTTGATTTTATATGTAAGACATGTAAGACAATTTTTAAAAAGACTGAACTCCTGAATGGTTTGAATTTTTAATGACTTCTCAAAATGAAAAACATACTCAAATTTGTAGTAATGGGATGTGTATGTGGAAAAGAGTGCTTGCTGCACAGTGATTAGGACCTAAAATGAAATCCCTAGCATCCACATTAAAAAGCCAGATGTGGCTGTGTGCACACTTGTAATCCCAGTGCTTAAAAAAGTACTGTGGGACTTCTAAAGTTTTATTGATTTTAAATGTGATAGTAATATCAACATCATATTTTTCAGAATAGGTGAGATACCATAAAAACCTCTGACCCATCATAAACAGCCAGTTCTGCTGACCTGCTTCATTAGAATGTTGGAGAGATGGCCTAGCGGTTAAGAGCACCGACCACTCTTACAGAGGACCCGGGTTCGATCCCCAGCACCCACATGGAGGCCGAGAACCATCTTTAACTCCAGTTCCAGGAGAACTCCAGTTCCAGGGGAATCCGACACCCTCTTCTGACCTCCACAGCATTGCACGACACGGGTGCACAGACTTGCATGCAGACAGTACATTGATACACATACAGAAATAAATAAAATTTTAAAAAAGGAATGTTGTTAGCCCCTGTTTCGAGATAAGGCCACTGAATGTACTTTTGCCAACCATAAATCGACTCCTGTTCTGCAAACAATTCCTTTCAAACAATGTGTGCCCTACTCCGCACAGGAAGGCACTTAAACTCCCCTGTACCTTGAGCCGTGGGGCTGTTGCACCCATTCCCTCCAGTGAACACCCACAACTCATTGGCCATATTAAAGGTCAATCTTGTTTATTGAAGTTGGTTGCTTTCCTTTCTATCTCTTTTTCTCCTCTTATTCCTAAAATTTTGGTGCTAAAACTCATGAGTATCTTCTGAACAAGAGCATCTTTCTACTATCTCTTTTTTCTTTCTCCCCATCAACTCCAATCACCTCCTCACCTATTTCGGGTAAATGGCAGGTGGTACCTGACCTGGAGATCCCATCTCATTTTAGGGCCATAGTTTCTTTAAGAGTCAGTGTCATCTAGGTAGGGAAGGACTTTCTTCTGAAGGTCATATTCAGATGCTTCTGGGAACCCATGAGGGAGCTATCTAAAGCTTCTCTTTTTCTCTAACACTGATCTCCAGTCCAGAGTACGTTCACCATTTGCTGCAAGCCACATCCAACACCTTTTCTGATCTGAACAACAGTGAAGGTAAAGAGTCTGAACTTGTTCAGAGGTACACTGTATTTCTCCTTCATGGACTGCCAGGGTCCCCATCTTTCCATTTTGGTGTTCAGACCCAGGAACTCCAGTCTTGCACCAAAAACCCTCTAAGCTCTTTGCCTCTCCAGCCTTTCCCTGACACCTGGGAATGCCTTGCTACCAGTAATTTGGCTCTTTCCCTACTTCTATTGACCACTGTTGGGGTCCCAACTATCAATACGAAAAAATAGTGTATTGGCCTGTCTCAAAAAATACATCTCTCACAACTTGACCTTTTTGTGCTCAAATTTAAATGCTTGATCTTCTTATGCACCCAAATTTGTTCTAAATACAACTCAGTAAAAGAAATATTTGGCCTGAATTTAGAACTTTTGATCTCGCCATTTTCTGGGATATAGCTAACTTCCTCTAAAGAAAATGCAAATGGTCTGTGGTCCCTTACATCCAAGCCTTCCTCACCTTCTCCTCTCACTTTTCTCTCTGTTCTTCTCTATCTGGATACAAATTTCAATTATAGGACATTACTCCCACTGCCAGGCTCCCAACACAACCTCTATTTCTGACCATGATCCATCTGATGAGCCCCTCCTCTATAATTGCCCCTCCTTAACAACCTCCTTACAGTCCACAAACTCGCCCCAACACACTCAATCCTCCATTTCACCCACCCTTTCCACATAGCTCTCTTCTCCCTCATCTTCAACTCCCTCTTTCTGCTAAGGTACCCGCAATATCTAGCTTCCACTTCCTTCCTCCCCCAATGCCAGCCTTTTCCTGAAAATACCTCCTTTACTCACACCTACTTCCTTGACTCTGCCTCCATTAACAATCCCCCTATATCTCTTATTTTTTACCGCCTGACCTTGGTCCCTACCAATTACCTGCTCAAAATCCCAACTCCAGTCCCATCATGTTTCCCCTCCAAGAGGTGGTGAGACTGGAGGGTAATGTCAGAGTCCACGTGGTCTTTTCTTTCTCAGATATGGGCTAAATTGAGTCCAAGCTAGTTCCTTTTCTGCAAACCCCACCAAATTTAGAGAGGAATTTCTCTGACTTACACAATCATACTGTCTGACCTGGGGAAACATTTATCATATCCTCACATCTACCTTCACCTCTGATGAAAGACAAGGAATTTTGTAGGTGGCATGTACTCATGCTGATGGTCTCTATGAGCCTACACAATAACCCTCTGCAGATGATGCCCTTCCTACCACTGAGCCTGGTTGGAATGACCAGCCAAATAAAGCAGGAAACTTCCATGTCAGCCATATCATCACCTGCCTCCCAGGGGGATTGCAGAAAGAATATCCCCACACAGGTCAACTATGACAAAATTAGAGAAATCACACAGGGTGTGCAAGAACAAGCTGGCAGCCCATGAAAGAAAACAGCCAGAATTGACTAGAGACAAAGACAACAGCTCCAGAGAAAGTAGACTGTTTTGCTTCTCATCCACCTGTGCCCCTTTTCTAAGCCTANCTCTTTCTTTCTTTTGGTTAATTGGACTAGAGGTCTGTCTATTTTATTTATCTTTTCAAAGAGCAAGCTTTTGGATTCATTTATTTTTTTTGTATTGTTTTCTTTGTTTCTATTTCATTGATTTCTGCTCTGATTTTTGTTATTTCTTCCTGTCTGTTGGGTTTAGGGTTCATTTGTTGTTGTCTCTGAAGTATTTTTAGCTGTAGTTTTATATTGTTTATTTAGTCCCCCCACAAAACCTGAGTAACCCCTAAGGTCCAGATTCTCAACTGACGTTGAGAAAACAAAATCCTTACTTAATCTGGGCTAACTGTGTGGCCTTAAACATCCAAAAGGAAAGTATAACCAGAAATAAATAAATAGTAAGGCCTGAGAAATTGTACTTCAGGTATAAAACTTGAGATCTTAGTAAAAAAAGAAAAAGTAAAAAAAAAAAAAAAAGAAAGAAAATATGGACCTGCTCATGCCTTAGCTCCCTGAGACCATTACCAAATATATGAACATAGACCTCTCGAAGACCACAGGCACTCTGTTCCTTCACATCCAGCTTACCAGCCAGTCAGTTCCTGATATCTGAAAAAAAAGAAGATACCTAGAACAGGGCCCTGAGACTCCCCAATAAGAACTCTTAAACTTAGCATAACATGAGGCAAAAAGGGAAAAGGCAAACATTTTAAAGGATGGGACTTACTACAAAAAAACCTTGGGATCACCCAATACCTCTCCCCTTTTATTTCAACAACTACCTTTTGTTTAATGTTGGACTCTGGGTTGACCAACACTCCACGTCCCTCCTTGAAAACCACTCCTTCTTAGGGACTTTCCTAAATTTGAGCTATTGACAGCCCAACCACAGCTAAATACCACCATCCTGTCAGGGTCTCCTTAAGGAACCCCAACTCCAATATCACCCAGGCCCAGTTATCCACTCTACTACTTACAGAGGACTTCAACCTCTGATCATTCATTAAAACCAATCCTTGTCAGCCGGGTGTGGTGGTGCACACCTTTAATGCTAGCACTCGGGAGGCAGAGGCAGGCGGATCTTTGTTCAAGGCCAGCCTAGTCCACAGAGTGAGTTCCAGGACAGCTGGGGCTACAGGGAGACCCTGTCACGAAAAGACCAAAAAAAAAAAACCTTGTCACCCCTTGTGGTGGTTTGGATGAGTGGCCCCCATAGGCTCTAGGTATTCAGACATTTGTCTCCAGTTGGTGGCGCTGTTTTTGGAGGTCTTGTAGGGTGTGGCCATGCTAGAGGAAGTGCATTACTGGGGGCAGGTTTAGTGAGTTTTAACAAGCCTCGTGGTCTACAGTTGCTCTCTCTGTTTCCTGTGATCTTCGCGAGATGTGACCCGCGGTCTGCTGCTCCAGATCCAGCTGCCATGCCTCCCGCCACAATGGACTCTAATTCCCAGGAACTGCCAATCGTAAGCTCAAACAAACTCTTCCTTTTATAAGTTCCTTGGTCATCGTGCTTTATCACAGCAACAGAAAAGTAGCTAATACACCCCTATAAACTGTCCTCATACTACCCCCGTTCTGGGAGTAAAAGAAATGGAATTGCTCATACATACTAGTCCAAGACCTCAGGAAAATAAACCATTATTTCCATTATTTCTATTCACCCAATGGTCCCCAAACTCTATATAGTCTCTTATCCATTTTCCCTCCTCTGGCCAGCCACTTCTCTGTCCTGGACTGTAGGTTGCATTTTTTTACTATTCTCCTGAAACCTGAGTCTCGGTCTCCTTTTACTTCCCCCTGGGAGGACCCCAACACTGTAAACACCAGACAATTTATCTGTACAGTCTTGCTCCAAGGGTTTAGGGCCAATATACACCACTTGGGCCAGGCCCTACAAAATGATCTTTCTACCTTATGTCTTTCACCCAGTTACCTTCTTTAATATATAGACAACCTATTGCTCCACAACCCCTCCAAAGAAACATGTATAGAACACACTATCACTTTATTAAATGCCTTGGGTGACTGGGTTAGCACACACATGTCCTTCCAAAAGGCACAATTATGCCACACTACAGTCTTCTACCTGGGACTTCAGATCGCCCAAGTTAAATGAATCATTCCCTCTCATAGAATTGCCAACGTCCTAGAAATCCTGCTCCCCTCCACAAAAGAGAACTTCTCTCACTTTTAGGCCTCTTTGTATTCTTCCATACCCTGATTCCCAACTTTTTAATTAATTTTCCAACCCTTGTACAATGTGACTAAGGGCTCTTAGATGAACCCCTCCTATCTCCCTCTTCTGTTAATACACCAATAAGAGCCTTAAAACAAGGCTTAACCAAGTTCTTCATTCTCTACCCAATCCCTTTAAGCTATTTTCCTCAATTCTGACAAGGACAGGGTTTGGCCCTTTTTTGACAGAAGGCCAATGAGGCTTAGAGATCATTGCTTGTCCCTACAAACAGCTCTACTCAGTATACAGGGCCCTTGCCTTTGGCTAATGATGGCTGCCCCCTTACTAATTCTGGAGGACAATAAAATAACCTTACACATCCCTCTCATAATTCTCTCTCCTCACTCCCTCAAGGACCTATTCAGTCATTGCACACTCCTTACCTTAAACCTTGCAAAACACAGCTCTTACATGGATACCTCCTTGACCCCTAATCTTAATTTCCATATTTTCTCTGTTCTCAACCCAGCCACCTCACCACTAGACCCCTCTCTTCCAGTACAGACCTGCTCTAAAACTCTTGACCTTGCTCTCAACCCTTTCTCCCATATAACTAAACTCCCATCCCATAGGCACCTGACTGGATCCTAGATGGGAGCTCACAAAAAGTATTGCCATGTGTCACAGGATATGGTGTCCTGGAAGAGTGCCCCAGTTTCCCCATACCATAAGATCATAGACACAGTGTTCCTGCCACTACACACCTCCTTCCAACAGGATGAGCTTATGGCCCTTACCCAGGCCTTTAGACTCACCAAAGGACAATCTGTAACCTTTTGTACAGACTTGAGATAAGGTTACAACTTTCTTCATTTTGAGAAAGGGATTTTCTTACTCAGAAGATAACCCACATAATCAATAGCCAGCTTGTTTATGACCTGTTGGAAGCTCCCCAGTTACCACTAAGGACAGCCATTATTCACAACAGAGAGAATCAAAAAGGATGGAAGTTATCTCCATAGCCACAAATGAGGATGACTGCCTAGCTAAGATGATCATTCAGAGCTACACTATTCCTTAGTACCTGTTCTACCTGTGCCCCACCTTTGTACCATAGTCACAAATCCTTCTCTGAAGTCCAAACAGTTTTTGTAGAAACTCACTATCTCCTATTAGGGCTGTCAGCAATCTAAGTGAAATACTGATCCCCCTCCCACACCCCAAATCCATACTCATCAAGCTCGAGGGCATCTCCCAGTCACCATTTGGAAAATAGACTTCACTGGTATTCCCCTCCATATAAACTAAAATTCCTCTTAGTACTTCTGGATACCTTCACTGGATGGATTGAGGTATTTCCTTGTCCAATAACAAGACTCACAATTTCCTCCCTTCTCATCTCAGAAATTATTCTGCACTTTGGTTTACTCACCTCTCTACAGTCTGACAATGGTTCAGAGTTTGACTCTAATGTCATCTTGTCTGTAGTCCAATATCTCCAAAATTTCACATACTGTACCAACCACAACCCTCAGACAAAGTCATGAGGGCTAAGAGAACTCTTAAAGGAACTCTTACCAAAATAACAGTGGAGACACACCTGGACTGGGTAAAATTACTTCCTTAGCTCTCCTCAAGCTCTGTCCCCTCCCCAAATCTTATCCTATTGAGCCCTTTGGGCTCATATATGGGCAGCCCGTGTCCATACAGGGACTCTCTCCTACACGCCCTGTACTCCCCCCCCCCCCGCATAATGGATTCTCTCCCTACCTTCTTATTTTCCTCCCTGACCTCTTGGAATACACTCCACATCCACCCCTTCAGATGTGAGGCTCTTTTCCTGGTCTCACTCCGTCATCACCTCAGTCGACCCAAACAGGAAAGGGCTTTTACAGCCATCCTAATCATTCCCACTGCAGCCAAACTGCAGGGACAACTCTCCTGGGTCCATGTTTCATACCTCAAAAAGCACCTCCCATCTGCCTTTTTAAGCAATCCCAACTTGCCCTACTTTCCTAAAAATAATGAAACTCCCACCTACACTTAAACAGGACCATTCCACCAAAAGCCCTTGTAATGCCTTTCACCCTGTAGCCTCTGCTTGTACCAGAGGAACAAGAAAGACCACCTTGGAGTAAGAAGCACAGGTCTGGGACTCCTGGGACAACTAGAATGGGCATTCTGAGGAAAAGTCTTCCCTCTTCAAAATAGTTTGAAAAGTTGGCCTCTTGTTCTAAATGGAATGAAAGGGATGGCACAGCGTAACAAGAGATTGTTCAGGCTTAGAAGAATGAATAAAACCCAGCAGTCCATTCTTCAAAAATATGCTACTCTCACCTCATGGAAAGAGCTTGTATTCATACCTGGCAGGATTTATTGTCCTTGCTGACAGAGACGGGATCCAGTTGGTCAGCTGCCAACACTCTTAAATGCTAAAGCTGCTTCTAAAAATATCTTTCCTAATTATTAAATTCCCTCTCTGTAGAAGATAAACTCATACCAAAGTTATAATTCTTCTTGTTTCCTAAAGGCCCGTGTTTCCCAACTAACTCAAGCTACCAAATACCCTGTTGTTAAACTCATAGGCCTGGGACAAATTATTAACACTACAGTAGTCTGTATGTGACTTCACTGGGCAATACCCTCCATGCAGAGCCCATGTGCTCAACTGAGCCCATGTGATCCATGACAAAGCCCATACACTCAATCTCAGAGCCCACTCGATCCATATTGTGGCCTAGGCTTGCGCCCATGCACTCCATGCCAGGACCACCTATGACGTCAGAGCCAGGGCCCATCCTCTCGATCCCAAGAACACTGCCTCCAACTCCACCTCCTCCCTGCTTTGCAATGATCTCTCTTCTCTTTAGTGTATTACTTAGGATCTCATTTATCTGGCCCATGTTCATCCCAGATCCAAATAGCCCCATGTTTTCCATAGCACCACCAAATGGTCCTTCCATGCCTCCTATTTTGTTTATTCCAAATCCTATGCCTTCCGTTTCCATTCCTGCAGGCCCCAGGTTTCCCATTCCAATGCCTTTGTTCAGGTGATTGGAATCAATAGGCTGCCCTCCAGGTCCTAACCCCATGCCAATACCACCAAATCCATGAGGAAGTTGCTGTGGACATTCAGGAGGAGGGAAAATCTCCTTTTGGTAAGGCCCTCTCATCCATTTTGACTTGCATTGGTCTACCAAATAACAATTGTCTGTTGAACATAGATATAGCTTGCACAGCTTCAATGGACTGTTCACAGGGCCTATTCTACAACTTTTTCCATATTTATCCTCCAGAATATATATATCCACCTAGATGAAGAGCTACAGCTAATCAATTGCTGGAGGATATTCTTATTTGAGGTTCCTTCTTCATAGTTTTGACTAAGTTTTGTGTCGAGTTGACAAAAACTACCAGTACAACTCTGTCATTTATTCTTTGAGACAGGGTCTCTCACCTGCTGCTCAGCTAGACTGGCTGGCCAACCAGCTCCAAGGACCCTCCTATGTCTGCCTCTTCAACACTGTGGGCAGACTTGATTGCCAGTGCCACTAGCTTTTTACATGGATGTGAGGGATCTGAACTTAGGTCTTCATGTTTGTGCAGCGAGCCCTTTACCAACTGAGTCATGTCTCCAGCTTGCAAAGAGTGATTTTTTAAATCATTCTAACACAGATGTGTCAGAAACTTTTTGTCTTCTGGTAGATACTGTACAAAGAATTGCATTAGACTACACATTAAATGCACAAGCACTAATAAAATCCGATGAAAACAAAACAGCTTTTGTGATATCTGCTGCTAAAGATAAGCAGAAAAGCCCTCACATAAAAATATAATTATGGTATGCCCCTTTTAGAGACTTTATAAAAATCAGTCAATTGGTGCCAACTTTCCAATCACTAATAAAGAAATTAACATATCAAAGTAATAAAAGTTCATTGATTGTTTACGTATTTTATTACTAAGAGTAAAAGAAAGATGAACTATATAAAACTAGAGGTATATTTGGTATGGTATTTGAGAAACTGAGTCTATATCTGGTTCTATAGGAATAGTTGTGGTTCTGTGCCTGGAGAGATGGCTCAGTGGTTAAGAGCACTGACTGCTCTTGCAGAGGACTGGGGTTTGATTCCCAGCACCCACATGGCGGCTAAGAACCATCTTTAGTGCAGGGTGTGGTGGTGCATGCCTTTAATTCTAGGCAGAGGCAAGTGGATCTCTGTGAGTTCAAGGCTAGCCTGGTCTGCAGAATGAGCTCCAGGCCAGCTGGGACTAAGGGGAGAGACCCTATCTCAAAAAACAAACAAACAAACAAACAAAACCAACAAAAAAACACAAATGTTAGGAATAGTTGCAGTTCCTACAGTCACCTCTGGGTACTGACTACGATTGTGAGTTGATAAATGAATTATTAGTTTCAACTGCTATGAGTGTAAAACTAATATAGATTATAGTAAATGGATAGTTCTTGATGCCATCGAAGATACTCCAGAATATGGCTAATATCTTAGAACTCACTGGGAGTTAGAGCTGGAAATAATTTAGGGAGCATGATGGAAAGCTGTATAATTGTCTTGGTCAGAGTATCAGTAGAAAGTTGGCTTTAAAGACATTGTTGGTGAAGTCTCCTGACAGAATAACATGTTCATATAAACTGGAGGAGGAGGGAATTTGTGCTGTGTAAGGGTCAAAAATTTCAAATTGTTGCCTGAGGGCTGGGGCCACAGCTCAATACAGCAATGATTGTATGCTCAAAGTTCCAGTACTGTAAAACAAACAAACAAACAAAATTTGCTGAACACACAACCCAAATTTCTGGACATGTTGGTGCAGGCCTGTAATCTCAGCACTGTAGTTGTGGCAAAGCAATCAACAGATCAATGCTAGTCATGACACTATAAGGAAGTTTGAGCCTAGACAAGGCTACATGAGACCCTATCTCAAAAGAAACAAACATTGTTGCTTGAAATTTGTGGAAAGGAGAAAATATAAATGACAAATCTAGCCCTATGACCAAGGATGTGATTGAGAAGTACCAGATTATTGGAAGAATATCAGGAAAAATACCCAGTTTGCCTAAAGGAGGTTGTTAGTCTGAAGCAGGGTTTAAAGATATCTCTTTGTTTTTCCAGTCTTGAGTTGTACAGACAAGCAAGTATACTGTACATCACTCATCAAAGAAGTTTCTTTTTGCAGCAAATGGAGGCTATTCCAGAGTCCCACAAGTCATCAAATATAGAGAATATACGTCTGAGAGATGCTCATCACATAGTAACAAATCAACATTGGAACCTCTACACCTAAGGCTTATGAAACTTAGTAGAACAGGGGTTAGAGAGAATACTAATATGTCTCTCAACTTTCACCACCAAAGCTTCCTTATACAATAGAGTGCGATGCACACAGAAGGCCACAACTGGCCAAAGTGCAGAGAATAAGAGATTGGAGAGTGTGTGTTCCCAAATAAGATGCCCATATTAAACCTAACCCATCCATGGCTCAAGGATCATTGTGAAAGAGAGGGCAGAAAGCTTGTAAGAGCCAGGGTTGGTACATTAACATGAGGAAACAGAGGTTTTCGGGCTCTGGGAATGTACTCGTGTGAACTTGCAACAATGGGAACAGCATGCCCAAGACCTATGCTGACTCAATCAGACAAAAACACAGCACAGAACTGGAGAAACGGGCAGCTGACCTCAACCTTAGCCAAGGACTATTGGCAAGATATTCTTTAAGGGAATGAGTCTAGATAGGCTGACTAGACGCGAGTAGTTGAACTTGCACTGAAGGACATCTTAGTATAAACACTTGGCTAGATAGGACTTAACCTATATGACAGACTGCATGAGGTCTGGTGAGGGCTGCTATGAGGGGGGGCATGAATGTGGGAGAGGGTCTAAATGTAAGATATATTATATGAAATGCATGAAAACTGAATAAAACTCTACATTAAAAATAAAGTTATCGCCGGGCGTGGTGGTGCACGACTTTAATCCTAGCACTTGGGAGGCAGAGGCAGGTGGATCTCTTTGAGTTCAAGGCCTACCTGGTCTACAAAGTGAGCTCCAGGCCAGCTGGGACTAAAGGGAGACCCTGTCTCAAAAAGATTTAAAAAAAAGTTATCAAATAGAAGCTAAAATACATATCTCTTGCTGAGGGCTTTCAAAAAATAAGGAGAACTCTTAAAAAACTTAAAAAGAATCTACTTTAAAAACTAAAAAGGAGGGCTGGAGAGATGGCTCAGTGTTTGAGAGGGCCAACTGCTCTTGCAGAGGACCCGGGTTTGATTCCCAGCACCCACATGGCAACTAAGAAATGTCTTTAAGCCGGGCACGGTGGTGCACACTTTTAATCCTAGCACTCCAGAGGCAGAGGCAGTTGGATCTCTGTGAGTTCAAGGCCAGCCTGGTCTCCAGCTGGGGCTATAGGGAGACCCTGTCTCAAAAAAAAAAAGTAAAAGGAATCTACCATAGAATCCGGTTAGACTACTACTTGGCATATATCCAAAGGAATCCTACTCCAGAGATACTTGTATATCTATGTTTATTACTGCTCTTTTCAAACCATAGGTAAGAAATGGAAACATGGGCTGGAGAGATGGCCTAGCGGTTAAGAGCGCTGACCACTCTTACAGAGGACCCGGGTTCGATCCCCAGCACCCACATGGCGGCCGAGAGCCGTCTGAAACTCCAATTCCAGGAGAACTCCAGTTCCAGGGGAATCCGAGACCCTCTTCTGACCTCCGCGGCATTGCACGACACGGGTGCACAAACCTGCATGCAGACAGTACATTCATACACATACAGAAATAAATTTAAAAAAAATTAAAAAAAAAAAAGAAATGGAAACAATATAAATGTTCCTCAACTGAGTAGTGGATAAGAAAAATGTAGTACATGTACATGATGAAGTTCAACTCAGTGGTAAAGAAAGATGAAATCATGAAATTTTCAGGTAAATGGATGGAACTAGAAAGTGCTATAGTAAGTGAAATAACAGACTCAGAACAAGTGATGTATATTCTCTCTCACTTGTGGATCTTAGCTCCAAATCCTCCTTGTATGTGAGCATATATCCTGATATAACTGCAGAAACCAGGAAAATGAAAAGAAACTATGGAGGTAAAGGGAAAGAAAGAGCCCAAGTGAGAGAGGTAGTAGGAGACAGACCTTACTAAGGAAGAAACGGGAAAAATGAATTTCCCATTTAATGGGAAAAAGAGAAGGGCAGGAAGATTGTAACACCCAGAGGGTGCATGATTATAAGGAAACAAAGTTGTAAGCCTCCTGGGAACCTAATCATATAAACTTATAGCAATGGCGACAGTGTGCATAAAACCCATGCAACCTCAATCAGAAAAATATAGCATAGATAGGCTGACCAGGCTCCAGAGGATGAACTCACACCAAGGGACACCTGGGAACATAATGTTTACTTGATGGGCCTTAACAAACATATATAGCAGAATGCATGAAATCCTGTGGGCAGGCTATGGTAGGTGCAGATAGGGGAGAGTACCTAAATATGATTGAAGTATATTGTATGAAATCCAAAAAAATTCAATAAAAATACATTGAAAACAACATATAAACATGAAAAAGGAAGTTTTAGAGGAACTTTGAATTGCCTTAAGGAACTGTAAGTCATTTCTAATGCACTTTTGTTACATACCTGAACCTGGAAATTTCTAAGGGGGCCGGCCCTAACTGAAGGAAGGAACATGCTATTGAAACTAAAGGAAGGAAAGTCTTCATCACATATGGGTAAAACAGTTGGCAGGTTTTCATTTTTCAGGTGTGTGGAAAACTTGATTGGAAAATGATGAAGCTGCCTAGAAACCTGTAACAGTGGATTGAAGGAGTCATCTGGTCTCCTTTCGCTGCCGTAATTAGAGTGTGATAAAGGCAAGAAAAATAGGATACTAGACAGTGAGCAACCAGGTCTTCATTTGGGCAATTCTCATTGTTTCTACCTTGGGTCAGGAAGTTAAACCAAGATGTTGCTTATGAAAGAATAGCCACTATGGAAAGCAGTGTGGAGAACCCTTGTATTCTTCTTTGTTTTTTAAGTAGTCTATATATTTTGGATGTTAATGCTCTGTTAGATGTATCAGTGGTGAAGGTTTCTTCCCCCTCTGTGGGTTTTCTCTTCACTTCCTTGATTGTTTCTTTAGCTGTACAGAAGCTTTTGAGTTTGATGAGGTCTCACTTTTCTGCTGTTGACCTTATTTCCTGCGCAGCTGCTGTCTGATTTAGAAAGTCTTTTCCTACACCTATGTCTTATAGATTGCTGCCAACTTTTTCTTCTATTACCTTCAGGGTTTTGGGTTTCAGGTTGAGATCTTTGATCCACTTGGAGTTTATTTTGTACAGAGTGAGAGGTAGGGGCTTAATTTTGTTCTTCTACAAATGGTGATCCAGTTTGCCAACACCATTTGCTGAAGATGCTGTCTTTCCTCCATTGAACTTTTTTGGTTCTCTTTGTTGAATATGAGGTGGCTGAAATCATATGAGCTCAAGTTTGGAATACAAATGACCTACTGAAAAGATGGAGTAAAGAGCAGAACAGAGACTTCACCAATAAGGAAGTAAACATGGTTGAGAAACATCTTAAAAATGCTCAACATAGTTAATAATTAATGAAATGCAAATTAAAACCACTCTAATGTATCATCTCACTCCAATAAGACTGTCCAAGATCAAAAAAACAAAAGATACCAAATGTTGGAGAGGTTGTGGGGAAAGGGGAACATTCAACCACTGCTAATGGAAATGTAAACTCATACAACCACTGTGGAAAGCAGTGTGGAGAATCCTTAAAAGACTCAAAGTAAGCCTGCCACCTGACCCAGTCATACCCTTCCTGGGTATATACCCACAAGACTCATTCTACCACAAAGATACATGCACAGTTATGTTTGTTGCAGCTCTTTTCACAACAGTGAAGAGCTGGAACCAATCCAAATGCCCCTCAACCAATGACTGGATAACAAATTTGTGGTACATCTACATGATGGAGTTCTATGCAGCAATAAAGAAAGATGACATGTGCAAGGTGTGGTGACACATGCCTTTAATCCTAGCACTTGAGAGGCAGAGGCAGGTGAATCTTTGTGAGTTCAAGACCAGCCTGCTCTACATAGTGAGTTCCAGGACAGCCAGAGCTACAGGGAGACCTTGTCTCAAAAAGACCAAAAAAGGGCTGGAGAGATAGCCTAGCGGTTAAGAGCACCGACCGCTCTTACAGAGGACACCGGTTCGATCCCCAGCACCCACATGGCGGCTAAGAACCGTCTGAAACTCCAATTCCAGGAGAACTCCAGTTCCAGGGGAATCCGAGACCCTCTTCTGACCTCCGCGGCGTTGCACGACACGGGTGCACAAACTTGCATGCAGACAGTACATTCATACACATACAGAAATAAATAAAATTAATAAAAAAAAAAAGTAGGATTGGGAAGTTGGGTGTGATGGCACATGCCTTTAATCCTAGCACTTGGGAGGCAGAGGCAGGCGGATCTTTGTGAGTTCAAGGCCAGCCTGGTNTGAAACTTTGCAGGTTAATGGATGGAACTTGAAGCCATTATGCTAAGTGAAGTAACACAGTCCCAGAAAAAAAAAGCAAATGGTTTCCCTCATATGTGGATGCTGACACCAAATCTCCAGTTGGCAGGCAAACTGAGCAACTTTATTATTGTATTTCTTTGTATCTTAAATTTTGTTACATTGATCAACAGGTCTGTTTTTGTGCCAGTACCATGCTGTCTTTAAGACTATAGCCCTGTTGGGCTGGAGAGATGGCCTAGCAGTTAAGAGCGCCAAATGCTCTTGCAGAGGACCTGGGTTCGATCCGCAGCACCAAACATGGCGGCTGAGAACCATCTTAACTCCAGTTCCAGGGGAATCCGAGACCCTCTTCTGACCTCCGCGGCATTGCACGACACAGTTGCACTAACCTACATGCAGACAGTACATTCATACACATAAAAAAATAAAATAAAAAAGACTATAGCCCTGTAATATAGCTTGAAGACTAGTAAGGTAATCCCTCCTGTATTGCACTTTTCACTCAGGGTTGCTTCAGCTATTCTGGGTTTTTTGATTTTCCATATGAATTTGAGGGCATCAGAGACAAATATATCCATGGGTTCATGGGCCAGTCTACCTAGCTAAATTGACGAGATTGATGCTCCATGAGAGATCTTATCTTTTTTTTTAATTTTTTAAATTTAATTTAGTTTTTTGTTCATGTACGAATGTACTGTCTGCATGTAGGTTTGTGCACCTGTGTCGTGCAATGCCTCGGAGGTCAGAAGAGGGTCTCAGATTCCCCTGGAACTGGAGTTCTCCTGGAATTGGAGTTACAGATGGTTCTTAGCCGCCATGTGGGTTCTGGGGATCAAACCTGGGTTCTCTGCAAGAGCAGTCAGCGCTCTTAACTGCTAGGCTATCTCTCCAGCCCGAGAGACCTTATCTTAAATACAAGGTGGAGAGCCACTGAGGAAGCTACCTGATGTTGACTGCCAGCCTACACTGTCATGCACACACATGTACATGTGTAAATGAAAATGTATGTGTATCACATACTTAGAGGCCAACAATTGTATGGTTTTCTCTCTTGTACAAATACACTTATTTCCTTTTTGATATCTCCTCTCATTCTAAATTCTAAATAATTCAGGATGACCTACCATCAAAAAACCTCCCCTTGAATTCTCCATGTAACTACAGAAATCACTTTCTTATCTCCATTCCAAGGAAGTACCTTAGTTTTCACTGCTTCACTCTTGAATTCGGCTTGTGTTCAGGTTAGTCTGGTTTCATTCTATAAGATGTCTCACCTACCTCAACTGATATCTGTACCAACAATATTAAAAAGGCTGTCCTAATAATGGACTCTGGAGGACTCATCTCTTAGCACTCAACTGACCTCACCTCTCTCTACCATCATCGTCCTTTCTCTTTGCTTTGTGTTTCTGATTCTTTTTTCGTAGTTTCTTTCCTGTTACTCTTGGGTTTCTTTCTGTTTACTTTTAAGACTTCCCTTGTGTGTTTATAATATTAGCATTCCTTGAGATCTATTCTTGGCTTGGTCAATCTATATTATGTATCTTATTGCTTGATTTAATTCATTTGAGTTCATGGCTTCATCTGATGTTCACAGTCGAGATCTCTCTATCTTTGTCTCTGTCTCTGTCTCTGTCTCTTCTGGTCTAGAGTGAATTCTTGAAGACAAGACTAAAATGCCCATTGTGTTCTATACATCTGGCATGCTTTAATAAGAACCTCAAAATCATATCTTCTCTAAATATGCTGCTGCCACCTACAAATATGTGCAGGTACCTGTGTTCAATTCATCAGTGAAGTGCAACAGCATCAATCAGCTGCAAATAAGAACTCATTTTCATGCTGGATGGGCAAGAAGCAGTAAGCTACAAGGGGGAAAAGTCAAATGAAGAATGAAGAAAGGAAACCAGTGCCATCCACAAAGATAAGACGTCAGCTTCAACCAAACCCTAGATAGCATCCAGGGTATTGACTGTAGTTCAATAGTCAGTGCCTTCTCAGTATCCCTGCAATGAGGTTGTAGTTTGAAAACTTTGAAACTCATTGAAAATGCCTAATCTTCCTCTTCCCTTGTTCCCAGAAGCTGGCCATACATCCTTCTTTACTGAAAAATAAGTCCTTGAGAGTGACTCTCTTAATTTGCTACCCAAATACAAAACTAGCTGCAGCTATATATGGCCACCTCTCCTGCATCTAAGATGGAAATATTGCTCTTTGTGTTTAAAGATAATGTTTTATTTTTTATTTGTTTTTTCTTTTTTTTCTTTTTATTGATGCTTTGTGTATTTCATACGTCATTTTCCAATTCAGTTCAGCCATATTTCCCTTGCACTCCCCCCCACCCCCCCACTACATCCCAGATCATGATTTCTGCCATAAATGTCCTGCATCTTTCTCTCAGTTTTTTTTCATTTTTTAGCAATAAGTGATAATTTATGAGTACAAGCATCCTTCATGTAAAACCAATTTGCAGGCTGTTGTGCCCAAACCCCCACAGCCCCACCATCCAGCGGGGGGGAGGGGGAGGCTTGTATGTTCAGTCAAGTTGATCAAATGAGTGTCCAGTCTATAGTTTCACCATTATATATAGTCTGTAGTTTCACCATTAACCCCAATCACAGCCCTTACATTCTACCATGCCCCCTCTTTCGCAGATTGTTCCCTAGGCTTAGAAAAGGGGCACAGATGGATGAGAAGCAAAACAGGCTACTTTCTCTGGAGCTGTTGTCTTGGACGCTGGTCAATTCTGGCTGTTTCCTTTCATGGGCTGACAGTTTGTCCAGGAATAACCTTTCAATCCTATCCTACTAATGAAACATAAGCAATTAGATATATAGGTATTTAAACAGCACTAATAGTTATGGTAGGTTACTTTGGTATAGACACATATGTTTGGATGGTATGTTAATCCATGAATTACATATTTTTTC
The DNA here is from genome assembly GCA_009823505.1 of Rhizomys pruinosus. Taxonomy (NCBI): domain Eukaryota; kingdom Metazoa; phylum Chordata; class Mammalia; order Rodentia; family Spalacidae; genus Rhizomys; species Rhizomys pruinosus. The sequence continues at coordinate 537,614 of VZQC01012009.1, read as the reverse complement.
CTGTTAAATATGACAGGGTCTTACTGTGGCTTATAACATCTCCTAACCTGTAGAGGATGTAAGCTTGTGGCATCAGCTGTGGCTTATTCCTCCAAGGAGAGAGCCAATAGCCAATTAGATTTGGGATATACAGGCATATGGCTGCCTCTGCTGCACAGTATTTCCAGGCAGGTGAGGTGTAGCTGGTGCTGATGGTGGAGTCTTGCTAGACTCAAGGAGACCCGTATTTGCTTTATTGGACAAGGCACCATAGGGTATACAGATATCACATAGGGTAATTTATGTGTACTAAATCAATTGAAAGTCGTGGCTTATAAAGTGGTCATTTAAAACTCTTTTAACTTAGTACAACTGAGCTTTGTTTAAGACAGGTTTCTTAGTAGCCAAAATCTTTCACCACCTCATCATTGAAACTTATTATTACAGTGATGGTGATTAGGTCAAGATTCACAGCATAGTACATGCAGAGAATTAAATTGCAATGTGGAGTCGTTCCTTAAGTAATAACATCTCTATTACCCCCCTCCTCCCAAGGCTTTGGCACATCTCTAGCAGGGGTGTGGAAATATTGTTAAAGACTAACGGCTCAGAGAGGACTGCTTGAGAAAGTGTCTTCTGGTACTACAGAGATGCTGCACTCATAAACTCACTGGTAGCTGTGGTTGCCAGCACAGCACCTGCACAACATACACATCCACACAACACTCGAATGTGACTGTGAGAGGGGCTCAGTAGCCCTTATTTCCTAGCTGAGAGTGATTAAACAGTTGACAGCTGCCTGGGGAAGGCAGAGTCGGTATTCTTCAGTGTGTGGCTCTCCTCAAGTTGCCCCTACTCCAAAGGATATCCCTATAACACAGGCGATTTATGACCAATGCTGAACTGCACTTAGTGGGTTATAAGAGAAAAAGAAAAGCATTGAGTGAAGGGGGATCAAGGGAGGTCTAGGAGAGTTTGGAACGGAGATATATAGGTGTGGGTGTTCTAACGTTGGGAAATTAATATTTTCTGAGGACATTTCAATACAGCTGGGTTGAAAAGGCAAACATGTACCACCTCCAGAAGAAATCCGGCTGCAGCCAGACCAGTGGAGTGCTGCAAAACCAGTCTTTAAAACTCCAGCTTGTTCTGGATTTCCCCAGAGAATGTCTGCACTCTTCTGGCAGGCCTCCTCTTCAGGGGTCAGAGTCACCTTCTAAACATCTGAGACCCCATCTCAGCAGGGCACACTGAGGAAGACATCATCCTTTACTCCACAGAGACCCTTAATCATGGTCAAAATTAGATGCACACCCCTAAGATTCTTCATTATACTCTCTTCCAGATAATGACCATAGGGACGTATAACCTTTCAGTTTGACCACCCTTCACGAGGCAACTGTCACTGCCACCTGATTGTTGAACTCCTTCCACTTCCCCATTATCAGCGTGGTGCCATCCAGTTCTGGTCAGCATACTCTTCAGGGAGACACTCGCAACAAGTATGCATTCACCTCCACCAACAGGCAACGTCTGAGTCCCATCCTCACCCCAAGGACCCCCTGTGACAATATATAGCAGGTGACCTGCCCAGTCTATTCTAACATCAGGTAGGGGACACTAGGCTGAATCTAGATCACTAGATTACAGTAACTAGGTTTGGGGAAACACTACTATCTTCCAGCCGAGATAGCCCTAATATTTGATCCAAACAAACAACTTTGACTTTACAACCTTAGAGTGGTAACTGTGAAGTTGTTCACATTGTGCAGGACCAAATTAGAAGATTCTCCCCTCCTTGAGCTGTGCCCCAGCTGTGGTAATGTTCAGCTTGGAGTTCGCAGCCACATTGTAGTCTTTTCCAGAGACAATTTTTGGTGCCTTAAAGAACTGACTAGCGCTGCCCACACCCACTCCCCCATCCAGCCCACAGTGAATCCGATCATCCTATGTCTGATCAGTTCTCGCGTCTCCACTGACATCAACAAGAGGCAGGTTTCATCCTGCAAACTTCCTTCACTAAGAATACTGATGGCACCAGGCCATGCCAAAGCCACCGCACCAAACCCAACAACTGTGATCTTGCTCCTGGGGGCTTGTTCTTCTCTTAAGACAAGATTCACGATCAGTTGATCCCTTGAGCTCTTGCCCTTCTGGATTGGAATACCAAATGGACCAGGTAGTGGACTATGGGTCGGTAATTGGTGGCAAGCCTCAGTTAGAATCCCAAGAGTCGAGGCAGTGCAGCTCCAGGCACTACACCTCATCACTCTATCTACTTACCTAACTCACCCTAATATCTTTCTACTCCCCCTCTTCCTGGCCATATTCCTGAACACTTAGTAGGGGTGGTTAGGAAATGTGCTCCATCTGGGCTAACACTAAAACATTGATTGTACTCCGGAACGCACATTTGACATAGCCAAAAGACTCCTGCGGTATTCACTCTACATTATATGCAAGAGAAACTCTTCTCTGATTAATGGTTGAGAGTACTCTTTGTCTATGGGTATACATATTACAGCTACACCCCGTTTGGTGTCATGTTATTTTCACGTTTAATCAACAATAAGTAAGACTTCCTCATAGGGTCATGAACCCCCCTCCAACTGTGTTTTTTTTTGCTGTCTTGTTGCTTTTTCTTTGTAAACACTATATCTTTATTAAATTTTGTGTTATCTATACAATATGTCTTAATCATAGTGTAGACCCCCTATCTAGTCAACCACACACCCCTACACACAAAGCCCAAGCCACATAAGATTCCATGTGTTTCCTGTCTATATACATTATCGATCTTATTCAAGCCCCATTTGTGTACCTAGCATGTCCTTCGGATGAGTTTCAATCCATTTAACCTCTTTCAACTACTACCCCAGACACTACTTCCTTAAATTAGATTAAGACCAAGTTTTTACAATATCAAGATCTACTCCTTCTAGTGGAGTGGGCCTCAATACCAATCTGAAACTCAGTTGGTTACCCCCCACGTCATCGCTGCCTATTGAATGCCAGTGGATACTTCTTGCCTACGAGAGGTGGCATTGTACTCAATATGGAACTTGACAGATAAGTAAGACAGGTAAAAACTTCCCATACATCTTTTACTTCCCCCAGGCCGTTAAAATTAGCAGGTAAGGCCTAGCTGCTCCTCACTATGAATGGTAATAGAAACGGGAATCATTCCAGTTATAGTTTTAGCTTCTATTCCCTGTAATACTTCAAGTCCCAGGATGTGTACGTATGCCCAGAGAAGAGATCTTACTCATCTAGTTTCTGGAAGCAGACAAGAGGAATTACAACATCTCTGTGTTGTTTTGGGATGGTCTCTCAAACCACTCATAGGAGGTACTTTATACCTGCCAGTGGGATTTTTGTTTAATAACACAATGGTGTTCAACACAGGCAGCCATTATCTCGGCCCTGCAGGATTTCCATTCCGCATTCTTGGTTAATCAATTCAATATATTCGTTTAAAGCTTTGATACAATACTAGTGCGCATCTTCACTATGGATTTTTCATACTCCTTCTTCACTCTTCGTTAACTCCTCTTCTCTGCCCTCCTCACTTCCCACTGACTCACCCCACAACATCTCACCGACTGCCTAGACAATCTCTTTTACACTATCCCCAACCGCGTCTTTTGCCTCTTAGTATGTATGCCTGTAACCTACAGGCGCTAACCCCCAGCCCCATTACTCATCCTTCAAAACATCCCTCTGCCCCCACAGTGACCCTCTTCCTTAGACTCTTACAACTTGCTACAAACATGTGGCTCCACTTTCAAACAAATTATTTTAACAAAAAAAAAAACACTTACCTAAAAAAAAGAAATTTTTCCCACAAACACCACTAAGGGCCGGCAGACAAACACAATATATTCATCTCTCCCCCATATTTGAAACCAACACAGTCCACCCAATCACGAGAGAAGGGAAACACACAACCGAAAGATACTAAAACATTTCCATCTCGTCGTTGACCATACCCCTCACTCTGCCATCAATCTCACTCCTACAGTCACTCGCATCTTACAAATGTGAAATTTCATTCTATCCATATTAATTATTTAAGCTTGCACATATTCCTTGCTGCGCACTACTGGACCATCTTCTTATTATTCATCCCTCATGTCATGTGACAGCCCATCTACAGCCCCACATTTCATTCTATTCATCGCCATCACTTAATGCAATGACCGATGTCTCAAAATCGAACTCGGACAGCAAAGTATGCTCTGCCACTTACGAAACATTAAGAGTACCTGGGACTGCACAGACAGAGGTATCCTACGCTTACGCGGGTTCACCCGAACGCACCGACTGCTCTTTGCAGCAGGACCCGGCGTGCTTCGATGCCACCCCCAAGCCCCCCCACCAACTCCGCAAGCGGCATAATGAACACGCAGTCCTGTACACCTCCCACGACTTCAAGCGCAAGAACTCCAGTTCACCGGGGTCACTGCAGGCCCTCCTTCTGAACTAACCCGCAGGCCCATTCGCACGACACGGGCTGCAAGCGACCTACCACATGCCATGAACTCGTACTTCAATACATATACACCAACCAAAAATAACACTATTAAAAAAAAAAAGCATCTACATAAAAAACAAAAAAAAAAAAAAAACAATTAGAGTCCTGGTGCGAATTAAACAGCAAGGCGCTGGCATATACCGCTGGGATCATGTGGCAAGGTCCTAATTCTAGTTCGGTGAGGACAACATCACACCATACGATCTGCCACTACCGTACGCTGCAACAAGTCACAGCCACTCCCATAAAAGCAGTAAGGAGCTCTCCATTTTCCACAGCTCACTAACAATCTATACTTCATGATTTTTGATAAATAACCGCTTTTCCTATGCATAAGAATTTTCTAAATAGTTTTACCGTTTTGGCATTTTCATGAATGACTATAGGTGTTGAACATTTTTTTTTTTTTTTTTTTTTTTTTTTTTTTAATTAAAATTTTATGAATTTTATATGAATATATTCTTAACATAAGTCTTTGAACATATTTAGACTCTCTTCCCTATCTGCAACCCTCTTATAGCCCTTCCCCCACCCCCCCAGACGCTGAATTTACTTGTATGCACTGTAATATTATAACTTAAGAGCTATCCGAGTCCACTTTTCCTTTGCATATGTGTCCATGCCATCCCCACTACACCCCGATAATCTGTTAACTTAGCATCACACACTCTTACACAGAAACCGATTCTTCACCTCTCCAGCAGTCCATCCCCGACTATGGTCAATAGTTCCTGAGGCACTAAGGCGACAAATCCCACTCTCTACACTTCTGCCACATCCTACAATCAGCTGGGATTTTGTCTGGCTTAGACTTGCTCATAGTCCCTGAGCGCATGCTGTTTATCATTGCTCCCACTGAGTTTGGCAGGTACACTACTCCTTCCCAGCCCTTTCTACCCTAATAAAATGTTTCCTATGTAATGTCATACCACCCACCCTCTGGATTCTTATCAATCATCATACACACACTCCACTCCAACATCGTTCACCAACTAGTCCCCTGAGATCTGGCGAGTGGATGGTTTGATATCAGGACTGTCTTCTTCAGAATAAGCACTCTCGCAGTCTCCTATATTATCTGACACTTCAGACACCACCCCTAAATCATAGCCAGTTGTGGCTTTTCGCAGTTACAATCAGCATCTTGTTCTGCAATAGACGGGAAGATATTCATTGGTGAGAGAGAAAGAGATGCAATTAAGAATACCTCCTTACTGCCCATCCCCAAACAAACAGTTGTATGGTGATTAATTTGTCCCTGAGCCTAGGTATAAGAGGTTGCATTGGTAATGTTGTAACTCCTAGGGCTGGTAACACTCAGACACTTGTTTCTCTCGTTGATATATGACCAGTGTACTCACCACTTTGATAATGATCTCTATAAATCTGCAAAGAGAGAAACATCTTTGATGCGATGATCGAGAGGTACAACTTACTCCTGTCTCTAAACTCAATAAGCGGATTGCAGTACTTATAAAATACAGCTAGCACATTAGTCACTAAGTGCGAATGCTGGAAAAAGTCAAGGTTTTTCTCAATAACAATCTATTGACCCCCCCACACGCCAACGCCCCATAAGCTATTTTGGCTGTGTATACATGGTATCCGACACTGAACGTTCTACTCCCAGCCTGTGAGCGGCCCATTAACACTCCAACTCTAGACGAGCTATTGACTTTCCCTCACCACATAAACGTTCTCACTACTGGCCTCATCTCTGCGAAGTAGGTTTTTCCTAGGCATAGCTCACTTCGTTGTGGTTCTAATCCAAGTTCTACAGCTGCATACGGATACTGCATCTGACGTTTATCCTTCAGGCTCATTTTGTATAGTATCTTCAGATACTATGGGAACTGGTCATCAGCAAGGAAGCTTCCACTTCAGTTTGATTTCGGCAAATCCTGTATATGAAGTATGCTCTATCATCAGCAATATGCTCTTACCTCCTTCAAAATTTTGGACACGCCATTCAACGGCGCTACGTAATAGTACCTCACACCAGCACCGATTACAAGCCACCTGTGATAATATTTGGGCATACTCGTGGAGATAACTTGACCAGCCCACAAAAAAAACCACTAACAATTGATAAAGAGAAGAAACTTACCTCAGATCTGAATGTGCTATTTATATATGCTATATAGACTTCAGCTACTCACAATAATGCATATATGCAACAGAGTAATCTTCAGTAGGCACTTATACTGAAACTACGACAGTTATCTTCTGGTATTTTCACAAACCACCTAAAACAAGATATTATTTCTTTCCTTTCATCCTCCCCCTGTTTACAAAAAAATTGTCAGCTAAATAAATTACCACTTGGCGTTGAGGGAGAGCCCCACTCCGGGGAACTGTATATCCCATTGGGATTGGATCGGTGGGCATGTCTGTGGAGTATTTTCTTGATATGAAATTGATCAGTGCAAAATAACCTGATCTGAGAAAGGACCGCAGAACCACAGTGAGAGTCAGGATTTTCAAAAACCCACCCTAACTGGAGCAGTTAGTCATAGATAATTAGATAATAAGAAAGCACAGGCTAGAGACCATCGGGCACGAGGAGAAAGACGCTCAGCCAGACATGTTGATCACACATAAATTGGATCTAAGATGATTTAAGCTGCCTGTCCTCTACGCTTGTCCTGCTCGAGTCAGTCCTACCTAAATGAAAAACCGAACCTAAACGCTGAACCCACCCAGTAAGCTGAGGAATGAAATGATAACACTAAATAAAACCATAATATGCATCACTACACAGTCGGTATGACGGACACGAGTGTTTATAGTCAAAGTAATTGACAGACGCAACTGAAGACTCTGTACTATCACCCGCCTCCTGAATATGCATCACCAAGTTAAGACCTCATCCTAAATTTCTACATGCTCCAACTCACCACTTGATACACCCCATGGTCTTCTGCACTATATTTTGTATCTCCAGATAAATTTTTACCCCTTTACGATCTTCATCGATTACCTTTCCGATTTTTCCTGGTTTCTGCATTTATATCGAGTTACATCCTCACATGTAAGGATTTGGAAGCTAGCGATTTCACAATGAAGGAGACGCATATGGCACTCTGGTTATATTCTGAGATCCTGCAATCTAAACATTCCACTTAGCATAATAAGGCTCTAGTTATTCAACTCATTTCACACCCCGAAAAAGAAAGATATGTTATACAGGATGGCCTGTAAGGACAGCTGGCATAGCAGATGAGCAAACGGAAATATTAATACTACAGCAGCATCAGAAAGCGCAAGAGATAGGAGATATCCATGTGAGCTTCCAACTTCCAAGCCAGCCTCAGCGCCCCTATCAAGAGTGGAGTTCCAAAACCAGCTCTGGAAGCTATGGGAAGACTCTGTCTCATAAATAAATAAAGTACAAACTACAATAAATAAATAAATACAATAAATACATTTCAAATATTCTTTGATTTGCCCATATACGACAGAAATTGCCCTAGATATAACAAACACCATATTCAGTTATTCATCAATTATCCACATACAGTATACCAAGGACCTCGAGAAATCTTTCGGAATTGTATTCTATTTCACTAGCTCTTGCTAACCAGAGGCAAGATTAACCAAAAATAACTGGCTGGCTCATGCCATATATACGCAAGCCAGAGACTAAATTCAGCCACAACATCAACACTTTTAGGTATGTGCTAAGGAATATAGTCCACATCAATTATAGATATAAATTTACTTATATTAGTTTCTATTAAGACAGTTTCTTCATCATGCGAAACAACTACAACAATACTCATCCCACACGCACTGATAAATTCCATACATGATGTTTATGTAAAAGACCCATTTTACATATTACATTGCAGTGATTGGAGGGTTTTCCATGTTCTTCAAATGCTCTGACACGACAATTTGTAATGCTCTATAGTGTCTTGACAAAATTACGAAATCCTTAGCATATGTTGGAATGGAGTAAGATGATATCTCTACATAACAAGTAGTCTTCAGCCCGGTGGGTGGTGGTGACAAACCACGCACTTTAATCTAGCATCTTTGGAAGGCACCGCAAGGAGTCAAGAAACTCGTGCTAAATACTCTTGTATATCTTAAACAAGCCTGGTCTCAGGCACCAGAGCGGAGTTCCAGGACAGCTGTGGGTTCACTATACAGGGAGCATGCCCCCAGAATCGAAAAGAAAAAAACAAACAAAAAATAGTTTCAATTTCTTTCTTACAGTACTAATCAAGTATCGATTCAGAAAGCATTGAACACTATTCTACCTCATAGGGTATTTGACTTAAGAAGCACTAATTTGTATAAAATAATCAAAAATTTCTCTGGTATTAATAATCGTATAGAAAAGAAAATACCTAAGACTAGTTATTTAATTAGGAGAACATCCAATAACAATTAAATGTTATTCTATGAAGATTTAGTTTTTTGTATAATTCTGAATTCATTTGATACTCATCAATTAAACACGACTATTAATCCTCCACACCACTGGTCAAATATACATATCTGGTATAAGGATTTATTCATCATTCACAACATTATTTATGCGGGGGCTTTCTTCTTCATTTCGGTTGCTTGTTATCACTATGCGATTACCTCACGGAAGCTCTTTCTTAGTTATCACAGATCGAGAAAGGAATCCCACAATATCCTCTCTGCATAATGACTATCACACCTACACAATCCTACTAAAAGAAAACTTTGAAAGCAAAGCTTGTTATCAAACTCCATCAGATTTACATCAAGCTCCCTTTGCTGTGCTTATATCTGTACAATGGTACCTATGTTTTCATTCATACACCAACACCACTAAAGCTTTCAAGAGTATATAGGTTTCTTCCATATAAAAGGACTTTGATCCTCTTGAACTTGACACTTTTGTTCAGGGTGAGAAAGAGGAAGGATCTATTTTCATTATAACAATTCTAAAGAATCGGCGATACACTATTGTTATGAATAGACTACAGTTTTGACACATCAGACACAAACTACACGCATAAAACCGTATTGTCCCTTGAAGTTTTGTCTTTCCCCTCAGTGGTGTGTTCTTTGCAGCTTAGTCACATATCAGCAGTTTCTGAAGTTGTGTGGAATCATCATGTTCGGACGAGTTTACTATTTCTGTTCATGACTCTAACGCACTCATGCTCATGATATTTATATATTCAAATACTTAAATAAATATTATTCTTTACAATACCTCTAAGCTCCTATCTGTTGCTAATATCTATCAAACACTGGCAAGCGTAAGTCCCACTACCTGTGCTATATTATGATGCTCATAGCGATCTGATAGCTTTGGAATATCCCCCAAACGTACTTTTCGTGTTTCTTCAATCACAGAATTTTAGCGAGTGTTTTCTGTCGTAATGAGAGTCATCTATTTCACAATATTTCAACAATCTCTGACATCACATACACGCACCAACATAGACAATCACATCAAAACGGAGAAAAAGATTCTTCCACAATATTCTTACTATGTGACGTGTCCATTCTCCTCAATCTCAACTTCTTAAAGGATTTTATAACTTGTCCAGCAATGAAACTTATTATCCATACGCATAATCCACTTTGTATGGATTAAGGAAACCTTTAATTCGTCATACAAACTTCTTTCTTTGGCAAACGAATGATCCTAGAAATAGCAAAGTCGTCAGCATTCGTGATCTGCTGGACTTTCTACAGCGTAGCCACCAATCAATTTTCCGGTACTACCACATCAGGAAAATAGACCATAGTGGGAAATTTTCTAGAATATTCAGCACTTTTGTATACTCAAGATGAGACAGCTGAGAACAAAACCCCGTAAGTTTTATTGACATCCCGAAAGTCTGCCTAAATTCTGTTAGTTACGTATCTATGCAAAAGTTTTCTGGGTGAATGGAAGATTTTTGGGGTCTCTTATATGTCTAATACAATATAACAACCATAATTAAAATGACAAAATGACACATACCAAGAGGGTATATACCCAATTTGAGCTTCTTTTTTCCAATTAATACTCCCGCTTTAATTATTCCATCTCCCACTTGTCTTCATTGTAAAAACATACATACTAAAGGAGACAACTCCAACCAGCACCGCTTTGAAGAGTGATATCTTAAATCATGAAAAATAACAGAGTCAGGAGAAGAACGTAATACTGGAGAACCAACTCAACACATTACTGCCTTGATATCTATGTCTTATTTAAACATATCCGTACAGAATACCACTACTTGAGTTTTTTTCTCCATTCAGCCACCAACAATGATGACTGTCTGGCCCACTCATTGTGAAGAGCGGGTTGTCAATATATCATGCCTTTAACAATATTATGAGGCAAGCTTGTCACCCAAATCAGAAAGAAACCCATACCGACAAACACTCCAGCTCCATTTCCCAACATCTCAGACCTAGCACTAATCTATCTATCTGAATCGCATGTTTGAGGATTTTTGCCAATTGCATCAGAAGCAAACTTATCATTACGACAATAAACTACAATACTCAGACCTATAGAACCGAAAAATGCACACCCAATCATCACCAAAAACAAATAAATTTATTTGTTTTCTTAAGTCCACATTTAATATCTATTTCTTATTACATTTATTAACTCTCTACTTTAGTGATTTGAAACATCACAGCTCAAATCTTAGAAGTAGAAATTAAGACCAGCATGGTCATGAGAAATTATGTATCGAAATTGATCATAAGACGAGATAAAAAAAATGAAGGCTCTATTAACTTATGTTCATAAGATCATTTTACATTTTGCTATTGAATTTTACCCAAATTGGTTAAGGAGTATTTAAGAATAAGATATTTGGCTTCAATAGGAGTTTGGAGAAATTCTCCGCACCCACTTCTTGATATTTCTTTTGAAACTCAATTTCTAACGCACATTGTTGTTGACAAGTCTTCTTGGAACGGAATCTGCTTCAACCAAATAAATTTGCAATGGTGATGCAATCAACATAATCTGAGGACCCTAAGAGCTTTTTCCATTAATAATATCCAACCCCCACCATGGACAGGGAGGGGTCCTTATTTGCTTTTTCATTTCATCCTGTGTTTTCTTTAGTACTTCCATTTCCTTTTTGAGCTTCTCAATCTCTTCTTGGTGCTTCTCAAACTCTTCTTGCTGCTCTTTACTTCGTTGGTTGGCTTCCTTTTTCAGTTTTTCTACTTCCTTTTGGAGTTTGTTTTTTTCTCCCTCTAGTTCTTTCTGGAGTTTGTCGGTCTGTTCCTTTAGTTCTTTCTGATGTTTGTCATTGTATCCCTCTAGGTCCTTTTTGAGTTTTACATTCTCTCTCTTTAGTTCTCTGAATTCCTATTTATGTTCTTTAATTTCTCTGCATAGGTCTGCAATTATTCCTCTATGATCTGTTCCTTGGGTCTCCTCCAAGGGGTTCCCATTGTAGCTATCTCCTACAGTTTTGGTAGAGCTTGGTGCAGGATTATCCTGTGCCTTTCCCATGTTGTCCCTTCGTCATGTCCCTGGCATGTGGGCTTCCCTTTTGTGGTTCATATCGCAAATACCTTTTCACTATGTTAGCAGATGGTTTTGCTTTCCTCCTTCAGATGCTTTTTTTTCCCTTTCCTCCTCCTTGTTTATGGAGTATTGACTTGTCTAGTTTTCAATTTTGTTTATATATTGGATATTGGAAGCCAAAGTACTCTTCTCTTCTTGTTCTGAAGGTTCTCCAAAAAAAAAAAAAAGTCCACTTGGTGGACTCTGATCTCCGACAGTGGTGGTGGTGGTGGCGTTGTGGGTATATGCCTGACCTAGCCCGTGCCCCGGCAGCCCACACTAATGTACAGAGCCACCGACCCTCTGGCCCTGGCGCCAAAGGCGAAGGGCAGTCCCGCCTAGAAGTTCTCAGAAACACGAGCCCCTAGCTGCAGCCCAGGAAAGAGTCCACCTCCAAAAGTACCTGCCCAAGTGACTTCCAGGCAGCCTGCACAAAGGTGCAGAGCCTCTGACCCAAATCTGCTGACCTAAAGATAATGTTTTAATGTGTGCCTTCAATTGCTGTGACAAAACACTCTGATCAGTACCAGTTTGGGGAGGAAAGGGTTTATTTATTTTATATCTCCTGGGTCACAGTTCATCGCTTAGGGAGCCCAAGGTAGGAACTCAGGACAGGAAACCAGTTGCAGGAGCTGAAGCACAGGCCATGCAGAAACGCTGCTTACTGGCTTGCTTCCCTGGCCCATGCTCAGCCAGAGCATGCATGCTGAGGTAAGAGGACAGCTTGAGGGAATCAGTTCACCCTTCCACCATGTGAAACCACCATGTGAGGAATAACTCAAGTTATCAGGCTTGCTGTGAAGTGCCTTTACCTCCTTCACCAATGCAACTGCCTAGTCACAGAAGTGTTTTTTAATTTTCCTTAATTTTTTATTGAGGTTTTGTACATTTCATACATTTCAGGGTTTTTTTTTTTGTCTTTTCCAGACAGGGTCTCCCTGTGGCCCCAGCTGTCCTAGAACTTGCTCTGTAGACCAGGCTGGCCTTGCACTCACAAAGATCTGACTGCCTCTGCTTCCCAAGTGCTAGGATTAAAAGACTGTGTCACCACGTCTGGCGATTTCAGGGTTTTTTTTTTTAGGAGTTCACATTTTTTCCCTTTAATTTTATATTACTCTTAATATATGAATACATACCCTCCATAGATATACCACAATTACAAAGTCTGAAAATAAGTGGTCAGTTAATTCTACAGCCATTAAGGAATTCACATTATAACAATATAGTTGCCTTCAGATAAAAAGAAATATAACATTAACTTTTCTCAGCTTGCCTTTCAACTATGGATCAGTCAGTCAGCTTTAGCAATGTGTAGGACACCTGTGACTTAAGTTCACAGCACAATTAGGAATACAGGAACACAGATTGGAAAAAGATAACATTGTTAACAATTCTCCTTTGGATGATGACATCTTGGTAAGGTCTTTTACTAATCTCTGGGAAGGTTTATGTGATACAACAGGGACATGAGTGAACATAACATTAAAAGATCTAGAAACAATAATCATCATTATATAGAAGTACTACACAGAGTCTTTCTATACTAACTCAAGCATAATTTGGAATCTTTGCCTGAATGGGATAATAGGTGCAAAGCGATAGCAAAAATTAAAACTCAAACACCTTCCAAATTTATTGCTAGTGTTCAAAACCACATTCATTTTCTGATGCACAAGGGCACCTCATATGTACAGTAACAAAACACTTACCTAGTCAAGGGGCAGAGATGGAGGCCAGGGTCTCAAATAGCAGGCTTTTCTTCTGAGAAAAAATAACAGAAGTGTCTAAAGAATTTCATTGACCTTCTTATATGTTGACAGTCTAGATGCAAGGCATATTGCATAAAACAGAGCAGTCACTCATTTCTTTGTCGATTTGATTGGAAATTTTGTATGAAATGCACAAAGCTTCAATAAAAATTTGCTTTGAAAGAAAACAGAACAGTCACTCACCTCTTAAACTTATATGCTCTTAACTCTGTAAACTTTTACTAAATATAGGGTATTACAGGCACACATAGGGTATCACAGATACACATAGGGTATTATGTGTACTAAAATCAATTGAAAGTCGTGGCTTATAAAGTGGTCATTTAAAACTCTTTTACTTAGATACAACTTGACTTTGTTAAGACAGGTTTTCAGTAGCCAAAATCTTCTACCCTCATCATTGAAACTTATTATTACAGTGAATGGTGATTAGGTCAGAGATTCACAGCTAGTCAAAGTGCAGAGAATAAATGAATGTGGAGTGTTTAGTCCTAAATATAACATCTCTATTACCCCCTCCTCCCAAGGCTTGGGCACATCTCGTAGCAGGGGGTGGAAATATTGTAAATACTAACGGTCAGAGAGGACTGCTGAGAAAGTGTCTTCTGGGTACTACAGAGATGCTGCACTCATAAACTCACTGTAGCTGTGGTTGCCAGCACAGACCTGCACAACATCAATCCACACAACACTCGAATGTGACTGTGAGAGGGGCTCAGTAGCCCTTATTTCTAGCTGAGAGTGATTAACAGTTGACAGCTCCTGGGGAAGGCAGAGTCGGTATTCTTCAGTAGTGTGGCCTCTCCTCAGTTGCCCCTACTCCAAAGGATATCCCTATACACAGGCATTTATGACCAATGCTAACTGCACTTAGTGGGTTATAAGGAAAAAGGAAAAGCATTTGATGTTGGAAGGGGGATCAAGGGAGGTCTAGGAGAGTTTGGAACGGAGATATATAGGTGTGGGTGTTCTAACGTTGGGAAATTAATATTTTCTGAGGACATTTCAATACAGCTGGGTTGAAAAGGCAAACATGTACCACCTCCAGAAGAAATCCGGCTGCAGCCAGACCAGTGGAGTGCTGCAAAACCAGTCTTTAAAACTCCAGCTTGTTCTGGATTTCCCCAGAGAATGTCTGCACTCTTCTGGCAGGCCTCCTCTTCAGGGGTCAGAGTCACCTTCTAAACATCTGAGACCCCATCTCAGCAGGGCACACTGAGGAAGACATCATCCTTTACTCCACAGAGACCCTTAATCATGGTCAAAATTAGATGCACACCCCTAAGATTCTTCATTATACTCTCTTCCAGATATGCCATAGGGACGTATAACCTTTCAGTTTGACCACCTCAGAGGCACTGTCTGCCACCTGATTGTGAACCTCCTTCCACTGCCCCTTATCTGCCGTGGTGCCCAGTTCTGTATTCAGATTCTTCAGGGAGATGCCAGCAATGTTCATCCCATACCACACAGGCACACTTGAGTCCCCATCCTCCCCAAGGACCCACCTGTGACAATTTAGCAGGTGACTGCCCAGTCTTTCTAACATCAGGTAGGGGAACTAGGCTGAATCTAGATCACTAGATTACAGTAACTAGGTTTGGGGAAACACTACTTATCTTCCAAGCCGAGATAGCCACTATATTTGATCCAACAAACAACTTGGACTTTACAACCTTAGGAGTGGTGAACTTGAAGTTGTTCACATTGTGCAGGACCAAATTAAGAAGGATCTCCCCTCCTTGAGCTGTGCCCCAGCTGTGGTAATGTTCAGCTTGGAGTTCGCAGCCACATTGTAGTCTTTTCCAGAGACAATTTTTGGTGCCTTAAAGATATAGGCTGCCACACTGGAATCCATCATCTATGTTGTCAGTTTGTCTCCCATGACATCAACAAGAGCAGGTTCATCTGCAAACTCCTTCACTAAGATACTGATGGCACAGGCCATGCCACCTGCACCAACCCCAACAACTGTATCTTGCTCTGGGGGCTTGTTCTTCCTTAAGAAGATTCACGATCAGTTGATCCTTGAGCCTTGCCCTTCTGGACTTGGAATCCAAATGGACCAGGAGTGGACTATGGGTCGTATTGGTGGCAAGCCTCAGTGGAATCCAGAGTCGGAGGCAGCAGCTCCAGCACACCCTCATCTCTTCTCGTTACCTCTCAGCCCTAATATTCTTTCTACTCCCTCTTCTGCCATATTCCCTGAACCTTAGAGGGGTGGTATAAATGTGCTATCTAGGGCTGAACACTAAAACATTATTTACTGGAAGCATCTTGAATAGCCAAGAAGACTCTGTATTCACTGACATTTATTGCAAAGAGAAACTTCTCTGATTAATGGTGAGAGTACTCTTTGTCTATGGGTATACATATTACACTACAGTTTGGTGTCATGTTAATTTAGTTTAATCACAATAGTAAGACTTCCCTCTAGGGTCTATGACCCCCTCAACTGTGGTTTTTTGTTTGCTTGCTTGCTTGCTTTTTTTGTAAACATATATCTTTATTAAATTTTGGTTGATCTCATACAATATGTCTTAATCATAGTTAGATCCCCTCCCCTATCAGTACACCCCTAGCCCAGCCACAAGATTCCATGTGTTTTGTTATATACATTATGATCTATCAAGCCATTTGTGTACCTAGATGTCCTTCGGTGTGAGTTCATCCATTTGAACCTCTTCAACCTATCTACCAACACTCTCTTAAATTAGATTAAGCAAGTTTACAATATCAAGCATCTACTCCTTCCTGTGGAGTGGGCCTCAAATCCAATCTGAAACTAGTTGGTTACCCCCAGTCATGCTGCCATTGAATGAGTGGATACTTCTTGCCTGAGAGGTTGGCATTGTAACTCATAGGCTTGACAGATAGTAAGAGCAGGTAAAATCCCATATGCTTTTACTTCCCCCAGCAGTTAAAATTAGCAGGTAAGCTAGCATGCATCCTCACTATGAATGGTAATAGAAAGGAATCTTCCAGTTTAGTTTTAGCTTGCTTTCCCTGTATATTACAGTCAAGGTGTGTGGTATCTCCAGGAAGAGGATCTTATCATCTAGTTCTGGAGGACAAGAGGAATTACAACATCCTGTGTTGTTTTGGGATGGTCTCTCAAACCACTCATAGGAGGTACTTTATACCTGCCAGTGGGATTTTTGTTTTATAAACAATGGTTTCAAAGGGCAGCATTATCTGGCCATGCAGGATTTCCATTCCATTTTGTTAATTTATATATTCGTTTAACTTTGATACAAACTAGTGCATTTCCATATGGATTTTTCATATACCCTTCACTTTGGTTAACCTCTCTCTATCCCTTCCTCTCCACTGACCCACCCACAAATACCCTGCTAGAATTTTTTTATCCCAAGGGTTTTGCCTCTTGTTTATGCTGTACTAGGCTCATCTTTCAAAACATCCTCCCCACGTGACCCCTCTCTAGATCCTTAACTTCTACAAATGGCCCTACTTAAACAATTAAAACTAAAGATTCACAACTAGGATCCATACATGAGAGAGACACTAAGACATTTCTCTCTCGTTGCCTCACTCTGCATAACTTTTCTAAGTCCATCATTTACCTGTGAATTTCATTTCATTTTTCTTTAAAGCTGAATAAAATTCCATTGTGGATATGGACCATTTTCTTATTATTCATTCATCTGTGACAGACATCTAAGCCAATTCCATTTATTATCTATTATGAATAGAGTTGCAATGAACATGGACAAGCAAGTATGTCTGCATTAGAATTAGAGTCCTGGGCTGGAGAGATAGCCTAGCGGTTAAGAGCACCGACTGCTCTTGCAGAGGACCCGGGTTCGATCCCCAGCACCCACATGGCGGCTAAGAACCGTCTGTAACTCCGATTCCAGGAGAACTCCAGTTCCAGGGGCATCTGAGACCCTCTTCTGACCTCCGCGGCATTGCACGACACGGGTGCACAGACCTACATGCAGACTGTACATTCATACATATACAAAAATAAATAAATTAAAAAAAAAAAGAGTTAAAACAAAAAAAAAAAAAAAAACAATTAGAGTCCTGTGGTTAAACAGCAAGGGCTGGCATATAGCTGGATCATGTGGAAGGTCTAATTCTAGGATTGTGAGGACACTCCACACTGATCTCCATAGTAGCTGCACCAGTCCACACTCCCATAAGCAGTAAGGACTCCCCATTTCCCACAGCCTCACTAACACTTATCATTTGATTTTTTGATAATAGCTTTTCTATGATAGAATTTCTAAATAGTTTTAGTTTGCATTTTCCTGATGACTTAAGGTGTAGAAAACATTTTGTAATGATCAGTATGAATTTAATTAAAATTTTATGAATTTTATATTATATATTTTAATAGTTTTGAACATATTTAGACTCTCTTCCCTATCTGCAACCCTCTTATAGCCCTTCCCCCACCCCCCGCGCTGAATTTCTTGTATGCTGTAATATATATTAAGGCCTATCGAGTCAACTTTTCCTTTGATATGTGTCCATCCCCACTAACGCCTTGTTAAACTAGCATCACCATCTTAAAAGAAACCGATTCTCACTCTCCCAGCAGTCATCGATTGGCAATAGTTCCTGAGCTAAGGCTGACACTTCTCTACTTCTCCACATCTATGCTGGGATTTTGTCTGGCTTGAGGTTGCATAGTCTGGCGCATGCTGTTATCATTGCTCTGAGTTGAGGTGAATATCTTCCCAGCTGTCTAAATAAAACTGTTTCCTTGTAGTCATCCACCACCTCTGGATCTTATAATCTCTCCACTCCAATGTTCACCATAGTCCCTGAGATCTGGGAAGTGGAGGTTTGATATAGATGTCTTATTCCAGGATAAGCACTCTGCAGTCTCTTATTCTCTGCACTTCAGCCAGTTGTGGCTTTCTGAGTTAATCAGCATCTGTTGCATGAGGAAGTTTCATTGGTGAGATGAGAGATGCATTAATATCCTTACTGCCCCCCAGTTCTGGTGTTGTCCCTGAGCCCTAGGTATAGAGGTTGCATTGTAAATGTGTAACTTAGGGCTGGTAACTCAGACACTTGTTCTCTGTGTTTGACCAGCTGTATAACTTTGTAATGATCTCTATAATCTGCAAAAGGAAACATCTTTGATGGATGATGAGAGGTACATTTACTTGTCTCTAAATATAAGGATGCATATTTAAAATACAGTAAGAATTTAGTCTAGGGATGTGAAAAAAGTAGGTTTTTCTCTAAAATCTATGACCACGCCAAGCATGAGTATTTTGCTGTGTTACAGTATCAGACATGAGTTCTATCCCACTGTGAGGGCCTTAACTCCAATTAGAGAGCTATTGATTTCCCTCAAGATAAAAGTTCTACTACTGTACCTGTAAAGATAGTTTTCTAGGCTAGTCATTGTTGTGGTTCATAAAGTTTACAGCTGGATGGAATGATTGACTTTATCCTTCAGCAGTTTGCATAGTATCTTCAGATACTATGGGAACTGGTCATCAGCAAGGAAGCTTCCACTTCAGTTTGATTTCGGCAAATCCTGTATATGAAGTATGCTCTATCATCAGCAATATGCTCTTACTTTCAAATTTTGGAAGACATTCAAGGGCTGTAATAGTACCCTGTGTTATTTTGGGCATCTCGTGGGCTACCTTGACCAACAATTGAAAAGGAGCCTTCCTCAGTCTGACAATGTGCTTTTTGCTATATAGACTTCAGCTATACACATGCATATATGCAACGAGTATTATTCAGTAGGCTTTTGAACTAGCACAGTTTCTTCTGGTTTTTCACAACACCTAAACAATATTTTTCTTTCCCTTTTCTCCCCCTGTTTACTTGTCAGCTTAACACACTTGGGTTGAGGGAGCCACCACTGGGGAATTGTCTCCATTGGATTGATCTG
Source organism: Rhizomys pruinosus (assembly GCA_009823505.1). Classification (NCBI taxonomy): domain Eukaryota; kingdom Metazoa; phylum Chordata; class Mammalia; order Rodentia; family Spalacidae; genus Rhizomys; species Rhizomys pruinosus. The sequence continues at coordinate 517,926 of VZQC01012009.1, read as the reverse complement.
TGGGCATGTCTGTGGAGTATTTTCTTGATTGTTGAGTGATATGTGAGGGCCCAGACCACAGTGGGAGGTGCCACCCCTGGGCAGGTTGTCCTGTATTGTATAAGAAAGCAGGCTGAGCATGGGCCAGAGGAGCAAGACAGTAAGCAGTGTTGCTCCATGGTCTGTGCTTCAGCTCCTTCCTCTAGGTTCCTGCCCTGAGTTCCTACCTAAATGAAGAACTGTGACCTGGGATGTGTAAACTAAATAAACCCTTTGCTCTCCAAGTTGGTATGGGCCAGAGTGTTTTGTCAAAGTAATTGAAAGCAAACCTAGAAGACTCTGTATAGCCCTCCTGATTGCCTCCCAAGTTAAAGGACTCATCCCTAATTTCTACATGTCCCCCTTGATAACACCTGTCTTCTACTATCCTTTTATCTCCAGTAAATTTTTCCCCTTTACCTTCATGATTCCTTTCCATTTTCCTGGTTTCTGCATTTATATCGAGTTACATCCTCACATGTAAGGATTTGGAGCTAGGATTCACAAATGAAGGAGAGCATATGGCACTTGGTTTTTCTGAGTCTGCATTACTTCACTTAGCATAATAGCTTCTAGTTTCACCCATTTACCCGAAAAAGAAGATATGTTTCAGCTGGCCTGTAAAGGGACAGCTGGGCATGGTGGCACACGCATTTAATCCTAGCACTCAGAAGGCAGAGATAGGCAGATCTCTGTGAGTTCAATTCAAGGCCAGCCTGGTCTACAGAGTGAGTTCCAAACCAGCTGGAGCTATAGGGAGACTCTGTCTCAATAAATAAATAAATAAATAAATAAATAAATAAATAAATAAATAATTTCATATTTGTTTACCATTGAGAAGAATTGCACTGTATAAACACACCACATTGTTATTATCAATTATCATCAGTTTAGGGAAATTTAGGTTGTTTCTATTTCCTAGCTATTGTGAAAAGAGCAGTAACAAATATGGCTGGTCCCATATTCCTGAAGAAAGATATTCAGTCCTTTAGGTATGTGCCAAGGAATATAGTCACATCTTATGTAATATTTATTTTTAGTTTTTTAAGAGTTCTTCACACTGCTTTCCATAGTGTTTGTACCAGTTTACAATCTTATCTGCAGTGAGTGAGGGTTTTCCTTTCTTCAAATCCTTGCCAGCATTTGTTGTCATTTGTTCTCTTGATCTTAGCTATTTGGACTGGAGTAAGATGAAATCTTAAAGTAGTTTCAGCCGGGTGTGGTGGTGCACGCCTTTAATCCTAGCACTTGGGAGGCAGAGGCAAGCGGATCTTTGTAAGTTCAAGACCAGCCTGGTCTACAGAGCGAGTTCCAGGACAGCTGGGGCTTCAGGGAGACCCCGTCTCGAAAAGACAAAAAAAATAGTTTCAATTTCCATTTTTGTACTAATAAGTATGTTGAACACTTTCTAAGGTATTTCTAAGCCTTTTTTATTTTTCTTTTGAGTATTATCAGTTCAGATCCCTAGGCTATTATTTAATTGGGTCATATGTTTTCTTGAGTTTGTTTTTTGTTATTTGAATTCTTTGTATATTCTAGATATTAATCCTCTGTCAAATATATATCTGGTTAAGATTTTCTCCTATTCTGGGGGCTTCTTCTTCATTTTGGTTGCTTGTTTCCTATGCGATACAGAAGCTTTTTAGTTTAATGAGGTCCCAATTCTTGATTGATGACCTTAAAACTTGAGCAACTGATATCATATTTACAAAGTCCTTTGCTGTGCTTATATCTTGTAAGGTACTATGTTTCCTTCTAACGCTTTCAGAGTTTCAGGTTTCATATCAAGGTCTTTGATCCATTTGAACTTGACTTTTGTTCAGGGTGAGAGAGAAGGATCTAATTTCATTCTTCCATATGTAGAGATCCAGTTTTGACAGCACCGTTTGTTGAAGTTTCTGTCTTTCCTCCAGTGTGTGTTCTTGGCAGCTTTGTCAAATATCAGGTTTCTGAATTGTGTGCACTCATATTTGGGGTTTCTATTTTGTTCCATTGACTCACATGTCTGTTTTTATATCAATATGTTGTTTTTTAAATCACTCTATCTATCTTTGTAACAGTTCAAAATCTGGCACGGTAATCCCACTACCTGTGCTCTTTGTGCTCAGGATTGCTTTGGCTATCCCACGTCTTTTGTGATTTCTTACAAATTTTAGGGCTTTTGGTAAGAGTCTCATTTTCACAATATTCAATCTGCCAATCCATGAGCATGGGAAAATTTCCATTTCTAGTGTCTTCCTCAATCTCCTTCTTAAAGTTTTCCTTGTAGAGAACTTTAATGTCTTTGCTTAGGTTTATTCATAAAATTTTTTTTGGCAAACGAGAGTGTTACTGTGATCTCTTTCTCTGACTATTTTTGGTATATAGGAAAGCTAGTGAATTTTCTAAATTCAGTTTGTATTCTGAACGTTTTTGAAAGTGTTCTGTATTTTTTGAAGTTTTGGGTGGAATTTTTGGGGTCTCATGTATAATATATTATCTGAAAATAGGGATAATTTGACTTCTTTTCCAATTAATACTGCTTTAATTTCCATCTCTTGTCTTATTGCTCTAGTAGGGTTGCAAGTATTACATTGAAAATGAGTAGGGATAGTGGACACACTTGCCTTATTTATGATTTTAATGTAAATATATGAGTTTTTCTCCATTCAGAATGATGTTGGCTGTGGGGTTGTCATATATAGCCTTAACTATGTTGAGGCATGTTCCCTCCAGTCCAATTTCCTCTAGGACTTTAATCTGAATGCATGTTGGATTTTGTCAGAGACCTTTTATGCATCTATTGAGATGAACATATTATTTTTGTTTTTAAGTCCATTTATATTTTTTATTACATTTATTAATTTACTTGTATTTGAACCATCCCCACATCTGTAGAATTAAGCCAGCATGGTCATTTGTATCAATGATCATCAGGGATATGGGCCTATACTTTTCTTTTTTGCTTTGATTTTACCTGGTTTGGGTATTAGAATAATTCTGGCTTCACTGGAGTTTGGGAATTCTCCCATTCTTGATATTTTTGAATAATCTAAGCATGTTTGTTGAAAGTCTTCTTTGAAGGTCTGCTAAAATTTTGCTGTGATCTCATCTGGACCTGAGCTTTCTATAATTGGGAGGGTCTTATTGCTGTTTCTATTTTTTTAATTTAATTTTTATTGATGCTTTGTGCATTTCATACATCATTTTCCAATTCAGATCAGGCATATTTCCCTTTCCCTTCCCCCCACCCCCACCCCATCCCAGATCATGTATTCTGCCACAACTGTCCTGCATCTTTCTCTGTTTTTTTTTTCATTTTTTAGCTATAAGTGATAATCCATGAGTACAAGCATCCTTTGTGCAAAACCAATCTGCAGGCGGTTGTGCCCAAACCCCCACAGCCCCATCATCCAGTGGGGGGTGACAGGTTGTTTGTTCAATCAAGTTGATCAAATGAGTGTCCAGACTATATCACTGTAGTTTCACCATTCACCCCAATCACAGCCTTTACATTCTACCACGCCCCCTCTTCCGCAGATTGTTCCCTAGGCTTAGAAAAGGGGCACAGGTGGATGAGAAGTTAAACAACAGTTCCACTCCTCTGGAGCTGTTGACTTGGACTTCTGTTCAATTTGGGCTGTTTCCTTTAATGGGCTGACGGTTTGTCCGGGATTAAAACCTTTCGATCCTACTAATGAAGCACAAGCAATTAGACCTATAGGTATTTAAACAGCCACTATAAGGTTATTGTAGGTTATTTTGGCATAGACATATATGTTTGGCTGATATGTTAATCAATGAATTACATTCCCCCCCCACCTGTTAAATATGACAGGGCTTTACTGTGGCTTATAAACCATCTCCTAACCTGTAGAGGATTGTAAGCTTGTGGCATCAGCCTGGTTATTCCTCCAAGAGAGAGAGAGATCCAATAGCCCATTAGATTCGGGATATACAGGCACCATGGCTGCCTCTGCTGCACCGTCTTTCCAGTGGTTGAGGTGTGAGACGATTGGGTGCTGACTGATGAGTCTTGCTTGATTCAGGGAGAACTATATTGCTTTATTGGTTTAGTGGTCTTTGGTCACACTCTCTGGCGTTCCAGAGGCCATCTGTACACACGCCATGTGCGGTCTCAATCTACATTCACTCCCATGTTAACTTACTGTCTTCAGCAGCCGGGTCTTACCTAGCCTCTCCTCCTGCAGTTATCCCAACTTAGGGGCAAGTAGCCCTTACCTTTTGTGGGGGCTGGATCCCCTGGCCAACATCCCCCTGGTAGTTAGTAGAACAATCCATTGTGATGTTCCGAGCTCCTGCCTTAATATACTTTGCCTAAGTGCCTAGCCCCAGGACTTTAGTATTATATTTGGTTCTGTGAACAGAGTATAATCCTTTTCACAGTTTTTGTCTATTAGTCAATTAAAGGAAGGCAGTTTTACCAGTTTTACCGGTTTATAAGCGTTAAAACCCTCTATAATAGTTGTCTCCAATTTACAGTTGGAGAACGCCCTCATCATCGTCATATTTCTCCCTTGTTCTATGGGGGGGTGGGGTGGGGGGGGGGAAGGCAAGCAAGTCTCTCATATCAAAACTTAGTGCACCTAAAAGGTTATAGTTTCATTGGACTTAATTTATAGATAGTTGTTACCTGTAGGATCCACAGAGGGGTTAGGTGTGTTTATGGCAATCTGAGGTTTTCTTCCTTTCAATGTTAAGACGGGTCAACCTTTCAGTTGCCACTTTTGGTCATCCTACTCAATGCAAAGGCTTGTATCTTTTCTTTCTCAGCTGTTAAGTTGGTGACATTCTGTCCTGTTGGAACACAACAAATCTTTTCCCGTAGTTAGTGTTAGATTTGCATTGCAAGGTTTTTTGACGAAAAGGATTTCATGTCTGTCTGTATCCCCCCCCCCTTTTTTTAACCAATGAGTCTCCAGAAGACAGTTGTATTTATATACCTATAGGGTGGAATCATGCACAGATTTCATCAAATTCCACCCATGTTGTTTTGGGTGACTATATATGATTAACTTGGGAAAAAACTTAATTTTTACGTAAAATCATCTTAAAGAGAATGCTATAAGGTGATACTGAACAACAGGGAAATTATAGAGAACATTTGTATGTGCCCATCCCAAAGATATTGCTCTACAGATTTTTAAGTAAAACAACTGTGGAAAACAGTGAAATTATATCTACATTTAACTCAGATGCATTACCGTTTTTATCAGAGTCTGTCAACCAATGTTGTTTCGTAATATACACAATCTTACTTTTACTAAGTCCAAAAAACACCATGTATCCTGAGACAGTGTCTAGGCGAATGGGTTACTTGCTGAAATCACGTCTTTTTAACATTTGCCTTAATTGATATACACACGTTGTTCCTACTCCAACCATCACACCCTCCCATTCACCTTTTCAGTCAATTTTCTGATGCAGTCTTTCTGTTGTTGTTCTTTTATATGCATCCTCTCCATGAGATATATTTATATCTGAGTTGTTGGTTACTAGCATCCCACATATGAGGGACACCCATTGTCTTTTGTTTTTGGGACTGTGTTACTTCACTTAACATAATGTCTCAGCTCCATCCACATTTAACGCACAAAAGTTCCTGATGTTTGTCCCTCTTTACGCTGCATAGAACTCCATGTATACATGTACCACATTTTTTTTCTATCCACTCGATCAATTGAGGGACAATCTGGGATGGTTCCAGCTATATTGAACTATTGTGAACAGAGCAGCAAATCAACATAGCATGTGCATGTATCTTTGCAATAGTTGTGTCTTGTGTGGGTATATCCAAGGAGTGGTATGCTGGGTCATGGGAAGGCATCATTGCAAAGTCTTCTAAGGGTTCTCCACCCACTGCTTTCCATAGTGGTGTACAAGTTTACCTTTCCACAAGCAATGGATGAGTGTTCCCCTTCCTCGCAACTCTCCAGCATTTGGTATCATTCGTGTTCCAGATCCTAGCCATTCTTATTGGGGTAAGGGTGATTTCTCAAAGTGGTTTTAATTTGCTAATTTCCTTAATTATCAGAGATGTTGAACAGTTCTTAAGATGTTTCTCAGCCATCTCTAATTCCTCCTCTGTGAAGTCTCTATTCAGATCTTTGCTCCATCTTTTGAGTGATTCATTTGTTTTCTTTCTTCTTTGTTTTTTGAGTAGCTTGTATACTCTGGAAATTAATGCTTTGTCAGATGTATCTGCTGTGAAGGTTTCCTCCCACTCTGTGGGTCTTCTCCTCACTTCCTTTATTGTTTCCTTTGATGTACAGAAGCTTTTGAGTTTAATGAGGTCCCATCTGTCAATTGTCAATCTTATTTCTTGTGCAGTTGCTGTCTGATTTAGGAAATCTTTTCCTACACCTATGTCTTGTAGTCTGCTGCTGAGCTTCTCTTCTGTCACCTCCAGAGTTTGGGGTTTCATGTTGAGGTCTTTGGTACATCTGGAGTTGACCTTTGTACAAGGTGAGAGGTAAGGGTTTAATTTCATTCTTCTACAAGTGGTGATCCTGTTTTGCCAACAACACTTGCTGGAGATGCGGTTTTTCCTCCATTGTGCCTTCTTGGTCCCCTTGTCAAATATGAGGTGGCTGAAATTGTATGAGTTCAGGTTTGGATCTTCAGTTTTATTCCATTGGTCAACTGGTCTGATTTTGTGCCAGTACCCGGCTGTTTTTATGACTATAGCCCTGTAGTATAGTTTGATGTCTGGTATAGTGATCCCCCCTGTATTGCTCTTTTCACTCAGGGTTGCTTTGGCTATTCGGGGTCTTTTGTTTTTCCAAACGAAATTGAGGATTTTTTTTTCCAAGCCTGTGAAGAAACTCTTGGGGATTTTGATTGGGATCGCATTAAATCTGTACACTAGTTTGGGTAGGATGGACATTTTTACTATATTGCTGTTTCTATTGTTATGTGTCTGTTTAACTTGTCGATTTTTTGTTGTTACACAGATACACCTGCCTCTGCCTCAAGAGCTGGGATTGAAGGTGTGGTCTTCTGATCTTTTCTTGATTTAAATTTGGTGGTTCCACTGAATTTAGAAATTCATCCATTTCTTTTAGATTTTCTTATTTAATAGTGTACAAATATTTAAAGTATTCCCTTATAATATCCTTGATATTTTTGGTGTCTGTTGTGATGTTTTTGTCTTCTTCTCTGTCTTTGATGACTTGGATTTTCTCTTTCTTTCTTTTGGTTAGCTGCATTTAGTGTGTCTGCCTGTCTTGTTTATTTTTTCAAAGGACCAGCTCTTAGATTCGTTAATTCTTTGCATTATTTTCTTTGTTTCTATTTCATTGATTTCTGCTCTGGTTTTTGTTATTTCTTTTCATTGGCTGGGTTTGGGTTTGGTTGGTTCTCATTTTTCCAGACTCTTGAGTTGTGCCATTAAGTCTTTTTTGATGTTTTAATGTAGGCATTTAGAGGTATAAACTTCCCTCTTAAGACTGTTTTTTTTGGGGGGGGAGGCTTATAGGCCAAACAGTTTATTACCTCTTTTCACAGATGTTGTATGTGACTTATTATTCCAAAACTGTAACTTAATGAAGAGAATTTCAATAAGATACTCGGATGCTGGGCGTGGTTGCGTACGCCTTTAATCCTAGCACTTGGAGGCAGAGGCAGGTGATCTTTGTGAGTTCAAAGCCAGCCTGGTCTACAGAGTGAGTTCCAGGACAGTTGGGGCTATAGGGAGACCCTGTCTCGAAAAGACCCCCCCCCCAAAAAAAAGATACTCAGGCTTGTGAATGAAGCCACAGTTCTCCCAGCTTGCCACCTACTTGTTGCCAAAATTCTCTGAAACTTCTTCCAGGTCTGAGAAGGATGTGGTCTCTTGACCAACTAAAATGCCAAGTATATCAGGTGCAGTGAAGTCATGAGCCCACTACACTGGCATCCACTATCTCCAGAGTGGAATACCACGAACATCCTCTTGTAGCTAGCTGGGTGGTAAAGCTCTCCTTGTCATGTCATCAAAGACCATGGGGCTACAAAGACTTGTAGATCCTCGTTCAGCACCATCACACAATGGCAGCCATCATCAACATAACCTCCTGAAAATGACCTGGGAACCCTGTCTCGGTTCTAGGGGACAGCTGGGTCTCTCAAAATTCTCTAGAGACACTGTTCACCTTATAGCACTGAAGATTAGAGCTTGCCTGGGCTCTAACAATTGGCCATCAGCAAAGACCACACCTGCTTAGTAATCTGCCATTCAAGCAAGTCAGAGAGGAGCTGCTTTCAACTCCAGGCCCAGTGCTAGAGATGGATCTTGCTTCTTCGGCATGCCTGCAAACCTCACCCCAACTTGCTTAAAGGAGTTTGACTCTGACATTTCTATGGGGTATCTTCCATCCAGTGCTTGCTCAACTCTTCAAATGGAGGCCCTTGTTTCATTAGCTGGCAGGGGACTGGTCCAGGCTGACTACTCACTGACCACCTGGAACCTCCTCAGTGGTGAGGAGGCTCATCATCAATGATGCACCTCAGCACTGCACCAGGCTGCAGGACGTGGGGCAGCAAAAGCTTCCCTGTACAGCTGTGGAAGAGCCACCATGGTTTGGTTCACCTAACAACCTCTCTAGAGAGAAGATGCTCTGTGATGAGCCACTGATTCCTCACTCAGTCATCCACTTGAGCAATCTTAGTTTCTGCCCAGCGACCCCAGCAGCACCCGCACTGCACACAGCATTCCTTTTTTTAAGAACAGTGAGACATGGAAAAAGAGACCTGATCAGCTATTTCTCAATTCAGACTTAGAGAAAGTTGATGCTGTGATCCAGGTAGTTAAGACCTGGGAAGCACAAGGTGGGGACCAGCAGGCCAGCAGGCTGAGGCCAGTTCATAACAGCACTGGCACCTAAGACCTGTAAGATTGTGGACTCAGACTGGTCATGTTTTCTTGTAGACATGGCCAGAGCCTCTTCCTGCCTAATGTGTGAGGGTAGCTAGGAATGGCTGTACTCATGCAGATCTTGTGTAATAATATGCAGTCCTCAGAAATCAATGGCTTCCTTAGCACCGGCCTGGGCACTGACCCGAACACACAAGGGTCCTTCTCTGGGCAGGCCTACCCAGTGATGCCTCAGAAAAAGAAAGTCAAAATTAACTGCTCTCTCCCTTTTCACACAGGTTACACATCAATCCCAGGGACAGAGAGGCTGTCTGTCTCTCCTGTTCTTAACTCAGCAGCTTGAGTCTCTTGATGGAGCAGTGTGAGGCCAGTCAAGTCTTATAAGAAGGAATGTGAGGAATTAAACTCATTCGCAAGGAAATTAAATCCATCCCGTTCGTATTAATCAAGAACTGTAGTGTCAGTCAGCCAGTCAGTAATGGGGGTGTGGAGACCAGAGGACAACTTGCAGCAGTCAGTTTTCCTTCACCACACAGGTTCCGGGACTCAAACTCAGATCATCAGGCTGGGCAGCAAGCACCTTTTACTCACTGAGCCAACTCACCAGCCCAGTGATCACTCTTGTATGATGGCACCCATCTTTTCCTGATCTGGGGTGTTTCAACTGTTTTGTATAGCTAGGCTTTCATGATTTGAGACACGTGGGGACATACACCCTTAGATAACGGTGCTAGAATGTTTTCCATAGACACAGCTCCAGGAGAATTGCCTCCCAGCAGAGAGGGACTGTGATGATTTCCTGCTCTTTGTTTCAGATGCTCAGTCATGAAGTGCCACTGGAGCCCTCCAAGGCTGACAACTTTGGAAAAGTCTGGAAAAGTGGTTTCACGGGGTCTACCATCTCCTGACAATACAGTGTAACAGTTTTCTTCCCATTTTTTAGTATTTTGTACTACATTTATTTATTCAATGTATATACAGTGTGTGTGGGCATGGTGCACAGGCCTGTGTGTGGAAGTCAGAGAACACCTTGAGGGAGTAAGCCCACCATGTGGGACCCTGGGATTGATCTCAGGCTATCAGGCTTGGCAACAAGTGCCTTTCCCCACTGAGCCATTGTGCTGGCTAAATGTAATGGTTTTTATGGCATGAGAAGCAAATGGATTCCTAGTATGTCCATTATTCTTATAAAGAACTGTAGGGAAACTGGAGAGATGGCTCAGCAGTCAAGAACACTGTCCACTGTTTCAGAGGCCCAGGTTCCATTCCTAGCCACATGGTGGCTAACAACTCCAGTTCCAAGGAATCTGATACCCTCCTCTGACTTCCATGGGCACTGCACAACACAGGTGCATTCACATACAGGAAGGTAATACACTCACATACATAAAATAAAAAAAATAAATAAGAAAGAACAGTAGGCATCACATACCCCAGTGTGAGAACGACTTTTACAATATGAATATACTCTGGAAAGATGCTTTTACCTAACCTTGCAACCATAAAAGTGAATCTTAGAGCTTACTTATAATGTACATGAGCTCACTGACTCATATGTTCTTCTTGTGACCTGGGCATATGACCTTAATCTCTTAGGACCTTTCCTTGCCCTGTACTTAAAGTATGAATGTATGTGTTTGCTTACATATCAAGAATGCATATGGTGTATATCTCATTGCAAATAATGAAAGGAATTGATAACATCTGTTTATGATGGTGTGCATGAGTGTGTGTTAGTCTAGAAATCAGAAAGGGCAAAATTCTTCTGATAAAGAACCCATTTTTACTTTCCAATTTCATGCTGGATATACAGTTTTTAAAAACTTATTTACAATTTTTAAAAAATATATTTATTTTAATTTTTATGTGTATGAGTGCTATGCCTGCATGTATGCAAGTGCCCCCATGCTGTAGAATGCCTGCAGAGAACAGAAGAGGACATAAGATTCCATGGAACCAGAGTTATGGATGATTGCCATTTGCCATGGGGGTGCTAGGATTCGAACCCCGGCCTTCTGCAAGAGAGGCCAGTGTTCTAAACCACTGAGACATCTCTCCAGACCCCTGGATATATAGTTTCAATAAATAAGAACTCTGCAGCCTCTTATTCTCCACACATTGGACAGTTGTCTTTCTCTGTACTAATCAGTATCTGCTTCATGAGAAAGCTTCTCTGATGAGAGATGCATTAATGTATGGATATATAAATACATCAATTAAAGTCAGTTTAAAACTCTAACTATTTAACAGAAAACTGCCTTTTGTATCACCCCCATCATGTGACCTGTCTAGCCTCATTTTTCTAGGCTTGATATGAACATCAGGTATGAACTCCATCCCATGATGCAGAGTTTAAACCCATTTAGAAAATTGGTTGGTCAATCCCATAATATTCATACCACTAATGTACTGTTTGGCACAACTTGTCAACAAAGTTGTTTTAGCTCCTAGGATTCAAAGATGGGTGAGGTTAATAATTAACATTCTCTTCATGTAGCATGCCATAGTACCTTACAGCACTATAAAAGCTAACTAGTAGAACTGTGGCTTTGAAATCAGCACTACTCCTGCTTTGTTCTACAGTTAATGTATGTAGTTGCTTCAGCAATAGGGTCTTACCCACATGTTCTGATGAGTAACAAGGAGCAGAGGCAATGGTCAGTATTGTTTGAGGCTCTATGGGAATCCAGAACAATATCTGAAAAGGAGAAAGTGCATTCTCAGAATTGGGCTTTCATTTTATTAGGCTACAATGTCTGGTAGAGCAATGATCCCCTGTTATAAACTACTTTTAATCTCTCTCTCTCTCTCTCTCTCTCTCTCTCTCTCTCTCTCTCTCTCTCGTTCTTTCTCTCTCTCTGCAAAGTGCCTGTCCAGCAAGNTATATATATAATGAAGCTTCTATACTGGTAGTTTTCCATACAGCTTTTTCTAAAAGCTTTTACTGTCGGTTATCCTTCCCAATGCTTCCTCATCTGCCTTTGTAATCCTGTTCTCCACCCCATTTAACTTATCTTAATTTATTATTCACGTTTCCTCCTTTATACCACTGCATTCTACAAACCCTCCCAGGAACCTGCACCAATGGCCATTTGTTAGTTTCCTGACTTCTCTGAATTTTTGAAATGAAATATGTGTATTTAATAGTTCAAAGCTACCAGGCAGCTATGAGAACACATTATATTTGTCTTTCTGGGTCTCAGTTACCTAGTTCAGGACAATTATTGCCAGTTGCATACATTTACCTGCATATTTCATAACTCCATATTACTGGGAAGTTACTCACATAAACCTACAGCAGTGGTGACAGGATGAAAAGACACACATAAGCTCAAGTCACAAAATATCCACAAAGGCATGGGGAAGTGAGTTAGAAATCCCAACACTATCTAGAAAATATTGACAATTGTTGGCTGCTGGGAGGGGGATTGTAAGTCTCATTTAGGCACGTGTCTTTTGTTACTTCAACCAGGTTCCAATGGATGGGCCCACACAAGGCATTTGGAGAAACAAATTAGACTCTCCTCTCTGTCTTTTTCTTTCTTTCTTTCTTTCTTTCTTTCTTTCTTTCTTTCTTTCTTTCTTTCTTTCTTTCTTCCTTTCTTTTCTCTCTCTCTCTCTCTCTCTCTCTCTCTCTCTCTCTATATATATATATATATATATATGTGTGTGTGTGTGTGTGTGTGTGTGTGTGTGTGTCTGTATGATAGAATATATGAAATTGGGGAGGGGATAATAATAAGGAGGCTGCAGATATGAGACATCTACATATTATCAAAATACAATGCATGAAATTTTTAAGTATTCAGTTTATAAAATGTACAAAAGGAAAGAAAATATCTCACATATATGGCCACAGACCAATGCGTTCCAAGCGATATACCAATTGAGATTCTCTCTTCCCAAAAGTCTCAAGCTGACAACTGAGATTATCCATCTCACTACCTATTCTTTTGACAGAGAATTAATATCCAGAACATACAAAAAAATTAAACAAACTAAATACCAAACAAAAACTCAAAGAAAACATAGGCTGTGAGACTGAATAAAGAGTTCTCAAAGGGAGAAATATGAACAGATAACAACCATCAGTTTAAAATGTCCAGTACCCCAATTTCTCTACTAGACAAATTCTCTACACAAACAATAAGCACAGAAACATCTGAATTAAATGATATCATATATCAAATGGACCTAACGGATATCTGTAGAATATTCTACCAAGCACTAAATAACACACATTCTACTCAGCAGCACATAGAAATTTCTCTAAAATAGACCACATACTGGGGAACAAACAAAGCATCAATGAATATAAAATGAATATAAAAAACTGAAATAATTCCATACTACTGAATCATGAATGGGTAAAAGAAGAAATCAACAAAGAAATAAATCAACAAAGAAATAAAAGTATTTCTGGAACTAAATGAAAATGAGAACAGAACCCAACAAAACTTCTGGGACACGTTAAAAACAGTCTTTGGGTTGAGGTACCCTAGAGCACATCAGACAAAGCATGTTCCAGAGGAAGCCAAGGCAGGCCTGCTCAAGAGGCAGCAGTTCCATATGCAACTTTCCTCTGATAGGTCAAAACACAAAAATAAAAATTAAAATTAAAACTGGGGTGCGATATTTATTGCTACATTAGGGCTATGCCTTAACAAAAATCAGCCTGACTCTGAAGAATCCATTTTATTTCCAAGAGTGGACCCTGACTGCTAAGAACCTGTTCCTTCAGAGTTCTCTCAGATTTGTGCTCTCAAACAAGGGCTCACTCTTTGTCCTGTATGGGTCACCTGTATCAAACTTCTGCCTCTGAGGGCTCAGTGATCATTGTAAAAGAGGGGACAGATTAGAACTCTAATGCGCAGGAAAAGACTTCCTAAATCAGACAGCAGCTGCACAAGAAATAAGATCAACAGTTGACAAATGGGACCTCATTAAACTCAAAAGCTTCTGTACATCAAAAGAAACAATAAAGGAAGTAAAGAGAAAACCCACTGAGTGGGAGGAAACCTTTACTGCAGATACATCTGACAAAGCATTAATTTCCAGAGTATACAAACTGCTCAAAAAACAAATTAAAAAGAAAACGAATGAATCAATCAAAAGATGGAGCAAAGAGCTGAATAGAGACTTCACAGAGGAGGAACTAAAGATGGCTGAGAAACATCTTAAAAACTGCTCAACGTCACTAATAATTAGGGAAATGCAAATTAAGACCACTCTAAGATATCACCTCACTCCGATAATACTGGCCAGGATCAAGAAAAGAAATGATACCAAGTGCTGGAGAGGTTGTGGGGAAAGGGGAACACTCATCCATTGCTGGTGGGAATGTAAACTTGTACAGCCACTATGGAAAGCAGTGTGGAGAACCCTTGGAAGACTCAAAATGAGCTTGCCATTTGACCCAGTCATACCACTCCTAGGTATATACCCACAAGACTCATCTTACTGCAGAAATACATGCACAGCTATATTTATTGCAGCTCTGTTCACAATAGCAAAAAGCTGGAACCAACCCAAATGCCCCTCAACTGATGAGTGGATAGAAAAAATGTGGTACATGTACACAATGGAGTTCTATGCAGCAATAAAGAAGGATGATATCATGAACTTTGCAGGTAAATGGATGGAGCTGGAGGATATTATATTAAGTGAAGTAACACAATCACAGAAAAACAAACGACGAATGGTATCCCTCATATGTGGATGCTAGCATCAATAACCCAGTTATTAATATTTCTTGTGGAGAGGGATGCATATTAAAAGAACAACAACAGAAAGACTGCATCAGAAAACTGACTGAAATGGTGAACCGGGAGGGGTGGGAGGGGCGGGAGAGGGACATGGGTCTATATTCTATTAATGTATATTTAATTTAAAATTACATGGTATTTTACTTAAAATTTATATAACAATAACTTTGGGATTAACATATACAAATGTTCTCTATAATTTTTGTGTTATGCAGTATCATCTTGTAACATCCTCTTTTACCTGTAGGATAATTTAACTTAAGGATTTAAGTTTGCTTCCCAAATTAACAACATGCACTCACCCCCCACCAAAAAAAAAAAATGGACAAATTTGATGAAATTTACACCTTGATCCCTGCCTATAGGTATGTATACTACAACTGCCTTTTTGAGACTCATGGGTCAAAAAATAAAATAAAATTTAAAAAGGGGAGATACAGTTACATATTAAACCTTTTTGTCAAAAACTTTCAATTTAATCTTAAGACTAACCATGGGAAAAGATTTGTATGTTCCCACAGGTCAAAACGTCACCAACTCAAAGGCTGAGAAAGAAAGGATACAGCCTTCCGTCATGTAGGTTGTACCAAGAAATACCAGCAGAGAAGTTCACCCATCTTAACACTAAAAGGAAGAAAAGCCTCAGACTGCTACAGGCATCAAACATCTCTGAGGACCATAGGTGTAACATCTGTTTACAGTGAGTCCTAATGAACTTTACCTTCTAGGTGCAGCACAGTTTCAATATGAGAGACCTCCTTACCTCTTTTTCATAGAACAAAGAAAAACAGGGTGGTAATGAAGTCATCCTTTAACGGTAAATTAGAGCTGACTGTTATAGAAGTAATCTCTTATAAAACTGGAAAAACTGCTTTCTTTAATTGACTAATATACATAGGAACTGTAAAAAGGATTATTGTCTATTCAGAAACAAATATAATACTAAAGTCTCTTTAAGTAGTTCATATAATTAATACAAGAGAGCACTGATAGCAGCAATGGATTATTCTGCCAAGGAGATGCTAGCCAGGGGACCCAAGCCCCCCCCCCAAAAAAGGTTAAGGCTTATTGCCTGTAAACTGGGATATCTGCAAGAAAAGAGGTGGTAAGGCCCGCCCTGCTGTCAATGACCTGATGTAACCATGGGAGGATTGTATCGAGATCGCACTTACAAGTATACAGTTGGTCTCTGGAATACCAGAGAGTGTTACCAAAGGCCACTGAACCAATAAAGCAAATGTTGGTCTCCTTGAGTCAAGCAAAACTCCTCCACCAACATCAGCTACACCCCAATTGCTTGGAGATACTGTGCAGCAGTGGCAGCCATATGTCTGTATATCCCAACTTTATTTGATTATTAGCTCTCTCCTTGGAGGAATAACTCGTGGATGTCGCCACAAGCTTATACCTTCTAGTGATTAGGAGATTTATATGCCACAGTAAGGCCTTGTCATCTCTCTCAGGGAAAAAAAAAGTAATCCAGGGATTAACACACCATCCAAACATCTGTGTCTATACCAAAGTAACCTACCATAGTAAATAGCAATGTTTAAATACATATATATCTAATCGCTTGTGCTTCATTAGTAGGATTGAAAGCCTATCCCTGGGCAATCGGTCAGCCCACGAAAAGAAACAGCCAGAACTGATCAGAGTCCAAAACGACATCTCCAGACAAAGTAGACTGTTGTGCTTCTTGTCCACCTGTGCCCCATCTCTAAGCCTAAGGAACAATCTGTGGAAGAGGGTGAGTGGTATATTGTAGGGGCTACGATTGGGGTGAACGGTAAAACTACGACAATATAGTCTGGACACTTATTTGATCAACTTGATTGAACATTCAAGCCCCTCCAGCTGGATGGTGGGAGCCTCGGGCTCTGTGGGCTGGGGCACAACTGCTTGCAAATTGGTTTTATATGAAGGATTCTTGTGCTAAAAAAAAAGGAGCTAGATACTGACATTTGAACTAACTGGGAATATAAAATGCTAGATGTTTTATTTATAGTTTGTATTGGGTTGGTCTCTATATTTTTCTGAATTATACAACATCGCAGTGTAACACTTTCTTTTACTTGTAGGACAATTTAAAGGAATTATTCTTTCTTTATTTCTTCTCTGACCCACTCATTGTTCAGGATAGTCATGTTTAGTCTCCATGTGTTCTTATAGTTAGTAGGGCTTACCCTATTGTTACTATTGAGCTTTACTGCACTGTGGTCTGATAGAATGCATGGAATAATTTCAATCCTTTTGTATTTGTTGAGGTTTCTTTAATGTCCCAGTATGTTGTCAATTTTAGAGAATGTTCTGTGGGGTGCTGAGTAGAAGGTATATTCTCTGGTATTTGGATGGAATATTTTGTAGATATCTGTGAGGTCCATTTGGTGTATTGTATTGTTCAGTTTTGATGTCTCTCCGTTTATTTTTTGTCCATTTGACCTATCCGGGTGGCTTAGGGGGGTACTGAAATCCCCCACTATAAGTGTGCTGGGATTAATCTGTGTCTTGAGGTCCTGAAGGATGTGTTTATAAAGTTCGGTGAAGCAGAGTTTGAATGTCTTTGAGTATTTTCTGAAGTGTTGGTTATTTTGACATGTATTCTTTCATTTTATGTCTTGAAAGATTTTTCTTTCTCCTTCAACTATGAGTGACATTTTTGCTGGGTATAGTAATCTGGGTTGACATCTAAAGTCATTTAGCACTGAAAATACTTTGGTGCATGTTCTTCTGGCTTTCATAGTTTACACTGAGAAGTCAGATGTGATTCTGATGGGTTTTCCCTTATATGTAACATGTTGTTTTTCTCTTGTTGCTTTCAGTATTTTGTCCTTGTTTTGAGCATCTAGTGTTTTAACTATGATATGATGTGGGGAATTTCTTTTCTGGCCTTGTCTACTTTGTGTTCTATGTGCTTCTTGTATTTCTATGGGTTTGTCTTTTTTCAGTTTGGGACAGTTTTCTTCTATTATTCTGTTGAAGATCTGATCAATATCATTCTCTTGGGATTCTTTTCCTTCCTCTATCCCTATCATGAGGAGGTTTGGTCTTTTCATAGTGTCCCACATTTCCTGGTTTTTCCACTCTTGTGTTTTTTTTTTTTTTTTTTTTTTTTTTTTTTTTTTTTTTTTTTTTTTTTTTTTTTTTTTTTTTTTTTTTTTTTTTTTTAATTTTCATAATCTTTACTTGAGCTTTCTAGCTGTGCTGTGTTATCCTGTAGGTATGATATTGTTTTTGCTGCTTCATCCATTCTGCTTCTGAGGCTTTCTCCCATCCTTTCCTGCTGATTGGATGAATTTTCAATTTCCTTTTTTATTTCATCCTGTGATTTCTTTAGTATTTCCACTTCTTTTGGAGCTTTTCATTCTCTTCTTGAAGCTCCTTGCTTTGCTGGTCAGTTTCTTTTTCCTTTCAGCCTGAGATTGTTTCAATGTTTCCACTTTCTTCTGGAGATTGCCATTCTTTCCCTCTAGTTCTTTTCGAAGTTTGTATTTCTCTCCCTCTAGTTCTTTTTGGAGTTTGTTGATCTCTCCTTTTAGTTCTTTCCAGAGTTTATCCTTCTTTCCTTCTAGTTCCTTTGTGAGTTTTTCATTCTCTCCCTTTAGTTCTCTGATTTTGTCTTTATAGTCTTTGATTATGTCTACAATTTTTCTTATAAGGTTGATGTCTTGGTTTCCTTCCAGGGAGATCTCATTGTTCGGATCTTCTCCTATCCACACATGTAGTTCCTCTCTATGGTTCTAGCATTGGACGGCGGCTGCCGAGGTGGGCTGGATGGCCAAAATCGAATGGGTTATTTTTCTAGAAAATTAATTTCCTTTATCATTTTTTCTACACATGAATAATATTAATTCTTTAAAACTCTTGAAGTTAATTTAAAAATTTTTGATTTAGGGGCTGGAGAGATGGCTCAGAAGTTAAGAACACCAACTGCTCTTTCATAGGACCCAGGTTGGATTCCCAGCACCCACATGGTGGCTAAGGACAGTCTTTAAGTCAGGCGTGGTAGTTCATGCTTTTAATCCTAGCACTCGGGAGGCAGAGGCAGGCGGATCTCTGTGAGTTTAAGGCCAGCCTGGTCTACATAGTAAGTTTCTGGCAAGCTGGGACTAAAGGGAGAGCCTGTCTTAAAAAGACCATTTTATTTATTTATTTATATGTATATGAGTATTTTGCCTGCAAAATGGATATACCTGCAGCTGTGCATATGATAGCTGTGGAGGGCAGAAAGGGCATTGGATACCTTGGAACTAGAGTTATTGATGGTCGTTTGCCATCATGTAAGTGCTGAGAACTGAACCCAGGTCCTCTTTAAAAACAGCCAGTGCTCTTAACCACTGAGCCATCTCTCCAACCCCTTGAAGTTAGTTTTTAAAAAGCCATTTAAATACTATCAGTCATTAAATACCATGCAGCCCATCTTTCTTTTCCCTGGAGGGCTCTCTCTCTGGAACCTCTCTGCCCTTCTGATCCAGTACGGACTGGTGGCTTGCCAAGACCATGTCAAATTTGTTAGTCTGAGATTTCTCTATACTCCTTCCCTGTGTTGGTTCTTTTGTTTTCTATATCCTACTTTTTAAAAAGTTGCTGATTTATTGCTTCACTTTTATAGGGAATATCTTTTAGCATTTCTCTCAAAGGAGGTTTAAGGAAAGTAATTTTCTGAGAAGTTACATTTATAAAAATGTATTCTTTCCTTACTGATGTTAACCTGACAGCATGGCTGGTTATGGTTGTGAGCTAGTGACAAGAAGTAGGAAGGCCTTGCTCATTGTTCTTTACTGTTCAGTGTTTCCAGGTATATGTCTGCACCTATTCTTAGTCTTTAGTATACATTTTCTGTTTTCTTCTTTTCATCTATAGTCTTTTGTTTGTCTCCAAAGTTCTGGAATTTGACAGTAACTTGTCTTTTACTCATGAACATGGTGAACAATGCATGGGAGCATTTGATTTTGAAACTCAGATATTTTATCATGGAAAATTTCTTTGTATTGTGTTTAATATGATTTCTCCCCATCTCTTTTGTCTCCAAATTCTGGAAGACTACATATTGGTTATTCTGCATGAAACTATTTTACATTTGTATTAGTTTCTTTTTTAATTGTTATGACAAGATACCTGACAAAGACCACTTATGTAAAGAAAGATTTATTTTGGTTCATGGTTTGAGGGGATTCAGTCTATTATGTTCTAGGGGGTATTCTGATAGGAATGTGAGCAGATGGTCACATTGCATCCAGAGTCAGGAAGCAGAGAGAGATAAATGCTGGCACTAAGCTCACTTTCTCCTTTTCTTCCTTTTAGTTACTCTAAGATCCCAGCCTGTGAGTTGCTGCTCTTCACATTCAAGGTAGGTTTTCCCCACCTTAGTTAAACCTTCCAGGTTTAACACCCTCCCAGCACACCTGGAGATGTGTCTCCTAGATGAGTGTAAATGAGGTCAAGCTAACAGTGAGGATTATCTCTCACAACACTTGTGAATGGATTCCATCATCTGGTCAATTTTCTAGGTCCCATTCTCTACTTCCACTTCTAACTGTTCTATGGAAGTTGCAGTTCTGCTATCATGCCTTAATCCACAAGACCTTCACCTTTTTTCTATAATGTTCTGTTTCAAACATTTCCCACAAAATGTATCCTAGGATTCTTCTTTATCTGCATATATAAGAATATAAATTCTAACTTTCTAAATTTTTTCCTGTATTTTTGGTTCCTCTAAGTTTGTGTTACCTTTTGAATGTTTATTTTTAGTTCTTTTTCAATGTTGAGGCCTTTATACTAATGTCTGGTAACTCTTAGTTGCCCTTTAGAATTAAGACTGATATTCTTCCTATGTAGGTTATTGGAAGTCTTAAATACCCATGGGATGTTCTTAACTATTGGTGCATGCATTTCATGGTAGGTTAACTTGGTGGAATCAGACTTTCTGTGAGAGACTCTCAAATATTTGTGCTTGTCAGTCTGTTCAGTGGGCTATTTCGTTTCTCCAGGGAGCTAGTCTCTTGTCTGGGAAGAACACTCTTGCCTGACAGAATCCTGTAAAGCAAAGATGCTAGAAGGGTAGTATGATACTCATATGTAGACTCATAGTTAGCTCTTTTCAAGGACACACAGGAAAATCCAATTAGGATCTATTTTCTCTCAGTGTTTAATATAATTTTCCTCCAATTTCTGTGAGAGAGGTAGTTTTCTGGTTTCAAGGAAATGGGATAAGTATCTGAGATCTTGGTTGCTTTGTAAAGAGACTTTTCTTAAACCTTATTCCCCATAGTTGACTGGTGGAGACTGACATTTTCACTCACTTGTCACCCTAGAGCTGTGCAGCATGAATAAGCAGTGTCTTCTTGACATTCTTTTCTAGTATTCAATTCCACTCATGTCTCATTCTATTTTTAATCTTATACAAACTTATTAAATTTGTCTCTTGGTCTTGTCTTTTTCTCATTCATTGCTCCTGTGGGTTTATATTTTTTCAAAACTTGTAGTACAATTTTAGAGAGATTTAGAGGAGAAGCATGCCTATAAATATGATTTCAATCTGGTATTTTAATTAAATTTTTATGTATTTGATACATAATTTTTCAATCAGTCTTAATTGCTTTTATACCTGCTTCTTCCCAGGAACCCTCCCCCAGCACCCCTGTGCCCCTGGATTTCACACATTCTGTCATTTATGCTAGGGTAAATTGTGCATTCAAAGATCAAGGCTGCATAACAAGAAACAGTACCAGACAAAAGAAACCTTTGTTTGAATTGTTGGCCAGGGTAGTCCGAGACTCCCAAAATTACACAGGCTACTGCCACAGCCCTTGATCGCTTCCCAGAACCTGAAAGTAAGAACCTATTGCTGAAGACAGGACATTCTTTGGAAACTGTATCTTGAGCAATGGATCTGACCTGCAAGCCACCTCCCCTGAAGCCTAGCTCTCATAGCTGTGGAGAACACTATACAAGCCACTAAGGGAGAACATCGATCAATGGTCCAACATCAGACTGAAGACAAAATATCCACATCAATGACCAGCATAGCATATGACATTGGTGTAATAGGGGCACTTTTTTTTTATCTTGGGGGAAATCAATGACTAACTAATTGGACCTAAAGCCCACTCAATGTGAGGAAGCTCACATGTGGTATTGTAAACATAGCCAGATGCACACAAACCAAAGAGGTCATAGATAGATCTTAGAGAAATCCCCTAGGCTAAGGTAACATCTTACTAACTACAAAAGAGGTATCCTTATATTTACAGACAAATATCCCAGACACTACTCAGATAAGAAACTTTTTCTGTACTGGATGATATTGTACGGAGTCTCAGAACTGGACACACAGGGCATGGTCTGTGAATTGCTCATGCTTAGGTGACACATCTACAATGCAACCTCAACACATAAGCTCCAAGTATCAATATGCATTTTGCCATTTTAATACCTAAACTCAAATGAAACTTTTCAGTTTATGATAAACTGAAAAGTTTGATCATAAAAGAGAATGGTTTCCTCTGATGACTAATTCTCCTCTCTAGTTCCCTCCTTCTCTTCCTTCCTTTTTTTCCTTCCCAAGAATTTTATGTTCAAAGATGACTCCTGAATTTGAAAGAGAGCTCCAGCTGATTCAATTTGAGCTGCTGAAATTTGGAAGACCTAAGAGCATTTTCTGATTTTAAGAGTCCATCGCTATTATATTCCACAATTAATGAGAAAATTTACCCATTGCATCTTGTTCTTTTGAACCGGATTGGCGCTGCACTGGTCTGTTGCTCCCTTTTGTCCAGATGTTTGTGGTTTATCACAAATTACTTGAGAAAGCTGTTGTTCTGTGTGAGTACACACCAATTATACGTTTTGGAAATAGCATGAAAAAATAGCTCTGCAGAAAACTGAGCCAGTATGCTTTCAAAATCAGCATGGAGGTTGCTCAAAAATCTAAAATAGAGTTACCATATGATTCGGTTATTCTAGCCCTGGGTGTATACTTGAGATAATCAAGTCAGCCAGTGTCCTACAGAGATAGCTGCATCTCAATTATTCTGCATTCTTCCCAATAGGTAAGTTATGGAATCAGCTTAGCTGTCCATAAACAGATGGAGGAACAAAAGAAATAGGGTTCATAAGCATCATGTAACTTTAATCGGTCATGGAGAAGAATGGAATGTTGTTTGTAGGAAGATGGATGCTAATGAGATCATCATGTTGAATGAAATAAGCCAGAGTCAGAAAGATGAACACTGCTTCCTTTCAGACTCAGAGCAGAGCTTGACTAGAACGGTCCGGAAAGTAGAAAAGATTCTGTCTCAGAAGAGGGCAGGGAGGAGCAGATGGTGACTGGGAAGACAGGAGAGGGTGACAGGGTGAGATGATCCAAACACATGGCGCACACGTGTGAAAACATCAGCGTCGACCCCACTGTTTTGTAAAATGAATATACACTAACAACAAAGAAAAAATGTAAAATTGAGATAATGAAAATATTTTTCAGTTCATGTAATAGCAGTCCAAAAAGTTTTTGCCCCAAGGTTTTCTGTTGACTTAAAAAAGGTGCAAACATCAAGCATAACCAATTCACTTGCAACCCCCTGTGTGACTGGGATGCCTCAGGTGCCATCCAGCCACTGACGAAGAGTAGAAAGGGGCTGTGCGGCCGGCCTTGGTGTGCTTATTACGGACAAGTTAGCACAGTTCCTAAGCGCCCTTCTGTGTTTCTTTTTTTCTTTTTCTTTTCTTGTCCTTTTTAGACAGGGTCTCCCTGTATCCGCAACTGGCCTGGAGCTCGCTATGTAGACCAGGCTGGCCTCGAACTCACAGAGATCCACCTGCCTCTGCCTGGGATCAAAGGCATGCACCACCACACCCTGCTCAAAATGCCCTTCGTAATCTGAACATCTGAACATAGAACACTTGCCCTTCACATGATCCCGCAGCCCCTGACACACCCTTCTGCTCACCATCTGATGCTCTCTCCTTTTGGAAATTTCCTTCTGTCTTTCAAAAAGGCATTAATTGCTCTTCTATAATTATAAATTATATGTTTATTGAAACATATATGAAGAGTTTTAGAAAAATCACAAAGATACCGTGAAAAGCACTTTCATGGTACATATCGGTGAGATAGCCAGTGTTTTCTATCATGCAAGTACACTGGGTCTATTTTACAGTCAGCTCATAAGGGAATATTACTTCGTAGTATGCTGCTTTCTTTTCATTTGATATTATATTAAACATCTTTTTAGTTTTTAATATTTTTTAAAGTGTACATGTGTTTATGTGAGTATATGCCAGCTGTGTGCAGACACCAATGGAGGCCAGAAGAGGAAGTCAGATCCCCCAGAGTCAGATTTATAGGTAGTTTCATGTCACTAGACTTGGGTGCTGGGAGTTGAACTCAGGTCCTCTGGAAGAGTGGTAAGTGCCGGTAAAAACTGAGCCATTTCTCCAGGCCCCATGTGTTAAAAAATATGTATTTGTCCCATTTAGGGCTGAGCATTCAATCTTACATTTGACAAATGCATATTTTTACATGCCTGGCTTTGGTTAAACTCAGTGGGTCACAAAACAAAACAAAAAGACATGAATGTGGGAAAAGGAATTGTATGGGGAAGCGTCATAAGAGTATAAGGGACGTAAAAGAGGGAAGGGGTGACGGTAATAAAGACGACAACAAACAGTAAAATGAAAAACAGACATTTCTGTATATCTCTTGTTAAAAATGATGACTTCTGGTTTTGCTACAACATGCAAAGTACTTGGAAGTCACCCTTCTACCCTACCAGCAAGGAAAACACAGAGCTAATGGAAAGAACAGTTGTGAGCTTCTGTTCTGATAATTGAACCAGGAGATTGTTGAATACAAACTTTGCCCCACCCAGGGCTCAGGGACCATTGCAGAAGAGGGGGCAGAAAGGTGTGAAGAACCAGGTTTGGTATATCAACATAAGGAAAAAGAGACTTTCAGGCCTCTCTGAATTTGTTCATATGGATTTGCAATAATGCTGACAGGATGTACAAGACCCATGACTCAGCATAGAACTTGGGAAATGGGCAGCAGGCCCCTAACCCTAGCTGAAGAACTATTGGCAACTGATTACTGCTGGATGGTGGAAAGTAGATACTCATTAAGGGATTGATAGAGTGACTAGACTCCGTTGGATGAGCTTGTACCAAAGGACATCTGGGTATGAATGACTGAGAAGTTAGGAGTTAACATAAATGACAGAATAGATGAAATCTGGTGAGGGAGATATGGAGGGTCTAAATTTGATTAAATGCACACAAACTCAAAAAATTACTTTTGAAAATCATAGTTGAGATCAGCTTAGTGGAGACAGAACTGCTACTAGAGCAAGTAACAGATAAGAACATTTAAATGGCAATGTAACTAATTGCTGGAGACTTCATGAGGACTGATTTGAAAATTAAAAACTTCAAAGGACTCCTTAGTGTGGAGATCCCCAAACTTTCACAGATTTTAGTTTTAGGGACACCAACAGCTTCTTTCAGTGAGGAGTTTGTGGGGATGAGAAATCACCTCAAGTTACAGGATGAAGAAAGGGAAAGTTTTGACATCTGCTCAGACCAAAGGCCTGTATTCCAAAGGAGTTTGCTTTACCAGCATTTTCTCTGACTTGTTAGAGAAGTACACCTTTCTGCCTAAATTTCCAAAGAAATCTCTCAAGAGGTCATGGCCCAGTGATAAGGTCTACGGAAAACCTGACATTTAACTGTACTAGTAATAGAACATGTCTCCTTTAATACTTTAGCATCACATAGATAGACTCCAATATAATAACAGATTGAATGGATAGGGCTTGACGAATCAGACTTCCGCTTAAGAAGGAATTTTCAGGGAAAACCATAGACCACATATTTCCAGATTACAGTGACTTAAACCAGAAATCAATAGCAAAAGATACTTGTAAATTCCCCCATACAGTTGCAGATTAAATAGTATAGTTCTAAATAGCACACAAGTCAAAATGATATCAAGAAAAAAATTAAATATCTTGAGCAATAGGGTCTTACTATCCAGTTCTAGTGGATAAACATGGGCAAGGTCAATGGCCAGTATTGTGCGTGTGTGTGTGTGTGTGTGTGTGTGTGTATACAGAAGACAATCTTTCTCAAATACCATCCACCTTGTTTCCTGAACATAGTCTCTCACTGACATGGGAATCACCAATGATGCCAGACTAGCTGGCCAGCAAACCCAAGGATCCACCTGTCTATTCTGCCTCAGCTCTGGGGTTATAAGTGTGCGTCATGGCTTTTAGCTTTTCACACAGGATCCAGGGGTTGAACTAAGGTCTTCATACTTGTGTAGCCGCCACTTTACAGAGTAAGTTATCTCTGCAACCCAAGAATGTGAATTTTTATCAATTGGTGTATTGTATTGAAGGAAATAAATGCATAGCAAAAAATGTCAGTGCCCCCCAAATAAAAAATATCTTGAAAATACCAAAATTTGAGATGCAGTGAAAGCAATGCTTACAGAGAAATGTATAGCACTGGATGTAAATGTGGGAGAGGAATTTAAGCAGCCATGAGTATCCGTACACAATTGTTTGGATGTTTACAATCCAAAACATTGACAAGAACAATTATGAAACTTGGAACCAGCCAAGATGTCCTCCAGTAGGTGAATGGGTAGAGAATAGTGTACTGAAGAAACAGCACTGTGCTGGATAGCTTTAGTTCAACGTGACACACCTGGGTTGAGGGAGCCTCAATTGGTGAATTGGCCCCATTGGATTGCCCTGTGGCCACATCTGTGGAGTATTGTCTTGATGGTCGAGCAGTGTGGGAGGGCCCAGCCCACAATGAGTGGTGCCACCCTGGGCAGGTGGTTGTGAATGGTATAAGAAGGCAGGCTGGGCATGAGCCAGAGGAGCAAGCCAGTGAACAGCATTCCTCCATGGCCTGTGCTTCAGCTCCTGCCTCTAGGTTCTTGCCCAGAGTTCCTGCCTTGGGCTCCCTAAGTGATGAACTGTGACCCAGAAGATGTAAGCTGAATTAACCCTTTCCTCCCCAAGTTGGTGTAGGTCAGAGTGTTTTGTCACAGCAATGGAAGACAAACTAGGACAAGCACCATACGCATAAATAAGCAATTAAGACACACATTTTCAAGTGAAAGAAGTTAATAAGAAGCAGTTATGCATTACATAAATTCTAGTTGTTTAGCATTCTAGAAAAGGCAAACTAGAGTAATAGCAAAAGATCCTCATTCATTCATGGCTTTGTGGGAAATAAAAATGAATAGAAAAAGCACAGAAGATGGGGGTATAGTAAAACTCTTTTGCATGATGGTATAATGTAGGATATATGTCATTATACAATTTTCAAATCCCAAAGAGCATGCAACACCAATTGTAATATATGTACTTTGAGTGAGAATGTCATGCTAATGTAGATTCATCCATTGGATCAAATGTGAAAGCTAATATAAGGAGTTTGTAGAGGAGAGCTAAGCATGTGTGGAAGAAGGAAATATGGGAACTGTTTCTTCTGAAATTTTCTGTGGATCTAAATATGTTCCAAAAGAAAGTTTGTTGATTAAATATTTTGTTCTGAATCTCATGTCTACATATCAGTGGAGTCAATTATATACAAATAATGTTTTCTTGAGGGTATGTAATTTTTAAATTGAGTCTCCAACTGCTGGTTGTACCTTGCTTATGTTATTTACCCTATACATTTTAGTGTAATTGGTAGCACTGCAATAAAACTCCTCTAATATTAATTTTTCATAATTTTCATACATTATAATTACCTGTATTCCCTCTAAACTATGAGTTTCTTCCATAGAAGAATACACATTTCTAATCTTTGTATCTCGATAGCCTGGTAGAATATAAGGAACCTAGCAGATACTTAATATATAGTTCTTGATTATTTTTTCAGGTAGAGTGACCACATAAGATTTCCCAGTTATCTTTATACTGTAGCTTGAATGGTACTGGAAAAAGAGATTTGTTACACACACACACATCCACACACACACATGTGCACATGCACACAGTGGGATTGAAAGTTAGAAACATATCTGAGAAGACAGCAACATTAACAAAGTGCATACTGGCATAGAATCAAATATCAAAGCATACAATGTGGTCTGTCACCTTGAATTCCATCTTTGTCTTCATTTTTTTCTTTCTTTTCTTAAAGAATCCATAGGCTGGAGAGATAGCCTAGTGGTTAAGAGCACCAACTGCTTTTTCAGAGGACCCGGGCTTGATCCCTAGCACCCACATGGCAGCTAAGAACCGTCTGTAACTCGAGTTCCAGAAAAACTCCAGTTCCAGGGGAATCCAAGACCCTCTTCTGACCCCCGCGGCATTGCACGACACCAGTGCACAGACCTACATGCAGACGGTACATTCATACACATACAAAAATAAAAATAAGTGGTGGCGCGCACCTTTAATCCTAGCACTTGGGAGGCAGAGGCAGGCGGATCTTTGTGAGTTCAAGGCCAGCCTGGTCTACAGAGTGAGTTCCAGGACAGCTGGGGCTACAGGGAGACCCTGTCTCGAAAAGACAAAAAAAAAAAAAATAAATAAATAAATAAAATAAAAAAATAAAAATAAAAATAAAAATAAAATAAAAAAGAAGAATCCATACCATCCAAGTTTGAAGAATGATGAGTTGTAGGCAGGCTTTAAATGTCAGCCTCCAGGGTGAACTATTCTGAGCTACAGAAGGCCAGAAGAAGAGTGGGAATAAATGTTAGAGGCTTTCCTCTTTTGTCCTTTCCTTCCTAGATGAATTCCCTGCCCACTTGTGCTTTTCCAACTCATGTAATTTTGCTTCTTTCAAAATTCCTTCTGATTAAATTCTAGTCTGTATAGGGTGACTGTATCCTGAATATTGTAATATGGATAAATAATGTACTCTCACCTTCTGGAAGAACTTTATAGTTTTCTGACATCTTCATATAGACAAATTCTGTTTGATCTTTGTTTTAAGAAAGGGCAAGCTTACGTTTAGGCCCAAGGGAGGCTCCTGTGGACCTCTGGGGAAGTTTCCTGGGCTTACTTCTTTTCTATAGCTTTTCTGACTTTGAGTCTTGATACAAAACAGAACTTCCTTATTCCTCCAAGCTCTGAAGATACTCAAAGAGACCGTGTGCCTTAATTCCCCCTTCATTGGACTCTCCCCCTCCGATCTTTTTTCATCTCCTTACTTTGCATCATTTCAAGTCCCCTCCACATCTTAGTTACTCTCTATTGGTTTTGTTCTCATTCATTAAAGCCTAGTGTTTTGGGTGTGTTTTTTTATGGAATACAGAACTATTTGTTTTCTGTATCTACAAATATGGCTTTTTCATGAGTATAAACTGTTAGTGAGTTTGGGATTTTGGGAAAACAATATGCAGTTTTGATTCCCATTGAGATTATAGGTCAGAAAACTTTACTTTTCTGAATTGCTAATGATTTTTTAACCCTCAGATCCTGTCTGCTCCTGAGCCTTGTGCACTTTCCGCTGGACTCTTCTAGCAGGAATCAGGGGAACAACCCGAAGCCCACGAACCCCGAGGTTCTCCAGAGGCCCAAGTAGTCCCTTTGATCCACTGGTCCCAGAGAACACCTGAGCTCTAAGTCGGCTTCTGTTCAAAATCTCTCCATACTGTTGGTGGAAGCCCTTCAAAAGGACTTGACAAGCTTTAGAGTCTCTCATCCTGACATGACACTTCTCCAGTGTGGATGATCTCCTGTCAGCTGCTGCTGGCCTGGCCACCTGCCTACAGGACACACCCAGATCTGCTCCAGCTGCTCCAGGTCCTTATGTATAGTGTCTCTGTGAAGAAAGCTCAACATTGTCAGACAGAAGTCTCCTACTTGAGGTACAAATCCTCTCCAGGTAAGAGGACCTTTGCTGCAGCTGGGAAGGAAGCCATCCTTCAGATCCCCAGATTACAAACAAACAAACAAGCAACCAACTAACCAAACAAACAAACAAAAAACAGGCACACAAATTCCTGGGGGTAGCAGGATATTGCCAACTTTTGGATCCCATGCTTGACTAAAATAGTAAGGCCCCTGCACTCAGCCATGGCTGAGGACAAGCCTTTAAAATGCACATGGATAAAGGAAAACAACTTCCAACAGGCTTGGCCCTAACCCAAGCCCCGGCCCTGGTCTTGTCTGAGGTCTACATTTTTGTTCGTGGAGTCGGGGGGATTGCAACAGGCAGGGACCCTGACAAAGGCCTAACACATACTTATACAAGCACCTGGAATGAGTAGCTTTAGGATGGCCCTCCTCAGTACATACTGTAGCAGTTACTGTGGTCCTGGTGAAGGAGACTGACAAGTTCACCTTGGGGCAAGTCTTAACCTTAATGTCCCATCCCCATGTATTGGGGGACCTCTTCTGTGGAGCAGATGGCCAATGGATGTCATCACCCAGTACCAGAGTCATCTCCTTGGTCAGCTCTGTCTCGCCTTCTCAACCATTCAGAGCTCCAGCCTGGCAACATTGATGATAACTGACAATATCCTGCCTGTAAGTGACCTTGAGGATCTGTGGACGTCTCCCAGGCCAGAAGCCCAGACATCCAAGACACCCCTTACCTGATATAGATACCAATTTGTTAACAGATGAAAACAGTTTTGTGGCACAGGGGCTGCAGAAGGCTGCAGCTGAATGACCACATAGTGGGATATGTCCAAGTCTTGCCCCAGGGCACCGCTGCACAAAAGGCTGAACTGATCACCCTCACCCAGGATCCATGTTGGGTATAAACAGGTGAAACTCTTCACAGACTGTAGGCATGCCTTTACCACCCGTTCATGCCCACACCATGATCTACAAGGAAACCGGACTCTGACACCCCCATTGCAGAAGGCCCAGTGGCCCAGACGGCTGCCAGACTCCCTGATGACACATTCCCACTCCTAGGAAATGAAATAGGACACTGTGGGGTGGTAGGCCCTGCCAGACTTCAGAGTCATCCTTCCTGCAACTGTTGGATGCCTTCTTGTGTACCAGCTTCATCAGAAGACCCACCTGGATGCCACCAAACTGATTGAACTACTTTCTGGTACTTGTGGACACATTATCTGATGTATTCTCTCATGTTTGTGGACACATTATCTGATGTATTCTCTCATGTTTGTGGACACATTATCTGATGTATTCTCTCATGTTTGTGGACACATTATCTGATGTATTCTCTCATGTTTGTGGACACATTATCTGATGTATTCTCTCATGTTTGTGGACACATTGTCTGATGTATTCTCTCATGTTTGTGGACACATTATCTGTTGTATTCTCTCATGTTTGTGGACACATTCTCTTTTTCTCACCATGGTGAGAAACCTCCTACATGAGGTAATTTCTAGGTTTGGGCTGCCTCTGTCAATTGACAGATGATGGTAAATGAATCTCAGAGACAAGTGCAAACTGGCCTAACCTCCTTCCCTGGCCCTCCTCCAGGTTAGATGTATTCCTTATAAGGTGGGGTGCTCAGAAGGCCACTTCCACCCCTACCTAGATGATGGGACCCTATTCTGAAAAATTACTGATCAATCTCTCTTAAAGTATCTCAAGTCTCTTCAACAGGGCCAGGCAACAGTCCATTTTACATCTCTTCCTGATTCCCTCCTCCACACCCTGCCACTGGTTCTGAAAGGAGAGAGAGACCAACAGTTCCTGTTTCCATTGCTACTTTGATTGAAATCCATGGCTGACTACCTTGTTTTCAGGCCCAATAACTGGTTGTATTAGTCGGGGCTCTCTAAAGAAAAAAAAAAACTGATAAAATGGATAGATAGATGGTAGATAAATAGATAGATATAAAGATTTATTAGATTAGCCTACAAGATAGAGGCTGAGTAGTCCAACAAAGGCTGCACCACACTAGAGAGGCTGAGAATCCTGCAATTAGTTGCTCAGTCCATGAGGCTGCATATCTCAGCAGTCTTAATCTGGTGCTGAAGGCCTGATGGATTCTGGGAGATCTGCTAGTCTTAAGTCTGTGTTGCAATCCCAAGAAGTCGGTCACAGCAGCATCAAGACAAACTCGCTAGTGAGAGAGTAGGCAAGTGGCAAAAAGCAAGAGCTCCCTCTTGCTGTGACCGTTATACAGGCTGCTGTTAGAAGGCAGCACCCACATTTAGGGTGGGTCTTTCAGCTTCAAATGATTAGATCAAGAAGGTCTCTCATTTCAGTTGATCCCAGATCCAGTGAAGTTGACACCCAGGATTAGCCATCACACTGGTTGTTACCCTGTTCTGAAAAATAATTATAGTCCATTAGGCTCTGCCAAATTAATGTACCCGAGAGCCTGTTACAATCTGCTGTCACCTGAGGATATTTAGTCAATGCTTTGCTTCTGCCTTAAGACCAGTAAGGAAATGAAATGGCAAAACTAACTCCATTTTGTTCTTGCTGACTTTTGCTCTACCCTGTGTTTTTGTCCAGCTGTTCCCACTTCAGCCAGCCAGGCAGAACATCTCATGTAGTCAGTTTCAGGGAGTACATGGTTTCTATAATACTGGGAAACTTACAAGTAGCCAGGTAGCACATCCAGGTAGTCAGTCCTAACTGAAACTTATTATTTACTGAAAATCACATGAAAAGAGGAATCCTGAACTGTTTCACAATGAACAATTAGAAGCAATACATATCAGTTTATCCTATGGAAGCCAGGAAGAATGTTGTGGTTTAATAAGAAATATGCTCCCTAGACTCATGTATTTGAACACACAGCCAAGTTGGTAGCACTGTTTAGGGAGGTTGTGGAAGTTTTAAATGTGTAGGATTGCTGGAGGAAGTATGTTACTGGGAGTGAGCTTTTGAGTGTTTATACCCTTGCCATACTTTGCTTTCTGCTTCTTGTTTGGAAACAAAATATGACCAGTCAGCTTCCTGCTTCTGCTGCCAGCTGTCCCTGCCCTTATGGGCTCTGGCCCTTTGGAGGCACAGGCCAGAATAAACTTCCTCCCTTAAGTTGCTTTGGTCATGGTACTTTACTACGGCAACAGAGAAGTAATGAATATAATTTCTTTGCTCCTTAGTTAGAAGTTTCATGATCTTGTCTGGCCAACTACATGGAGGTCAGAAATAATGATCTATCCTAATACTTGTCACAACCACAAGATGATCTTTGTGATATGGACATACAATTAAATGAAAACACTGATTAAATAAGAAAACCCTGTAAATATCCATATAGTGCATTCAGAGAAATTAGATAGGCATGGATGCATTGATGGGCACTCTTTAGGGGATCTTCTTTCAGCGAGGTGCAGCTCTACCTGAAAGTCCTGTCACAGTTTCCCATCTTCTTTATCACACACTCTGATTGGTGATATTTTGTAAAGCCTGTGCTTGATGATGTGAGTGCCTTGACTTTTTTTTTAGAATGTGAATTGTAATCTTTGTTTTATTGTAATGTTCTGACATCTGAGAAATAAAATACCTTTCTGGGATTCAAAGTTTTTAATTTTAAATTTGCCAACTAGGTTAAGGTAATTAAAAATTAATCTCTCTAGTTGAAAAATTGAAAACAGTCTTATCCTGCTCACCTAACCCAATATATCTTCATCATGTAGCAAGCTGCTTCTGCCATTTGTTAGTGTTTCTGGAACTCTTTCTGTTCCTGGGGATTATCGGTTGTGATTTTAGGCTGTCAAGCCCAGATTCCATGAGACTAAGGGGGTGGGGGGGGGCACAGAACAGAGCATCTGAACATATGACTCCTCCTCAGTGTTAGGAGTGAGATCTAATTTAGAAGACGGTGTCACTGTGTCCAGTTACTCACAGTGTTTCCTGTGAGCAGGCAACCTATTGGCAGTAGACTGGGCTTTGTGCCTGTGTTGGGCAATAAAACATGCTAGAAAGCATGTGTGTCTAGAGCTCTCATTAAGAGCTACCATTGGATCTGTTGTGCCTTTGTCCACTATGCCAGTGTGCATGGGCCAGATGGGTCTTTTCTTTCAGTTTGGATTCAAGAGAGAAGCAGACACATGGGGTGACTAGAGCCACCCTGTAATCAATATGTAAGGTAATTAAGACATAAACTTTTGTGGCAAGTCAGTGAGATGATGGGATATTTGTTACCACAGTGGCAGGGCAAGATAACCGATACTGATACTGAGGAGAAAGCTGGCTGGCATGCAAATAGAACGGGTTGAGACTAAAGGTGAAGAGATAATAAAAAAAAAAATTCCAGGAGGGGCTTTAAAGATGAGTTACTAGGATTGTTGAATACTGTGACAAAATCAAGAACTATATTGAGAACATGGCGGGGCTGGCTCAGGTGGCCCAGGTGGTCACGGTGGTGGTGGAGGTCTGCTCAGCCCAGCGATTTGAGGAGCTGCTGTGTCTCAAAGCCAAGTGCCTCCTTGTGGTCCATTTCTGGGACCATGGGTTCCACAGTGCACACAGATGGACGATGTCACGGTAGAGTTAACCAAAGAACACCAGAAAGTTTCATGTATGAAGTTGGAAGTTGAAGCTATTCCTGAAGTATCTGAAAAATAGGAAATTTCTTCTGTCCTCATCTTTCAGTTCTTTAAGAATTCTCAGAAAATCGACCAAGGTTAGGTAGTGATATGCCCCAGAGTTGACCAAAAGTTCGGAGACCTGACTCTAGTGGATCCTTCCCACCCAGTGCTAGTGACTATCTTTAAAGAAGATCTCAACTTTCACCTGAGGAAATTAACTCTCATGCCACCCCCTGCATGGTGTTCATGAAGGGAACACCTCAAAAACCACACTGTAGTTTCAGCAAACAGATGGTGGAAATTCTTCACAAACAGTATTCAGTTTAGCAGCTCTGATATCTTCTCAGAAGAAGATGTTTGACAGGGACTCAGAACCTACTCCAGCTCTATTTCTGGAGAGCTCATTGGGGGACTTGATATAATTTTTTTTTACTTCTTATGTATATGAGTGTACTGTCTGCATGTAGGTAGGTGCACCTGTGTCAGATTCCCCTGGAACTGGAATTAAAGATGGTTCTTAGCTGCCATGTGGGTGCTGGGAATCAAACCTGGGTCCTCTGCAAGAGCAGTCAGTGCTCTTAAGCACTGAGCCATCTCTCCAGCCCCAGGACTTGACATAATTACAGAGCCCGAAGTGACAGAACTAGATAAAATTTGTCATAAAGCTCCCCAATTAGAGGAGAGGCTCAAAGTGCTGACCAGTCAAGCTTCAGTGATGCTCTCTATAAGAGGAGGCATAGATTCAGCAACCAAATCCTGCAAATACAGAATAGTACTGGTGTGGATTACCAGACCTATGATATCCTGGAGGATCAGGAGGTGGGGCAGGGATTAGAAGCCTTCTCCAATGGGCCAACCCGCCCTCAGCTGTAAGTGAAAGGGGAGCTTGTTGGGGGCCTGGACATACTTACATAATTGAAAGAAAACAACGAGTTCCTGCCTACACTGGGAGGAGAAAATTAGTGTTAAACATGGTGCGTGAAGTTTGCAAGAATATTTAATTCCAGGGGGAGAAACTGATGATCAGGTCCTGAGAGGAGGGCTAGGAACGGAAGTGCCCCTTCTCCAGCCGTGCTTTGTGCATCTCACAAGGCTGTGCTAGATAAATGTATGCTAACTTTTCCCACTAAAAATAGGATGCAATAAACATCTTCAAATTCAATTTAAGAAAAAGAAATATATTGAGCAGCCGTCAGGTTTGGGGATCAGGCAATGTAGGTAGAAAGATTTATAAATAAGAGTGGTTTAATGCTTAGACACTATCCTAAAATGCCTCTAAATTCTAGCAGTGAATTCAGTGTTGGCTATAGATACATGAATGTTTATGAGCCAGCAAAACTGACACCAAATTAAGGAGGCAATGAAGAATGAATGGCTGGAAAAAAATGACACTAAGCCAGGGAGGAATTCTGAGAAAGATGCTCTTTTTTAGACAAATAGCATTGTTGATGTAAGTCTAGTGTTGCCCTCTGAGGAGGGGGCATGTCTTCATCCCAAAATGGGCCCAAGGTGGACTCTCATGTTTTGTTATAGAAAGGAGTATGGAAGTCATGCTCTAATAAATAGTCCTGTCATGCATAGACTCTTCCTTATTCTCAGAGGGAGGAACCAGACAGGGAAGGCCCATCCAGAACTCAAACATTATCCCCTTGATTGATTGCAAACTGCTCACTGGAACCGGTGGAAAGCTACTGGGTGCAGACCAGGCTTCCTCTTTCTGGCAATATGTCTGTCTAGTGCCTTGGTAGTTGCTTTTAAAACAAAAATCACTCATAACTCTCATCCTTACATTTCTCCATGTAACTAGAATCTTGGGATTGAGATACATTAATCTCCCCTCCTCTGTAACTTTTAAGAGGTCAGAAGTAACAGAAGTCTTAGAACTGATTCTGGGAGAAATGTTGCCTTAATAAATGTTGTATGGGTAGGAACAGAATAATCTAGTACAGTAGCAGGGATTTGGCACTTATCTGGAGAGCAAATCTCACCCATCATTCTTCTCTGATGGCTCACATATCTTTGTAAGGGTCACACTGACTGTCCTGCAGTTTCCTAGACACACTATTTCACTTCATACCTTAGGAATGCATTGTTCTTCATGGCAGACTCTGTTATAAGGCACACTCCAGGAGTTCTCTATCAAAGCTTCATGAGAAGTAGCATGATTTCCATTCTCTTACCCTGAGGTTCCTTCCGTGGCTAGTGCTGTGTCTGGGACACGGAGAATGCTCAATTAATAACTTCACACTTTGTCTACAATCTCCTTTTCCTCCCTTTTTATTTTTTGGGGAAAGTCTACCTCAGAAACAGTTTTCCTGTTGCTTACTGAACTCTAGAGCTCTAGAATGGCTCTAGGATCATAGCCTGTCAAAAAGCAGAGGTCCGGACTCCAAGCTGATGCTTTAAAACGTGAGTAGGACTTTGCCAGGCTTGGAGGTATTAGGAAAACATATGCGAAACTGTGAAGAGAGTTGGGCTGCAGCCCAACTTAAGAACATTTATTTTCCTAGCATTCCTGGGCTCAATACCTAGCACTGAGAAGAGAAAAAAATTAACAAAACAAAAATAAGAAGCAGAAACTAGAGAAGCATGGTATAGAATATTAAAGATATCAGTTTTACCATTTAGTGAGCACATACTCTGATTCTTTTATTAAGTATTTTTATACACCATCTCTAATAAAAGATTTAACATTCCACCTCAGAAGCTAAAAATTTGCTAATTGTGTTTATTTATTTATTTATTTTTAATTTTTAATTTTATTTATTTATATGAATGTACTTTATTTATTTATTTATTTATTTATTTATTTATTTATTTATTTGAATGTACTGTCTGCATGTAGGTTTGTGCACCCGTACTTTGCAAAGCTGCGGAGGTCAGAAAAGAGTGTCGGATTTCCCTGGAACTGGAGTTCTCCTGGAATTGGAGTTAAGGACGGTTCTCAGCTGCCATGTGGGTGCTGGGGATCGAACCCAGCTCCTCTGCAAGAGCAGTCTGCTAGGCCATCTCTCCAGCCCTGCTAATTGTGTTTATAAACAACAAATTGTTACCCAGAGAAACTCAGTGATTTGCCTAAGGCTACGCGGATCCACGGTGGCAGAACTGGAATTTCAATTCACTGAGTTCTTTTTACCACTTGAGGGTGTGAATGTAGTTTGGGATTATTATGCGTCCCAGATACTTCATCATTGAAGCACATTGTTCTCTATACATGTGTGTTATTTGAATCCAAAATTTGTGCTGCCGCAGCTCTCTTCTCAAAAAGCAGAGAGGTATAGTGATTTGTACACACGTATGTACTTTACGTGTCCCCTAGTGTCACACACACACACAAAATGACACGATCAACAAGTGTTTGGGTCTTCACAGTTTGCACTCCCATGTATTTGGGTAAACTATGATTCAAGGTGCTATGTGCCTTTTTAGACTTACGTTAGTGGCCCTGAAATGATTAAATCGCAAAACCCAAATTTCAGATTATCTTAATTTTAGAATGCTGGAAACAAATGATTTATATAAAATTTAAAAATTTGTTTGCTATTTTTTGAGATAGGGTCTCTCTGTAGCCTCAGCTGGCCTGCATCTCACTATATAGACCAGGCTGTCCTGGATCTCACAGAGATCCACCTACCTCTGTCTCCTGAGTGCTAGGTTTAAAGCACGCACTGCCATGTCTGGCATAATTTATATAAAATTTATAAAGGAAAAACATTTTTTACTCAGTCTTGGAAGTGGAGAAGTCCACAGTTGGGGTTCAGTATCTTCTCAGCATTTAGCGAAGGCCTCATGTTAGGTCATAACATGGCAGGAAAGTTGAAGGCCAAGCAGACATGTGCAGGAGACTTGCAACACAAGAAACGTGGCTTTCTGATGTCCCACTCTCTTCGTATCTAAGCCAGCTGTACAAGAAAGACATGATTCCTTCTTAACGACTTTGTTAGTTCTTTTTTTTTGTCTTTTTGAGACAGGGTCTCCCTATAGTCCCAGCTGGCCTGGAACTCACTCTGTGGACCAGGTTGGCCTTGAACTCACAAAGATCCACCTGCCTCTGCCTCCCAAGTGCTAGGATTAAAGGCATGCTCCACCACACCCGGCTACTTTTATTTTTTTGTCTTTTTGACCTTGTTAGTTCCTTCAGTTCCCAGCACTGCCCATGACAATCCAATTTCAAGCTTTGGAGGATCCAGACCTAACTCAAACTATGACAGGAGTGTTGAAGTACTGCATACGCAATTACAAAGCTGAGAGGTCATTACATTACTTCATAGATTTTTTAAAAAACAATTTTGAGACAAGGCCCACCAGAGTTCCCCCATTTGTTTGCTTTCTTGAGGGACTGGTGTGGAAGTAGGTGTGGACTAGCTGATGTGAAAGCTGTTCTTTGTCCTACAAGGGGCACTGTGGTCTTAAATCCCATGGAGGTTATGGCATTGCATGGTACAAGCAGAGGGAGAAAGGGAGAAAGACAAGAGGGCCCCCAGACACCGCACAGGCATTTGGCAGAAAACAACCTGAGCATCAAACCCAAGTGCTTTTATCTTGCCTCAGCTAAGGTGATAGAAAGGCAAGTCTTCTTGTTGGAATCAGATGATCTGGTTGAACATCTTGTCAATTGCCTGCAGTTTGGGGTGGGCCCCTTTCTCTGGCCAGTTCATTCGCTGTGTATCCATGAGGTGTTCACAGAGCAGAAGGTTCCCCAGGGAAGAGGAGCAGCTGACTCTGGAAACAAATTCCTAGGATTTTGTTTCTGTTGAGAGACTGCTTTTTCTGCATGTGTAATTACATCACAGTTCTACATTCAGATTATACAACTCTGAGGACTTTTTCTACATAGAACACATTTACTTTTCCAAGAATGATTAAAAATAATCAGTATCAAAAACAAGAGAAGATTAAAGCATATTGTCAAAAAGATAACCAATAAATCCCAATTAAGCCATCATGCTGAGGAATTAAATTCAGCTCTCAAATCTCTGAGAATGCCTGCTTCTCAAACCCTATTCCTCATAGTGCAATTTCAGGGAGATCATTTAGCAATTAAACAATAATATCTTCTACCACATATTAATGGCTGTGTGACCTTCCCAATTTCCCACATCCCTCTTCACAATAATGACCTTTTTTGAGACAGGGTCTCCCTATAGCCCCAGCTGTCCTGGAATTTGCTGTGTAGACCAGGCTGACCTTGAACTCCACAAAGATCCACCTGCCTCTGCCTCCCAAGTGCTAGGATTAAAGGCGTGGGCTACCATGCTTGGCTACCTTTCTATTATTCTAAATGAAGAAATAGAGGCTCATAATGAGAAATAATATCATCTGTTCCCCAGGCTCTCAGGACAGGACAGAAGGGTCAGGCAGACATCAGTGCCCATATGCAAGCTCTTCATGTCTCCACTTAAAGTGGAGATACTACTGATTACGTCATAGCACTGTGGCTGGAGGTAAAGCAAGGCCATGACAACCTGCTCCTTCTACACGTTCTTTGCTGCATTTCTAAGTGTGTGCTCTGGGCTTGGGTAGACTAGTCCTTGGGTGTATGCACCAGAAACATTGGCCTTTTGGTCATGGCCCAGCTAGAGGGATTGCGTTCACTAGGAACAAACAGCAGGTTTAATTGTTTGATTCTGATAGACCTGACTTGCCAGCTCCTTGCAGGTCTGGCTGTGCCTCATTGCAGAGACTTCCTCCCCGGGGGATTCCCATGCACATAGCATATGGCCCATGCCTCTGCTACTATCTGGTTCCTGGTCACCAGAAAAAACCAGGAGCAGACTCTCCAATCTTAGTTTGGGGAGGATTAAAGAGTTTATTCAGGCTTGCTTACAAAGAGCAAAGCATAAGTTTATGTGGAGCCGGGGATGTGTAAAGCCACATCATACCAGCTGCTCTTACACCAGACCCTCCGCCCACATGGCACCAGCAGCCCCCCCCCCCCCAGGTCTGCACCAGTTCTTGAGAGCATTGCAAATCTCTCTGTGGCTTGGCTTTGCCCTTACCCCTCCCTCTAAGTAAACTAGACTCCATGCACAGCCATGCTTATTGCAGCTCTGTTCACAATAGCAAAGAGCTGGAACCAACCCAAGTGTACCTCAACTGACAAGTGGATAGAGAAAATGTGGTACATCTACACAATGGAGTTCTATGCAGTGGTAAAGAAAGATGACATCGTGAACTTTACAGGTAAATGGATGGAGCTAGAAGATATCATGCTAAGTGAAGTAACACAGTCCCAGAAAAACAAACAACGAATGGTATCCCTCATCTGTGGATGCTAGCACCAATTACCTAGTTGTAAGGCAAACTGAGCAATGTTAATGTGATCTGAAAACAACTGTGCTCTTTTTTTTATTGTTATTAAACTTTTTCCATAGGTCACACATCATTTCTCAATTGAATCTAGAGTTGCTTCCCTTTCCATGACCCCCACCCTACCCAAGGCCTTGCACTCTGCCATACATGTCCTGCATCTTTTTCTGAGGCTTTTCCTTGTGAATCCCTTAACAGGTTCTAGAACTAAGCTACCATTTATTTTCAGAGTTAGGAAGTTTTGGTATATGGATGAAGGAGATGTATGTATACTTTAGAGTAATATAAGATCAAAAGAATGCAGAAAAAAACTAGTTTGTCATGATATTATGTCTAACCACAATATTTATTTTATGGGAATGCTTCTTAGTATTTCTTATACAAGGCTGCTTGAGCTTTTGTCCAAGCATTTTCTAAAATATTATAGAGTAGTTATAAGTATCAGGCTGGTGTAACTTAGCCTTTACGTATGCTTTACAACCATACTTAATGCCCATACCAATTTGGCCAAGGGTCTTAAGGGATAACTTTGTTCCTTGGCCTCAGAGGTCAACTAAGTCCCAGGGGACTATGCATGGGGGCATCTTTTGAAATGTCCTGCAAATATGAGTCGCCAGTCTTCCTGTTCAGGGAGGTCTTGGAGATCCACTAATGGTACTTCAGCCAGTGTCTAGTCAATAAAGAGGAAAGTCTGCTGATGCTTCAAAAAGGGAAGCCTGGCCTAGCAAGACCTGAATTTGTCCTCAAGTGGATGGAACTGGTGATTGAAAAGCCAAAAGGAGCCAGGGGCTCCCCCCGCCCAAAATACCTCAGTGACCTTTGAGGACCAGATCCTCAACTGACCTTGAGAAAACAAAAACCTTGGTTAATCTGGGCTAACTGTGTGGCCTTAAACATCCAAAAGGAAAGTATAACCATAAATAAATAAATAGTAAATCCTGAGAAATTGCACTTTAGGTATAAAATTCAAGATCTTAGTAAAAAGACAAAGAACACAGTTGTTTTGCCTGTCTTACTGGCAAGTGCAGCTACCCTGTGGCTGCTGTTGCTTTTGCCATCCTTCAAAGATGTAAGAAGACACAGTTTTTCAACCTTCCAATATGGACTGAAGACTCATGTCTCTCCAAGAATCCTCCAAACCTTTGGTGCCAGATGGGGACTGCTGAGACATCCAACTTGTGGACTGAGCTACTATTGGGGTTTCAGCCTCTTCAGAGTATAGACTGCTATTGTTGGACTACCCAGGCTGTATCATGGAGACAAGTACAGGAAGATTAAGACCAGACGCAGTGCTTACTGGACCTCATTTGGTGACCATGGGAAGGGAAAACTGTAGTGTGGAACACAAGGACAGAACTGATGGTAGTTTGGGCTTGCCAAGGAGGAGACTTCGAACATGACATCTTTCAGCCTAATTAAAAAAAAAAAAAAAGAAAATCATGTCTTAAGGTGCCACAGTGAGGATATTTTGATAAATGAATAATAATATTTGCTAATTTGGGGCAGAGAAGAGGAGGCTTCAGGCATGAATTTTGAAAGAAGGAGACATTCTGCCTGAGATGAGGAGATGACAGGAAGGGACAAAGATGAAAATGGCCCCACCTTTAAGCTACTGCCTTGGCAGAGGATGGTATGGAATGTGAGGTCCTTTCAGAAAGTATAGGAGACTATCTTCCCTTGGAAATCAGTTGAACCCTCTTGAAGCAGGAATGTCTTAAAAGTTATTCAAGTTACTGCTCAACCTCTCTGACAGGCAAGCTCATGGAAAAGACACCTCCTCCAGCAGTTTGGCTATTAGAGCATAAAAATGCTTAATTAACTAGAAATATTGAATTGAATTCACCTCTGTTGATATGCAATGGGGTTTCTTTCCTTGAATTCATTAAAGTACTAGTCGGATGGTGATGCAATTAAATGCTAATATAAAACTCTTTAGAGGAATCAACTCAGTCACTAGAAAATTTAACATGTAAATTGATTATGTATGTAAGGCAGTCTTCAACGATAAGGGAGATAACCTTCCTATTCTATACAAGTTATGAGACTTTTAGAACAAAGTGGCAAAGTATAATTTCCAAGAGTTTTAAACTGAAATCTTTCAGTATATCTATTTCTCTATTAGCGAACATTTCTGACTACCTGAAGAGTGGTCTTGACTCCCATGTTATGTGAAGACAAATGTGGTTCCTTCTTGCTCCTACGAGTAGGGTGAGAAGGAAGAAAGTCAAAGGTGATTATAAAAGCATATGCCTATGGTGCTAGAGAGACGGCTTGGTGGTCAAGAGCATTGGCTGCTCTGACATAGGACCCAGGTTCAATTCTCAGCCCCCACATGGTGGGTAACAACAATCTCTGTAACTCCAGTTCACCCTCTTCTGTCTTCTGTGGCATTGCATGACATGGGTGCACTTATATACACGCAGCCAATACATTCATGCACATTAAAACAATTAATAAGTATTTTTAAGAAGAGTATCTTTATTTACCACAGTTGCACTGTATTTAGAGGCCAGGATTGCACATGGAAGGGGATTCAAAGCCTGGTTTTGTGCAGCGCAGAGGCCTAGCACCAACAAAGAGTGTGGTTATGTCACAATCCCAGTGGCAGCCACATGCAGCTCTATATGACTGCTGCTTTGAGATTATTTTAGTAAACATGCAAAATAAGATAGAGATGGGCAACAGAAGGAACAATGTCAAGGGCAGCCTTTGCCATGCTCACAAGCTTGCATTTTACCCTCAACATAACAAGGAGCCAGTGAAGATCCCGTGATAGACATGAGGGTTCCTTGTCTGTGTTCTTTTCCTTTCCTTCTATCCTTTGTTCCTTGGTTCCTTCATTTGTTTATTCCTTCCTTCCTTAATTTCTTTTATTTCTTTTAGCACAAAAGTAATTTATTGGCTTCTATAAAAAGCATACTACTAGCCAGGTGTGGTGGTCCACACCTGTAATCCCAGCACTTGGGAGGCAGAGACAGGGAGATATCTGTGAGTTCAAGGCCAGCCTGGTCTACATAGTGAGTTCCAGGACAGCTGGGGCTACAGGGAGACCCTGTCTCAAAAAGACAAAACAAGCATACTATTAAAGAATCACCTTGGCAATAAAATCCAAAGATTTGATGATGCCAGGATGCTTTGTTGCCGCCCGCTCTTCCCTTCTCTTTAGATGTCATCGCTAGCTTTCTACAGACAGCCTTTTACACATGGCAATAGATCCAAGGAGAACTTACTTTCCCAGCATCTGTGTGCCAATTCTAGGGAAGGTATCTAGTTGACCTTGCTTGGAGCAATCACTTTTGCCAGTGATCTGAGGTATCTGAGATGGGCAGAGTATTGAATCACTCCCTTCAGTGGCTGCAGCAATGGTTAAGCATTTAAGAGCACATACTGTTTCTGCAGAGGACCTGTGTTTGGTTCCCAGAACCCTTATCAAGTGGCTCACAACTACTTGTAGCTCCAGGTCCAGACCCCTCTTCTGGCCTCTACTTACCCACACAAGGCATATACACACATAAATGAATAAAAATTAAAAATAAAAGGCTCCCTCACATGATGAATA
This sequence comes from Rhizomys pruinosus, assembly GCA_009823505.1. Taxonomy (NCBI): domain Eukaryota; kingdom Metazoa; phylum Chordata; class Mammalia; order Rodentia; family Spalacidae; genus Rhizomys; species Rhizomys pruinosus. The sequence goes on along the minus strand of VZQC01012009.1, from coordinate 473,974 downwards.
GCAAGACAAGAGGCAAGGAGGAGCTCAAGATGATGGTTGTCTGGGGCAGTGACTAAGGGAAAGGGGAGAATAACTGAAATAATGGAAAGGAACATTGAGATCTTGCTTTGCTTGAAGGGGAGAAGAAAGAACACAGAGGTATGACATTGTTTTATTTACTTGGAAAGCAGTTCATCATGGAAAAAAAGAAACTGTAATTTTTATTTCTACCTTACTGGTCATCATTATTTAAACCCTTTTGTCCTGTTTTGATTAAAGGCAATAATTACCATGTTTGGTACAAAAACTCTTAACCAAGGCCAGGCATGGTGGTGCACGCTTTAATCCCAGCACTTGTGAGGCAGAGGCAGGTGGATCTCCATGAGTTAAAGGCCTGCCTGGTCTACATAGTGAGTTCCAGGACAGCTGGAACTAAACGGAGATGCTGCCTCAAAAAGACCAAACAAAAGAAAAGAAAACAAACAAACAAAAACCCTGAAAAAGACTTAACCAGGTTAAAACTTTGCTTTTATTATCTGAAGTGGATGATATCTTATTAATATATGTCTTCATTGGCAGATTAATAGATGTAATAGTCTAGGAAAGGCAGTTAGTAGAAATCAAAGAAAGAAAGGCTCTGTAGTAGTGCCTAGTACCCATCGCCTAATGTCCATGAGGCCAAAGATGGTTGCACTAAAATTAAATAGGTAGGTGTCTCGACAAGTCTCTTCTTTATTGTTTTTATTTTTCTTTGTCTTTTTGAAATAGAGTCTCACTGTAGCCCTACCTGGCTACCTGCTGTATCAGGCTTGGCTCAGTCTAAATTCTATCTGATCAAGCATTTCTATCCAGATGTCCCTCAGTGCAAGTTAATCCACTGGAGTCTACCCAGCCTATCTGGAGTCAGTCCCTTAAAGAAGATCTACTCTCCTTCACCCCACAGTAATCACTTGCCAATACTTCCTTGGGTAGGGTTGGGACCTGCTGCCCATTTCCCCTGTCTATGCTGAGTTTTCGTCTGATTTAGTCGGCATGGGTCTTGCACATGCTGTCAGCATTGCTGCAAGTTCATATAAGCAAGTTCCCAGAGGCTTGAAAGCTTCTGTTTCCTTATGTTCATGCACCAACCCTGGCTCCTACAATCTTTCCAACCCTCTTCTGCAATAGTTCCTGAGTCATGGGTGAGTGAGCTTTAATACAGGAGTCCTATCCATGGACATGCACTCTGAAGTCTCTTATTCTCTAAAACTTAGCCAGTTGCAGCCTTCTGTGTGTAAAGCTGAGGGATGTATTAGTATTCTGTCTACTCCCTGTTATGCTAAGTTCCATGAGTCTTAAGTATAGTGGTTCTATTATAGATGTGTTACTTAGGGATGGGCATATATTTTTCTGTGTGTGACCAGTTGTGGAATTCTGTAGTAGTCTCCACCTGTTATGAAAAAATTCTTTGATTGGCAATGTGTGGTAGATTTGTCTGCAAATATAAAGATCCATATTTAGCATATAGTAAAATATTTCCGTATTTAGCTTATGGTAAGATATGACAAATATAGGGCTTTCTCTAGGATCCATGTGTATCTGGCTATAGTTACAGTGTCACGATGACACCCTCCCATTGAGAGGGCTTTAAGTCCAATCAAATAACTGTAAGAAATGTATTGTGATTATAAACAATGTAACAACACTACATTTATATTTGTTTACCATTGAACATAGGTCAAATCTTTTGCTAATTCCAAATGCTCCCTCCAGTAGATTGAGATGGGAAGAGTCAATGGATATTGACATGAGGTATTGAACAAGAGTATTTACTGCATATTGCATCTTTGAACATTATCTTTATTCTGCCTCAAATGCCCTTTGCCATGTTCTCTGATGGGAAATTCTAACTTTATCTTTAAGTTAACTAAATGCTGTCTTTTCATTGTAAAGATTTTTCCCAGAAAAATCAATCATCTTTTTCCCATATGCATACCAAGTGACAGCCCATAGAACTTGACTAGTGTTCAAATCTACTTTGTGAATAGGTAGATTCCTTACTCCACCCAAGTCTGTTTTCTTATTATGCTCAATGGGAAGTGAACGAAATGATATAATATACATCAGGTGATAATTACAGTGTCTGGAAGAGGGATAGAGTTTAACACATGAGGGATGAGTGAATGAAATAGTAAGTATATGAATCAAAGATGCCCAACATAATCAGGTAAATGGCATCTATCTGGTCTGTATGCTGATTATTTAACAGTAAAAACACTGACATTTGGCTTTGAATAGTTTGAAATAATTTTTTTTGGTCTTTTTGAGACAGGGTCTCCCTATAGCCCCAGCTGGCCTAGAACTTACTCTGTAGACCAGGCTGGCCTTGAACTCACAGAGATCCTCCTGCCTTTGCCTCCCAAGTGCTAGGATTAAAGGCATGTGCCACCACAGCCGGCTTGAAATAATTTTTTAAAAAGAGTTTGAGCATAGGTATTGTGCATTCATGGGTGAATATTGTTGCTTCTAGAAGATGTGGGTTATTAAATAAAATCTTAGTGCTAAGCACAGAGTACTTTCCAAGGACTTATCAAGGAGGCCCCAGAGACACCCAAACAATATTGACTATTTTAATTGCTTTTTATTGCCCATAATGACAAGATGTGAGGCCTTATTTCTGAAGACACAACATTCTTTGGTTGCAGGACATAGATAAGTTGTTTATAGAACATAGAGAAGTCAGTCTTGAATGTTCCAGAACCTCTCTCTCTCTCTCTCTCTCTCTCTCTCTCTCTCTCTCTCTCTTCCTCCTAGCTTTCATAGTGTTGGAAGGTGCTATTAAGGGAGCTGGGGAAGTCAAGATACCAATGGTCTTTTCCAGTGGTGGATCCTGAATGCTACAATACCAACTTACCAGGCAAAATGTGCCTACTGGTGCAATAGTGGCAAGACTGTTATGGGGGTAACCCAACACTCCTTTGGATTTGAGACTGGTCAACAGGAAATAATTTATCTTTCATACTGTAAATGGTCAAAACCCATGGCTGGAAAAGTCATAGGCTCAAGGGAAGAATACTGTTTTTTTTTTTTTTTTTTTTTTTTTTTTGCTATATGGTCATGCTGTCAAACTACCTTCTAAATATTTATGTTTATATGCATATGATATTCCAAACCTTGGTTGGAAAAAATTCTTATTACAGTGGGCAGTGGTTAATGCAGAGACACATTACTATTCAGAGTTCCTCTCATTACAAGGTGTGTTTGGGACCTCACTTGGCTCATCCAAGCATTATATACCCCTGGCCACAGTGAGAACAGGACCCTGATGGACCAATCAGAGTCACTTTTTGAAATACTACAAATGGAGGCTCTCTGCCAGAAGATAATCTTTCTTCTCTATGAGCTCAATGAAGGAGAATCCATGTGCAGTGAACTAGATTCTTACTATGCCTAAGTTCTTGTTCCTCCCCTGAACTCCCTCTTCAGGTCACCTATACTTTTATTTCATACTCATTGAGTTGAATGAATATCTATTGATCTTCACCACCACCTTATGAGATTGATATTGTTCTCCTCTTTACATAAAATTTCCAGGCTTAGAGATGCTAAATTTTTTGTGTTAGGACACAGGAGGAAAAGCTGGGCTTCAAATTTCTTGCATCTGATTCTGAAACTCTTGCTGGTTGATGTTTTTGCTGACTTGTGGCTCCAGAATCTGCTCATGGCCTTGATCTTCCTACGTGCCAGGCTACGCATCTGGGAATGTGATATCCTCCTCCTGGATATCTTGACATCCTGTCCTCAGTGAATCAAGGGTGGGAGTACCTCTGCATATTCAGCTCTCATTTTGTCCAATTCGAATTTATTTGTAGATTAAAAAAAAAAAACCAATTCTTTATTTTCAAGTAACTGGGAGTTACTTGAACTGAAGAGCTGCCTTGCTAGGCTGACTCTGATCCATCTTGTGATGGGTCCATTAATCTTCTGGGCTCTATGGGAGGATGCAATTGTCCCAGACAGCAATTCTTAAGAGACAGTAAAGAACGTAAGACAGACAAGAATTTAAATTACAGTATTTTGCTCAGGACAAGAAGGTTTGCTCGAGGAGGAAAAACAATCTGGGGACTTTATATAGTTTTTTGATTCATTATATACAGAGTGAGTATGCAATGATCTGATTTGATAACTCATAAGGTGGGAACACTCATTGCCAATGACAAGAGAAACTCTAGGGATAGCTAGGAAAAGAGCTGAGGAAGAGTGTGTATGTACTTGCACGTGATCATTATATTCTTATTAATGATTAAAATTACATTAACCTGTGCTACCACTATACACTTATCTATCAACTGTCTGCTATTTTACTTATCAATATTCAAGGTTAAGGATTAAAAGAGCACCCAGCTGCTTTTATTCCTAAGATTGTTTTTAAATTGGAGAATGAGCTAGAATTTCATTCTCAATCTGCATTGTATAGAGTTATGAATCTGTACATGATGATTTTATAGATAATAAAGATCATAATATTGTTTTTTTAATTATTTTGCTTTTGAGGCTCCTTACTTCCTTCTCTAAGCTAACTCTTACTCAACCCTCCCTCCTTCCCTCCTTCATGAAGTTTCTAATATTTTCCCATCAACATCTCTGATTTCTGATGTTCAGCACACTTGCAGTTCTTTTGTTCAATTTGCCTGGCTAGATTGGGTAAATACTGCGATTGTCAAAGCAGGGTCTGTATACTGGGGTTTGATGGATTTTCAAACAAAGGAACAGAGTATAATGTCCTGTTTTATACCACCAGAGTCACTCATGTCCTTTGAGGTGGTTGAAAAGTGGAAACTGAGTCACAGTGCCCTTCCATCTCCTCTTGCTTGGTAGGCACCATTCATCCCTCTTCCACAGTGAGTCAGGTTCCTGATGAGAATTCATATTCTACTTTACTGTGGAAAGAAGGCTTCAATACAACTATATGTCTGCACTTTCAGTATTCATGTTGTGGTGTTATGGTATATATTGTCATATCTGCTTTATCCATTGCACTATAAGTTATTAAGGCTTAGGACCAATGTCTTGTTCACTCTCTAGCATGTTTATTGATACCTAATTAAAATTAAAATGGCCAATATTTATTTGAGTGCTGACCTCATATTACATACACTAAGCATTTTATATACAACTTTTTATACTCACAACAATATATAACATGGATATTATTATATCCACTTTAAAGACAAGGGTAACAAGAATTTTAAGTACTTGCTAAAAATACATACAAGGCTGTTGTGTGACTGTTTTCTCTGAATTAAGCATTCCTTCCTGGAGGGAGGATTGAGGCTCATAAGGCTCAGGAAGCTAAGGAAGCTCACAAAGTTTAGGAAGCTGATAGAATTACAGAATGCCTCTTCCCAAGGTTATATAAACAGCAAACTGTTGCTGGGGAGGGGAGGCCCTCTATGAAGCTTCCTGGGTGGGAGTTGGGCTGGGTTATGGTTGGCTTCAGCTGTTAACTTGACACACCTGGGATGAAGAAAACTCAGTTGGGGAATTTCCTTTATGGGACTGGCCTTTATGGGACTGGCCTTTCACTGTGTCTGTGAGGCATTTTCTTCATTGTTGAGTAAAGTGGGAGGGTCCAGCCCAGTGTAGGTGGTGCCAACCTTGGGCAGGTGGTCCTCGGTTGAGCAAGAAAGCTGGCTGAGCACAGGCCAGAGGAGCAAGCCTGTAAGTAGTATACCTACTTGATCTTCACTTTAGTTCGTACCTCTAGGTTTCCACCCTGAGTTTCTGTCCTAGCTTCCCTCAATGATAAACTGTGATCAGGATGTGTAAGTCAAATAAACCCCTCCCTCCCCAAGTTGCTTTTTGTTAGAGTGCTTTATCACAGCAATAGAGAACAAAGCAGAATAGGCAGGGGGCTCCAGTGATTAAGCTTTTGGGAGTTGTTGATTTTGATGATCCAGCTGCCTTTGAGTTATCCATGTTCCTGAAAGTAACCCCTTGCTTATGTTTCTTTAAGTAACTGAATAAGCTCACTGGTTCACTTAGACTTAGCTGGACTCATCTCTTTGCCCTGTTATTGGTGACTTATCTGGGGTAAATATATGTTTGTTTTTGTCTCTCAGGAAAGTCAAAGACCATAAATGGTAAGGCAGAGAGTGATTCAAACTCAGGGCTTAAAGAGGCAAAGCTTGTGCTTCTAGCTTGTGCTTGATTCAATTCAGTTTGAGATCAACAAGCAAACCTTACTTAAGGCTTTAGTTGAGACACAAGTAAGTTAGTGCAGGCAAGGAGTGAGACAGGTACAAACCTTATGGAATAGTGAGACTGAACCGTGTCTTATAATGTGGGTGTCTTGAAGGAGGAGAGGAGACAGAAAGTTCTTCCTTGACATACTCAAATGGGGTACACTTTTATTGGAGAAGCAGTGAGAGCTTAATAGATGGTGGTGAGGGGGTGACAGTCCTAGGTTACATGGAGACAGTTAATGATAGAGTACTTGAGACAAGCATTGTAGAGGCAAAGACCCTGGCTAGCACAGAGCCTGGTATATGGTATCACAGATCATGAGCATTATTTGTAAATATTTTGACTTATTCTGCACAAACACTATATCCTCAGGGATCAGGGTCCTGGTGTCTAGACATTTTCTTGGAGCTGAAGACCTGTAGTATTAGGAGCCCCGCCAGAAGAATGCAGTTCTGCCATAGAACTAACTACCCTCCCACAACCTGGGGTATGGGGCTGCCACGTGGAGAGAGATTTGATCTTCAGAGAAGTTCTGCCCGTTTTTGGAGCTGAGTGCTTCTCACACTTCTCGCAGCCACTTCTGTGCACAAGTCACGTCTATTTCCATTTCCCTTAGCCATTAGCCCATGTGAGGTGCTCTAAGGCTAATTGAATTCTCTAGGAGGCTGCCTTCTGCGATTAGATGTCCTGCTGCCTGAGTGCAGAGGAGCGGGGAGACAGGCAAACATCTTGGTGAGTGCGATCCAATCTGCTGCTAAATTTAATCTGTAATCTGCTAAATCATTTCTGGTTTCTATTCTCATTCACCACCTGCAGGGATATGTTTTAAATGCTCCTGACATATCAGCAAGGTAGGCAGTGCGCCAAGACCAAGGATGCCCATTTCCTCTTTATTTTATATAGATCGCTGGTCAATATCAGGTAGCATTTCTTCTGTTTCTCTCTATAAGTATCATTCTCCATTATGAGAGGAGACAAGGCTGTAGTATCTAGCCCCAAATGCAGTGTCTGAAAAAGCTTTAGCAGCATCAGATCTCTAAAATGTCCTTGATTTGGAAGGAACTGGGGAGACTCCTGGCAGGCTCTGTTTAGAATTGTCATCACACCTTATTACATCCAACACATGAGTCTGCCTAAATTTTGTATGATATAAAATTTATTTAAAATTTTACATTGTAAGTTATAGTTTAGCTGAATGTTTGTAGATGTATAAATAGTACATATACTTCTGAGTTAAGATTCCTTTAGGTAGTGTGTGGCTGATGTATTTTCATTTATTTTCATTGTCAGGCCCCAGACCTCCTTTTTTTTTTTTTTTACGTGTATGAATGTACTGTCTGAATGCAAGTTTGTGCACCCGTGTCGTGCAGTGCCGCGGAGGTCAGAAGAGGGTCTCGGGCCTGGAACTGGAGTTCTCCTGGAATTGGAGTTTCAGACGGTTCTCGGCCGCCATGTGGGTGCTGGGGATCGACCCCGGGTCCTCTGTAAGTGCGGTCGGCACTCTTAACCGCTAGGCCATCTCTCCAGCCCCCCCAGACCTCTTTTTTAAGATTTATTTTTAATTATGTATATGTGGATGCATGTAGGCATATTCATGTGCCCAGTGCCAAGTGCCTGTGTAGGCCAGAAGAGGGCATTGGGTCTCTTGGAGCCAGAGTTATAAGGGCTTATGTGTCACCTGACTTGGATGCTGGGAATCAAGCGCCAGTCCTCTGCAAGAGCAGCAAGTACTGTAAATAGTTGAGCCATCCTTTCAGAGTATTCATACGTCCTTTTCAGGTTTTAGTGAAGCTCAGACACCTTAAGCAATGTGTTCATGTGGCTGACAACTGACATTTATGGCCAGTGGGTCTAACTGGGGGCTGGAAAGATCACAGCATCTTATTGACTCCCCATCATTTTGAAATTTCCTGAAATGGAAGCAAAATATGGTGCTGTGTGATAACTCCAAGCACAGACCATGGCATGAGGGAGCCTGGGTAACCACAGACCCAGTTTCTGTCTTGGTTAGAATTTGGATGATAACAGAACATACTCATGACTGTGATTTGGTAGCTTCTGCCGGGCCTTCATGATATGTTAGTTTGACTAGGATGAACCAAATTTCCCAGCATTCTTTTCTCTGTGTATTCTTGATAGTGTGTGTGCATCATGGCAGCAAAGCTAGGGGAGACTTACAAGGCATAAGTGAAGCACTGGCTGCTTTGTAATTCGTACGTGTGGGTGCTATCTGCTGGCTACCTGGTTGGTGAAGTTAGAAACCAGGCCTGCATCAAATCTACCCTTTTTGGCACTGCCTTCAGCTTCTCTGACTTCTGGGACAGGCATAAATCCTTACCTCAAAGAGAAAGAGTCCTTGCTTTGAAGGACCCTCATATCACTAAGACCAGAATAAAAATAAAACCACCTGACATGAGTTCTGGTCCATCTCTGTGGGTTCTAGTTTAGCCTTGTTCTCTCCTATTTAGTGTCTATTTTTCCCTTCCTGGCCACCTCTTGTAGAGACTTCACACTCTAACATCTGATGTGATGACAATCATCTTCTACCATGGTTTAGATCTAGTAACTGCAACAAATCCCGTTCTGCATTTGCAGTGTCTTTTTCTCTTATTGCATCTCAGTGATAACAGTTCTTATTTATTATTGTTATTTGAATAAAATGAGAGCTGTACAGTGCACAATAGAGAGCCTGGCCTGCCTCAGGCTTGCTGAATAGCTCTATTATATACCCCAAAGATGGACATAATTGAATTGAAACATATTTAAGTCTGGTACCTGTCACCAAGCCTGGCGCATAGCAGATGCTCATTCAACAAGCTTGTTGAATGTTTTTCATTACAGGAGAAAGAAACAGGACTCTATATGTGGCAATACATGGGAGTTGAGGGGGTGGTGGTAAAATTAGTTTAGTAATAGGACATCTATATTTAAAATGACATTTTAGAGAAATGCAATTTATTTCTCCAGGTCTCTAGAGTGGACACCTAGGGCAGCATTGTATGCTCCAAAATTAAGTAGTGGATGTGTATGTTCCTTTGCACAGTTAGATACCTAATAAATATGTTCAAGTAAAAATAGACGTTTCTATGGTACCTGAGACTAAAACAACTCCCTTACACTTTTTTTGCATTCTGATGGGTTTCTTTCCCACCCATCTCTCTGAGCTGGTTTCCTTATGTCCTGAATAATGGATCCCCTGTGGACAGCAGTGAGTTCCACTTTCATCTTCAGCCACCGTCAGGGCCATCCCCATGGTCATTTTCTATTTTCCAGACTGCACTACCTTTGATAAAACACAGGAAATTTACTGTAAACAGCAAAATAATTTATTTTGCATATGAATCTATAAGTTTGTCTAGACTCAGTCAAGAAAATTTGCTTTTTCTCCACATGCAAGAATGTCCAACATTTTTGACACTGTAACACAACCTCATGGTCTGCAAATGTATTGAGCTGCACTGATTGCTATTCTGGGATCTGAGTGACCTGTGGGCCACAGGTTGGCTGTGCCTGCTTCTGACGTCTTGCTGGAATGAGTGCTGGCAGGTGCATTTTTCTCCTTAGGCCTTTCTACTGGAGTTCTCAGCAGGGGTGGCTTCGGAAGAGCTGGACTTCTCATAAGGCATCTTGCGGTGAAAAGTAAGGATTTCCAGACATTTCATGGAAGCTGCATAGCTTCTTTCTTATGATCAATCTCTGTTTAGCCTCAGATCATCCCTTACTCCACATTTCATTGGTCAAGCTAAACAATATACCCAATTCAGATTCAAGTAGAAGGAAAACAGCCTTTTCCCCTCCCAGTGAAGAAAAAAATAGTAAACAATGTGTGACTTGCTCACCATACTATTTCTAGAGAAATAGAAATAATTGGACCCAATACACCTAGTTTTCGGTATTGGTGTTTCTTTACATCTCCGAAGCTCTTACCTTCCCTGATTATTGCTTATTCAATTCCCTCTTCAATTTCTTGTGCATTTCTCCCCATGTAGCTGGCCACTCATTTGAGTTTATCAACTCTTCTCCTTCTGCCCTGTTTGTCTCTTAATAGTTCTTGGACCTTAGACTTCCATCTGTCTCCAAATCACCTTACCCCCCACAGTGTCCCTGGGTAGGCTCATCCATTTTGTGTGGCCCTCATGAATACTCTATGTTGATTACTCTTTTCTTCTGGCTCAGTTCTCTTGCCTGAGCTCCAGATCCATTCATGAAAATATTGGCTAGAGATGCATTTATCTAACACTTTAATTTATGGGTCAGAGATAAGGTAGGGAAGGCAGGTCACTTGATTGTGGAAGAAATCTTTAGGGAGCTTGTCAGAACCAGTGGTAGTACTAGATTCACATGTGAGTTGACAATAATGAAAAGAAAAAGATTTGTGAGGATGATAATCAGGAAGGAAGCCTGTGTGTGAGACGCTGATGTGTTATCTAATGGCAAGGAACAGGATTAGTATGGGTTCCATAGAATTCACTAAAGAAACAATTACAAATGCTGGCTCATTTCCCTCTGTGGACTTACTGTTCTTGTCTTTGAATCAGTGAGGTGGCTCCATCACAAGACTGGTCAGTCACTCAGATGAAATCCTGGCCTCTTTTGCTTTCTGCTTCCCAGGTCAAATGAATCCCTAAATCCTGTGGATGATGTTTTGGTTTCACTCAGGCCTCTCCTATCACTTCTATTGCATTAAGTCGGACTAGGACCATAGCTTGTCTGGCCTCTTTTGGAAGCCTCTTAACTTTTCAGCTCCTGCCTGTCTGTCCTAGAATGGCCCATCTTAAATGCGACTGTTGTCATATTACGGCTTCCCAACTTTTTGAAACCTTTCACTGCTTCTGTGACCTAGAGGATACAATCCAATTTCTTAACCGGCATTGCAAGGCTCTTTGTTATCCAGCTTCTGATTTCTCCACAGCTCCATTCTTCCCAATTCTGCTCTCTATATATACAAAATCCAGACTAAATGCAGCACTTCACCTTGCTGTTCCTCAGCACCCTCACTCCACCTGCTACTCCTTCTGAAAGGCTGCTGTGGCTTCACGGCCTGACCAATATTACTTACTGTCCTCAAACCCTTGCTCGATAGCATCCCTTCGCAGAGTCTTTGTTGAATTGTTCTGTACTCCTTTCCATGCATGCAAACTTCTCTTATGTGATTGGGTTATATTCATTGTGTAGATCCAGAACTGAGCTCCCAGCTTTCTATATTATGAGGGAGTGACCAAAGGTTTATCAGTGGACAGAGTTGAAAACTTCTGTGCTTTTCCATATGCTAATTGCCTTACTATTTACTGAAGACTTATCACCTTTAGTCTTTACAAGACGCCTGTTGCTGTGGTATGAGATACAGTTTGTCCTTACTCAAACACATGATGAGATTTATTACCTCTATGCAAGAATAGTGAAAGATGATAGATCTTTTAACATATGAGATGTGGTGGTACCATGATTAAATCAGGGACACCATTCTTGAAAAGGTTTCATTTGTTCTCATAAGGATTGTAATATTTTTATGAGATTGGGTTGTTATGAAATGGCCATTCTACATACTTGGCCCCTTTTAGCATGTGGTTCTCAGTTCTTCAGCTCTCTTTGACACAGCCAGAAGAACCTCACCAAGATCCTGGGGCCATCTTATGTTTTTCAACCACCACAGACATGAACCAAAAAGCCTCTCTACTTTATAATTATAGCTACACACAGTGTGTCTTCCAGAGTGGAATTCTGGCTGCTTGCTTTTATTTAATCATCCTTACAATGCCTATACATTAGTAGCTTTACCTATGGTTTTGCTTTCTGAGATTTCACTTACCACTGGCTAATTGATGTAGAACATTAGGTATAACAATCCATAAATAAACAACTCATAGGTTTTCAATAATATTTATTACAGTACATAATTGTTCTATGGCATTAGTCATTACTAACAATCCCCTACTGTGGCTAATCTAAAATAAACTTTCTGAGAGGTGCTTGTGATAAAACCATAATATATATAAGGTTCAGTACTATACATGGCTTCAGGCATTCTCAAAAAGAGGCTACTCTACTTATGTATACATGTGTATTATATGCATGTGTCTCTGGTTATATGGCCATTAGCAGATACTTAGATGCACAGATGTTGAAAAATACATTTGTTGAATCAATGAGCCTATCACATTTGATTTCTGTCATTTAAAAATTTTTGAGTATATTTTAAAAATTCCTTGACAATCTCATTCATGTATATTGTGAATTTTAGTCATTTGCAACCCCCATAACCTCTCATTCTCTCTCTTCCTGCACCTGAAACATTCTTCTTCCTAACAAGACCCTGTCTTCCTTTCATGTCCTTTTTATGTGTGACACACTGAGTTTAATTAGAATTGCTTGCATGTGCATAGGCAGGAAGCTATTTGCTGGAGCTTGGGCAACTTATCCAGTGGTCAAACTACAGAAGAGGACATTCCTTTCTCCAGCCATCATTAATTGTCTATAGTCTGTCAGGTAGGGGTCCATCCTTAAGAGTCCTTCCCCCTTCCAGGATGGAATGTCGACAGGCCTAATACTGTGAAGGTCTTTTGCAGGTAACCAGAGTGGCAGTACATTCATGACTGCAAAGGCTTGTCACATCCAGAAGATATCTTTTTGTCACACAGTTCTCCATCCTCTTGCTCTTCATTCTTTGCACTCCCTCTTCCGTGGCATTCCCTGAACGGTTCATATAGATGACACACTTAGGACCGAGCATGCCACCATCGTTTACCCTGTTATGAGCCTCTGAATTAACCTCCATCTGCTGCAATAAGAAGCTTCTCTGGAATGCTGACAGCAGTGCTAATAGGTGAATATAAATATGCGTATTTAGAAGGCCATTCTACTATATGTCCATTTAGCAAAATGATAAGAGTGAATTCCCCTCTAAGGGCCAGTGATCTCTGCAATTGGCTCTTGACCAGGTCTTATTACCAGGCATGAATTCCTTTCTATGGAATGGGCCTTTATTCTAAGCATAAAGTAGTTGGTTACCCCCATAACATGCATACCAGTGTTGTACCAGTGGGTACATCTTGCCAGGCTGGTCATGACTTTTCTCCCCCAGCACTGTGAAAGGCTGCATCCAGCTTAGTTTCAGCTTGATGTATCTATGTCTTGTGACTAAAATGTGTGGTACCTTCAGCAATAAGGTTGTATTATCAGCTCCTGGTGTGCAACCAACAGAAATAGCAATAGCTATGTTGTTTGGGGGGCCTTTGAAGTTTCCCTGACCAACTACTGATAGGGGGTATCTCACACCTGACACTGGGATATTTTTATTTAATAACCTGTGGCTTCTGAGAGAAGCATTATTTCCCCATGTAGGGTACCTCCATTCAGACTCCTTTTTGTATTATAATTTTTAATAAGCTTACAAAATAGTAGGTTTCCATATGATTTTTCATACATTCTTAGTGTTGGTTATCCCTCCTCTTACTCCCTTCTTTGCCCTACCCATACAACTCCTTCCTTACCTAATCTTTTCTCCTTCCAGTAGTCATCTTTCCACTTTTATACCACCCGTGTTGTACTATCCCCTCTCCCTTAAGGTTTTCCTATTTCCTGTCCCAATTTCTCCAATGCCCCTTTCTATTTTCCTGGCCTCCAAATGCATCCAACTTAAACACATTAACACATAAAACTATAAGGTAGAATAAAGACAATGAATTCAGTAGAACACATAATCAACAACAATAATAATGAAAATAAAACAGAAGTGATTTGGTTGATATTCTCTGGCCTCAAAGAGGCAGAGGGGTACATTTCTTCAGAGTGATAAGCCTCTTGTTACTTCTATTATTCTTCCAGGATCTAGAAGCAACTTTACCCATGGAACCTGAATCTGGATGTGGATGCCCAGTATCTCACTAAGAAATAACCATGTACATTTCAAAGCTATTTGTATTGCAACATCCCAGGCAAATTTTCTAGTGAAGTGAAGGCTGGGTTTTCCCCATTACAAGCCAGCAGGTGTCACAATTTACCCAGAAGAGCACAATGCATCTGCAAGACAGCTGCTGGCACTCCAAGGAGTTCTCAAGGGCAGGTACAGACTGTCCACTCTTATCAACCTTCAGGTAATCCCTCTGCCCACTCTGTATTGAAGTATGTGGCAGGTAAAGATAAAGTCGGGGCTACAGGGAGACCCTGTCTTGAAAAGACCCAAAAAAAAAGATAAAGTCTTTCACAGCGTTGGCAAGCTAATCTCTCTTTTCCTGGGACAACTTCTGCACCACATTTTTCATCTGTTTCCAGATTCCCTGAGTACCTCTTCTTACCACCATGCAGTCACTTCTGGCTGATCTTTGCTTCCTAGCTTTTTCCTTATGAACTACCATAGCCAAGTCAGGCTCCTGCGGCTGCTTGGAATACTCCCTACAGAGCTGTCTATTTATTTATTTATTTATTTATTTATTTATTTATTTATTTATTTATTTTTTATTGTCAATTGTAAAACTTCCTTCATAAGATCTCCCTAGATTAGCCACGCTTTTCTGTCGGCCTATCACCATTGCCAAATGGGGATGATTGTCTTTCTCTTCTAGCTATAGCAAAGCAAATAAGAAAGGGTATCTCAAGGAGAGGATGGGGTGTGACTGTTAGCCTCAGAGCACGGAATCTCTTTTGTGGGTCTTACTCTCACTATAAAAATAATTTAGAATCAGACTCAGAAGGAAACTTGAACACAATGTTATTAGAGAGAAAAAGAATAAGATAAAGAAGCTAGAGATCTTGGCAGCCACCTAAAGGGGAGGTGGAAAAGAGAGAAATCATGGTTTGGAGTTGGACAAAGCAGGTAGGCTGAGCAATGGAAGTCTGTGAACAGCTGTATGATGGGCAGGGGAAGGGGTCTGTGGAGAGAAAATGCCAGGTCAGGACAGGTAGGCTTAAGGTTTTGGTTAGTATCTGAAAAAGGAAGACAGAAAGAGAGAAAAGAAAGGCTTATCTTTCCTGTGTCAGACCTTAGGAAGCAGGCAGATTTAGTGATAAGATTTAGCAGGCAGGTTGGTACATGTCTCATTAAGGGGAAGAATATTCCTTCCATCTTCTTAACACGTCTTCAGCTGTATCCTGTATCTAAATTACAGATGTTAAGGGGGTTGATTTCTTGTCTAGGAGACTGTGAGACCCATCTGGATTAACTCTTAAAGATGGGGACAATAATATAATTTTATAATATTTCTCTTTTCTATAATATTTTAGAGTACCATCTTCAGCTAAAGCCAGAGGTAGAATTCAGATCCCATTCTTCAAAGCAAAAATTATGTAACAGAGTAGATTAAAGAAAATGAAAGAATATTTCTTTTTTGTTGTTGTTCTTTTTGAGACAGGGTCTCCCTGTAGCTCCAGCTGTCCTGGAACTCGCTATGTAGACCAGGCTGGCCTTGAACTCACAAAGATCCACCTGCCTCTGCCTCCCAAGTGCTAGGATTAAAGGCATGTGCCCCAATGCCTGGTTAAGAATATTTCTTAAAAATTGATAAGGTCGGGCTGGAGAGATGGCCTAGCGGTTAAGAGTGCTGACTGCTCTTGCAGAGGACCTGGGTTCGGTCTCCAGCACCCACATGGCAGCTGAGAACAGTCTGTAACTCCAATTCCAGGAGAACTCCAGTTCCAGGGGAATCCAACACCCTCTTTTGACCTCTGCGACATTGCACGTCACGGGTGCACAAACCTACATGCAGACAGTACATTCATACAAATAAATAAATAAATAAATAAATAAATAAATAAATAGTTTCTAAAAAAATTGATAAGGCAAAACCATAGTTTGCCTAGAGGAAATAGCCTTCCCTTAATGGGTCTCAGGAAAGCCCTGGACCCTCCACTTTTCATATGGCATTCTAAATCTTACTGAGGGGCAGTTGTGATACTTTCCTCTTCTTTCAGATGAGCATGTTACCAGAGAATCGGAAGGTATGGTCCAAAATTGAGTATGAGGAGGGAAATGTGTCCATTCTTATAGACCTCCAAATCCTTAAATGTCTAACTAGCTATCCAAGATGGTTAGAAGCTGAAGAATGGAAAAGCTTCAGACAGATTGAAAGAGTGAGGAGGAGCGAAGGAAGAGGGGCAGGAGGTAGAGAACACGGAAGCTGGGGTAAAGCAAACAATGCACGAGGTCTACATACTGGTTGACTCTCACTGACTGGCCATATGAGCTGGAGTGTGCAGGTGGGCAGAGGAGAAAGCTTCAGATTTCAGAGGCACAATACCCCTATAGATCCATATCCAGGTCCCAAATGTTCTCTAAATATGAATGGTTCAGTAGTATGGTATTCTTATTCACATTATGATTTAGGGTTGGAAAGATAACTCCATGAGTAAAGGTAAAATTTAATCATGAGAACCTGAATTCTTTCCTCAGAACGCATTTAAAAAGGGCAGGGGTGGTGGTATGTGTAATCCTAGCCCTGGGGAGGTAGAGACAGGTGGATCCAAGTGGCCTAAGCTTTGGTAAACTGCAGGTCTCAGAGAGAGACCCTGTCTACAAGACAAACAATGAACAAACAAGACTCACCCAAAAAACTCAAAACAATAAAAGCAAGCAAGCAAACAAACAAAAAATAAATTGCCTGGCATCTGAATATCACTAGAGGTTGACCTCTGGCTTCCACATATTTGAATACACACATGCGCATGTGCATCTACAAGCAGATCATACACATACACACACACACACACACACAAGATTAGAGACCAATTTATTTTGAAGAGGCACATGGGGTGAGAGGAGAAAGCCCTAGCTAATTATCAAGTACTAGTGACTCTTGTGGATGGTTGACACGCATCACTTATACATAATCAATTACAAAGTGCATTTGGTATCAAGAGAGAGAAAGCTCCATTTGTAATGGCTTAAACAAAGTGATACTATCTTTTTCTACCTTGCAAGGAATTAAGTGGCTTTCAGCATTCCTTCAGTGTTTTGATCTTAAAGTTCATTCATTTAGATTCCAAAGTCCCTTCCTGATATGAGCCCTGGAGTCCCAGCCCAGTCTTGGATATGCTGATCTTCATGCTGTTGTGAGTTGCTAAGGTCTACAGCCCTAAAATCCATCTCTGGAAAGAGTCTGAGTTGGAGAGAAAATGTCGTCGGAAACACAGAAAACTGCCTGGCTCTGCCAGGAAGCTGGAGTTTCCTGTGGTGTCGCTGAGTGGATGAGGTGGGTGAGGAAGGTGCAGAGAGGAAAAGGCAGGAAATTAAGCTCTTACTCTTTGTTCTAAATAGTTCCTAAATAGGGTTGGGCATGCAGCCCTGGGAGGGGGTATCTTCTAATGGAGTGAGAACAAAAGGACCTGGAAATTTGATCTGTTAGGCAAGAGCAATTGCTCTATGAAAAGTGCCACAGAACAAGGGCGCTCTGCTGGCTCCGCATGGGAGGCTGACAGGCCACAACTGATGAGGAGCAAATAAGGAAATAAAAGGCTTAGTTAAGTTTGACTGGATGATGTTTCCCGCAGAGCCGAAAAGGACAAGTAGTAATTTCCTATCAATCACACTTTAGGTTACTATTTTAAAGGCAAATTGTCTCTTTTGATATTAAAAGAAAGAAATAAGAAAGCAAGAAAAAACGAGGAAAGGAAGGAAGGAAGGAAGGAAGGAAGGAAGGAAGGAAGGAAGGAAGGAAGACAGGGAGGGAGGGAGGGAAGGAAGCATTTTAGGTACTTTTTAAAAAATGTGTGTACAATCTGTGGTGTGTGTATATATATATATATATATATATATATATATATATGTTTGTGTATGTGCTCTGTGCGTGTGTGCATGTGTATGGTGTGTATTCATGTCTGTGAGCATGCGCATGCATGTGGAGGTTACAGGATAACTTTGGGGATCAGTCCTCACCTTTTGCCTCATCTGAGACAGGGGCTCAGGTTGTTCCCTTTGAGTATATAAGGCTAGCTGGCCCAGAGTGTTTAAGCAATTCTCCTGTCTCTGTCTTCCATCTCCTTGCATGAGCACTGGGATTCAGATGTCAGCTACTCTATCCAGATTAACGTCAGTTCTGTGGATCCTAGCACAGCTTTGCACTTGCAAAGCAGGTGTGTTACTCTTTGAGCCATCTCCCAGCCTCTGGGTTTGGCTTTAAACCAAAGGCTTGCCTGTAAGTCAGCTGGGATTCCTGGCACTGGAAGGCAGGTTGTTGGAGAACCCCAGCCTCTCCTATGTAGAGGACCATTTGGTTGCAGAAGAATATTGGCTCTTTGGGGCCAAGGTCATCCTCTTTACTATGCAACCTTTCCAGAGAGGGTAGAGTGACACAGCTTTTTTTCTTGGTTCCTATCCCACTTTGTGAAAGACTGTCCAGGATGGAATTGAAAGAAGGTTCTTATTCCTTTCTGAGAGCAGCATTAAAAGTAATAAAGCCTTTTGATTCTATTTCATTTCCACACTAGACAATGGCAGGAAAGGTAAATTCCAGATAAGTCATCAAAACAAAAATTACAAGTGAGAGGAGAAGTTCAGTTTCTTCCTTCCTTCCTTCCTTCCTTCCTTCCTTCCTTCCTTCCTTCCTTCCTTCCTTCCTTTCTTTCTCTCTCTCCTTCCTCCCTTCCTCCCTTCCTCCCTTCTTCCCTTTCTCTTCTCTCCTTCCTTTCTTTATTCTATCTCTCTTTTTTTCTTATTTTCTTATTTTTTGGGGGAGGCAGAGCATTCTCACACTGCAGTCCAAGATGGCCACAAATAGAGGCAATTCTCCTGCCTCAGCCTCGACTGGGATTCCAGGTATGAATCAGACTAGAGAAGCTGTTTTAACAGATTCTTTGAACTTTTATGGTTTTTTTTTTGAACTTTTATTTTTTTTTAATTTTTATTTATTTCTGTATGTGTATGAATGTACTGTCTACATGTAAGTTTGTGCACCCATGTCGTGCAATGCCGCGGAGGTCAGAAGAGGGTGTCAGATTCCCCTGGAACTGGAGTTCTCCTGGAATTGGAGTTTCAGACTGTTCTCAGCTGCCATGTGGGTGCTGGGGATCGAACCCAGGTCCTCTGTAAGAGTGGTCAGTGCTCTTAACTGCTAGGCCATCTCTCCAGCCCTGAACTTTTATGTTTTTAAAAAGTTCTTCATACCTTGTTAAGTTCAGTTAGAGGGGAGACTCTGCTGCCTCAGTGGGCTTACTGGAATCACTGACTTAGGTGGATTACAACCTTACATACCTGTTCTTCCCAGTCTGGCTCCAGGCTCATAGTTTACCACTTTTCCTACTAGAGTTCTAAGACACAGCCAGTTGTATTGTGTCTGCTTTTGGCCCCTCAGAGTTTGTCCAGGTTTCAATCGTCTGGGATCTGCTTTTCTCTCTGCCTTGTGTTCTCTTAACATTATTCTTTTCTTCCCAAATACATTTGATGCTCAACTCCACAATCACTCCTTGAGGAACGTCTTCTATCTCTCATGTGTCTCTCTGTGGTACTTCAGGGCTTTGCTTCTGACGCTTCTCAAGTACTGTCTGCTCTCTTAAGATTGCTGTGGTGGTTTTTTAAAATAGCTTTTCCTGGGCTCTACCCTCAGAGCTTCTGTTATGGTTTGGATTTAGAATCATCCTCAGCAGCTTGCTGGTTGAAGGACTAGTCTCCAGCTGCTGCTGCTGCAGCCAGGGAATGGCAGTTTTAGCAGGTGGGGACTAGTTGGAGGCGGTAGGCCACCAGGAGTGTTCTCCTGAAGGGTACATTGAGATCCCTGCTGCAGCTTGTTTCTCCTTCTCTTCCCCACTCTCCCCCTCCCCTTTCTCTCTTTTCAGGTGACTATCAAGTAAGGAGATTTGTCCTACCTGCTCCCTGCCATGATCATCTGCCTTCCAGCAGACCCCAAAGCAATGGCCAGCTGACTGTTAGGTTATAAAAAAGCTGTGTATTCCCAGCCCCAGCCCCCAGATAAAAAAGCACATGAGGCTTAAGTCATGCCAGGAACAAGATTTACTTCCATGTGGAATTACCAGCAAGGGCTGCCTGCAAGGGCAGCCTACAGATGTACGGTGGAACCAGACAGCAAGGCAGGCAGAGAAAGAGAAAGATGGTGCCTGGGGCCCACCAACTTATAGACATGGGGTGGGGCCTCATGTACAGAGGAAGCAGTCAGAAGATTTATAGCCTCTGGAGGAAGTGGGCGTCTGTGTCCCTTAGGATTCTGGGAAGCCCATATCTAACATTCTAGCATTTTGTTCTGTATCTGCTTCAGAGCTGATCGGGGGCAAATTCTTGGGGGAACAGCTTTCAGGCTGGAGGGTTAGAATCCAGTTTCCCATTTTGGCTGCTCTGTGTGCTCTGCCCAGTGGGTTTGGTCCAGATCGATAGTGGCCAGTACTTAGTGGACATTTCCTCTGCAACTGAAAAGACAAGCTGGTTGAGTCTTACATGAGTATACCAGTGCAGGGACTTCACAGTACCAACAGGGGGCTACTGGGTGCATTAGCAATTGGAGGATCCCTGTCTAGGGTCTGCAGAGGGAGAGGACTTGTACCCTGGTTTGATAAATTGGAAAAAAAGTTTTAGTACACAGAGCTCTAGAATGAGGGCCAGCTTTAATACACAGAGCTTCAGAATGAGAGCCATAACCATGAGAATATATAAAAGGTGGTATTTTCTGGCATGGCACATTAAATCTGTCATCTATCTGAGATATTTTCTAACTTGGCACAGTAAGTCTCTCACCTATCTCTCTGGTAATAAATTATTTTATTTTCTCTTCTTTAGATTACAGTTTCCTGTTGGGGTGTTTAAAACCACACAGTTAGCTCAGATAAATAAAGTTCATTTTGATGTTAAGGTCAGTTGAGGTTCTGGTCCTTAGGGGTCACTCAGGCCTTGTGCCTGGCTCTCTTCACCAGTTACATGTATGTGAGGACAAAGTCAGGCCTTGCTTGAACAGAGCTTCCTTTTGAAGCATGAGGAGTTTCTCCTCTATATGGACTTTCCTCCTTTGACTGGACACTGGCCGGATAAAGTCCTTTTAAGTGAATCTCCAAGACCTCCCTGGCCTGGGATGACTGGTGACTCAGTGCCAGAGGACATGTACAAAGTTGTGGATGCAGGACCCTAGGACCCAAGTCGACCTCAGAGAGTAGGGGCCAAAATATTGTCCCTTCAAATCCCTCTTGCCAAATCAGATTAGAGCTTTAAGTGTGGATGCTAAATGTCCAAGAGGATTATTTGAATGAATTTGGTACTTTAATTACCATATTACTCCTAAGTAAAGCTTGAACATTGACTTAAGCACTGTTAATAAATTATTCATTGCTGTGGCAAAAATATTCTGACTAATAATAAAAGCTCATGGTAGGATCCTGGTGGTAGTGGCTGCAGCACAGGCTAGGAAAGGATGTTATTTACTAACTTGTGTTGCTGGCTCATGTTCAGCCTATTGTATACAATATAGAAATATCTGGCCAAGAAAGTCATTGCCCAATGGGCACAGGCCAGTCCAATGAAGGCAATTATTGAGGTTTCTCATCTCAGGTGTATCAAGTTGACATTAAACCTATGCAGTAAGTCCTACAGTTTGTTCTTTTTTTTTTTTTTTGTGATCTGATTTCTTTTTTTTAATATTTTTTTTAATTTAATTTTTATTGATGCTTTGTGCATTTCATACATTTTTTTCCAATTCAGTTCAGGCTTATTTCCCTTTCCCTTCCCCCCCACCCCCACCCCATCCCAGATCATGCATTCTGCCATAACTGTCCTGCATCTTTCTCTCAGTTTTTTTTTTTTTCATTTTTAGCTATAAGTGATAATCCATGAGTACAAGCATCCTTCATGCAAAACCAATCTGCAGGCTGTTGTGCCTAAACCCCTACAGCCCCACCATCCAGTGGGGGGTGACAGGTTGTTTGTTCAATCAAGTTGATCAAATGAGTGTCCAGACTACATTGCTGTAGTTTCACCATTCACCCCAATCGCAGCCCTTACATTCTACCACACCCCCTCTTCCGCAGATTGTTCCCTAGGCTTAGAAAAGGGGCACAGGTGGATGAGAGGTAAAACAGTCCACTCTCTCTGGAGCTGTTGACTTGGACTCTGGTCAATTCTGGCTGTTTCCTTTCATGGGCTGACATTTGTTCTTTAAGGTCTATAAAGATCATTTAGGTACTCAAAGTACAATGATTTAAACCATGCAAGGCAAAAGGTTCTAACATAGCTCATGAAACAAATCCAAGATAATAAAGAGGTTAAAACCAGTATCTTCTCAAATGAAGGCCATGCCACTTGTCCCCAGATTTTGAATTATAGCTTTGAAAAGGAAGTGGGGGGGCGGGAATTGTCATATACCAACAGAAGACAGGTGAATGCTTAGGGCTCACTCACCCAAATTGGTTACATTTGGACTGTCCGTGTGGTCGCTGGAAATAAAACCTAATTTCTCTTATGCAAAGTATAACATATATATAAAACAGTTTTAGATATATGGGTAAGTCAATATTCATATATGTCTGTTTCACTTGAGGCTGTAACAAGGTATATAGTACCTGGTAGGTGGAACACAATTTCTTGTATATGCCATAATTACATTTTAGAATTCTTTTTTTAACATTTTTTAAAATTTTATTTATTTTTGTATGTGTATGAGTGTACTGTCTGCGTGTAGGTCTGTGCACCCATGTTGTGCAATGCCGCGGAGGTCAGAAGAGGGTCTCAGGTTCCCCTGGAACTGGAGTTCTCCTGGAATTGGAGTTACAGATGGTTCTTAGCCGCCATGTGGGTGCCGGGGATTGAACCTGGGTCCTCTGCAAGAGCAATCAGTTCTCTTAACTGCTAGGCTATCTCTCCAGCCCCATATTTTAGAATTCTTAAAAGTGAACAGTACTTCATGCATACACTCATAAATAAGGTTCTAATAAATAAATTTGGTGAAGACACTTTGTATAGGTTGTACTGAGCAGAGGCACATGCATTGCAATCATACACAGACATACCTTAATATGCTGTTTAACAATATCATATGCATGCACACATTTATCCACACATTCCTTCAAAAGATTTTATCCTAGTGGTTGTACTGAACAGTCACATACATTGGGAAAAAACATGGAGGTCTAATTAGTTGCACTGCCAAGGCTGAGATGACATATTGTACCTTTGGTTCTAAAACTATGAACTTATTGAAATACTTTAACAAGTGATGGAAAACAGAATTATATACAATAATTAAAGAACTGACAATATCAAAGGTACTTAGGCTATTTCATTGGAGGAAAGGGGAAGCCATTTGCCACTGTCCAAGTACCAGAGTATGAACAAATCCAGGGATTTTTAAAATGGTCTCTGGTCAGAAGGTGACACAGCACAGGAGAAAAAGAAAAAAAAAATCTGTTAGTGAACCTGTAAGGGTCAAAAATCAGATCTTCAGATGTCTGGAAACAAGAAAAAACTGGAAAAGAAAATTTTTAGTTGTAATACCTGTGGAAAAAATAATTTGGACAGGTAAGAAATAAAACCTTCAGATAAGCAGTACAGAAACTTAGGAACCCAGGTTCAAATCAGGCCTTTGAAAAAAAATTTAAGAGGCATGCCAAAAGTAAACTTAATGTTTTGTTTGTGCACAACATAGAATAAAAGAAGTTTGAAATGGCCACTTTTTTGGCAAAAAACACACAGGAGAACATGTACACATGACAAAGACATATTGAAGGTTATAACACTCAGACAGGTTGGACAATCACATGATTTAACTGTATCCATTAACTCTGGACAATGGAAAAAATCCCTTTTTTTAAATCTAAAGTTGTCCATCATTTTCCAGGGCTGTGGAACCATTAATTGCAATTGTCACATTTACAAAGAATCATTTAGAGTTTAAGACATCTACTTAAGTGGAAACAGCCTGTATGCCCATGCTGTGCTTTGCAGCACAACTGTTTTTGCATGCCTGTGAAGGATGGTGGATGGGGTAGGCAAGAAAATCGAAAATCTGGTGGCTTGTGTATATTACCTGCTAATTTAATGAGAATAAATTTAGTTAGTGGAAAAATCAAAAGATCCCAGCCAAGTGAAAGGTTACTTCCTGAGGCAAAAGCTGGATGTAAGTGAGACGGGGTGTGGTTGGGGCACACCTTCTTAATCTCAGATACAGAGACTTCTCAAAAGATCCCCAGTCTGGTCAAAGTTTACTGCCTGAGGCAAAAGCTGGATGCATGTGGGGCAGGGCGTGATCAATGCACCTTCTTAATCTCAGATACAGAGGCTTGTATCCTGAAGCAGACAAAAAATGGATCTCTGAATAAAATGGGGTTTATAAAGAAAACAATGAAATGGAAAATGCCAAAATCTGAAATAATCCCTTAAAATTAGGCAAAAGTTTTGTAAACAAAATATAAAAAAAACCCAAAAAACAAAAAACAGTGTTTGGTAAAAAGCCAAATGATGCAAAAATCTCAAACAAAAGCCTGTAAAACTTAACTGTACATACAACATTAAAAAAATGAAAATTGTATTTTGAAATGGATGAAAAACCAATAAAATCCAAATTTGGTTACTCTGTATAAAAATGTATTAATGCAATTCCAATTGACTTTGTATAATCCAATATAAACCCCAAAAACCAAAATTGTGAAAGGATCAGAATATGCCATTAAATAAATTGTAAGAGAATTAGAATATAGAAATACAGAATTAGTTATTATAAGGTCTGATGTGAATTTAGGCTTTTTGCCATGCAGGCAAAAGAGAGGGTATAGTTTAGCGCCACCATGGAAAGGGGGGCATGCGCAGACAAAGCCTCAAGATGGCGGCTGACGAGTAGGTGTGGATTATCATGGTTGCCATGGAAACAGTCTGCATGTCTGTTTGAATGTGTGGGGGGGAAGATGCATGGTGCATGGCGTCTGGGGCAAAAATTGCATGGTGGAGGTGGCGGGCAGTGGGGCAGCGGAGAAGGCACAGTAAAAGAAAGAAAAAAAGGCTGCAGGGGGGAGAGGAAGAGAGGGAGAGGGAGAGAGAGGAAAAAAAAGATAAGTGAAGTCTTTTTAGTCTCAGAAGCACCACCCAAGGGCTAAGGCATGTCCACCTTAGTTCTAAAAGTGGGTGCTGGTCAGAAACCCGAGGTCTGCGTGACCAGTGTGGGAGACTCTGAAGTTGGGACCTGCGAGCCTGTGAAGTCAGCATCCCAAATCACAGGGGAGGCCAAAATTCGGGTCTGGATTCTGTCCCCAGCATCCTGGTAGACAGCAATCTGGACAGAAAAAAATTGGGGAGAATCCCTGATTTTGCCAGCACTCAGGGATTCTTTAAAAATGGAACGGAACGGAAAATATCAGGGAGACTGAAAAGAATGAAGGAAGAGTCAGAGGGAAGACAGGCAGAGAGAAGGAGGGAGAGGGAGAAGGAGGGAAGCAGGTGAGTGTAGGAGAGCAGAGAGCTGTACTGCCTGTGCACGGGAACACAGTTTGAGGCAGTCTGCGAGCCTGTGATTTTAAAATGGTGCTGGAGGGAGCCCAAGCATGGTGGGATTAGGAACCCAGTTTGAGGCAGTCAGCAAGCCTCAGTGGGTCCAAAACAACGAAGGCAGAGAGGAGGAAGGAAGTACAAGGGAAAGAAGTGGGGGGAGGGAAGAGCAGGAGCGCAGAGTGGTACCTCATCGTGAAACGTGGCAGCTGGTTGTCCCGAGAAATACACTGCAGCAAGTCTGTCCCAGGGATTCCATAAAAAAAGTTAGGAAGTTCTTTTCGGGTGAGAACTGGTGAGCGCTCTGCCAGATCAAAACCCTGGGAGCTAGCACTCTGCCTGATAAAAATCATCAAGCCCTGACCATCTATGGCGCCATAATGTTAGGTTATAATAAAGCAGTGTATCTCCAGCCCCGGCCCCCAGATAAAAAGGCACATGAGGCTTAAGTCATACCAGGAACAAGATTTACTTCCATGTGGAATTACCAGCAAGGGCGGCCTGTGAGGGCAGCCTACAGACACGTGGTGGAACCAGGCAGCATGGCAGGGAGAGAGAGAGAGAGAGAGAGAGAGAGAGAGAGAGAGAGAGAGAGAGAGTGAAAGATGGCGCCTTGGGCCCACCCACTTATAGCCAGGGGGTGGGGCCTCAGGTACAGAGGAAGTAGTCAGAAGATTGACAGCCTCTGGAGGAAGCCTGCTATGTTCTGGGCTCCAGAGACACAGCCTATGCCCAGCAAAGGTAGCATGATTGTAGGTGGCAGAGATTAATCCAAACAAATAATTATCCTAACAGAAATTTTTAAAAGTATGGTCAGGTGGTCACCATCACCCCCCATACCCTCTGAAGGAGCAGAGGACTCCAGTAGAAGAGGACATGATAACCTTCTGTGTCTTGCTTTAAATGCCCATTTCTTGATCTCACCTAAACCTATTAATTCAGAAGCTGTTTGTCAGCTTAGCATCTTTATGACAGAATACTTGACATAAATCATAAATCACTTGAAAGAAGGAAAGGTTTATTTTTGGATTATGATTCCAGAGGTTCAGTCCATGGTCAGTGTTAGGTCTGGGCTTCCCAGAATACCAAGGGACAAAGAATTGGAAGCCCTTGGGATATAAAGTTGGTACTCAAATCTAGGACTGAGTCTGAAAATTTTGAGAGCATTTGATAGGCAAAGATAATGTGTATAAAATAAGAAAAAGAAACAGAATAGAAATGCTTGCTGAAGTGTTTTGGGTTTCTTTCTTTTCTGTTCTGTTTGGCCTCTTTGGATCTTGGCTGTGTCCACAACCATCCTCTCAAGGCAGGCAAAACAACTTGGAATCTGCCAAGGCCCCATCCCTCCCAGAGTCAGATTAGCACTAGGAGTCTAGAAAGGACTGAACATGGGTTGTATGGTGACTTCAAGTCTTAGTCATACTCCCCACTAAACTGAAAATCAAAATTTCTCAAAGCCTTGAGCCTAGAGATCCAAATGTTGTGAGGTGGCCATGAGCTGGGGAGTTGTCATGTCCAGTTGTAACTACAGAGAGCACCACAGCAACATGGGCTCCAGGCAGATTGATGCTATGTATGAGGTTCAGGAAGGAAGAGCTTTTCGGAGAGACTGTGGGTGAGGGTGGGGTGGGTATGTAGGGGAACTCTGTCACATTTTCCACGGGGGACGAGAGAGGTCCCGGCTGCAGCTGGGTGGGCAGAGGCAGGCACTCAACTCTCCAGTTCTTTGCAGCTCCACTCTATTTTCTGTTGTTGCATTTTATAAGGAATGTCATTTCTCACAATCAATCCTATTTGTTTTAAGCTGCCTTGAATCCGATACTTGAAACCTTAGACACCAAATGAAAGAGTCCTTCTCACCTCTTGGTATAAGTAAGGCCACCTGTAGCCTCATTTTTCTTACCAGGGGTCCAACAACAAGCTGCCATCTTGTATCTTACTCTGGTAAATCCCAATTTTTCTATTTATTTCTGAGGCTGAGGTTTTCTTCTTCCCTTTGCTGGCTCATGTACTAACATCTAGTCTTTGCCTTCTAGGAGAATATATTGAGCCTCGAGGCTTAAGTTTAATTCTTCCACTGCAAAAACACAAAACGTCATCATTACCTCCACCAACACCCCCGTACCTTACCAAAGACCTAGAAAGGTCTTGGATGCTTATGCTATTGTAAATCTAGCTAGACCTGTTGGCTGGGAAAACAGGCAAAACCCAGATCTCATTAGCATCCTAAAACAGAAAGAATCAAATTTATTTGCTTCCTGTAGCTGATAACATAACCCCTGCCCCAGAATTCCTGTCTTAAGCCAAGCCCAACCAGTGAGACAATCTTAGTAAAGCTTTGAGTGACAGTAGAGTAAAATATGAGCTCCAAATACTATTCTTCTACTTCACAAACTGGCCTGAGAGCAAAAGTCACATGAATTATAAGCAAAATTGAAGCAATGAAAGTCAGCTGTAGGCTGACTTGGTTAAAAGACACATTGATTTCTGCCAGCATTATCAACTAATCTGTCAATAAATCAGCCAATCCATCAAATTTGTGCAAGTTCACTAACTGGCATAGCACATCAATAAAACATTATGTTTTGAAACACAAGAGGCTAAAGGGGGAAGACTACAGATTTAGAATCAGACATCCACCTTGAAGTCTGTCCCAGCACTGCTTCCTATGAGAGTCTGGACAAATTTACTTAGCTATTCTGGATATGGCAGAATCCTCCTCTGTAACTGCATTTACTCTAGGATGTCTTAAGAATATCACAATGTATAATGCAGAGCTAGTACATATCCGAACACTCTACAGCTAGTAATTGCTGAATATGTGTTTCTTCCCTTGCTGCCTAACACCACCACAATCAATATCGAAGGCTGCATTAAAAACCAGTAGAAACGGGTCTCTCATATTGCCTTGTTCCAATCTGTTTAGCCCAAGAGCTGTCAGTCAACAGTCTAGTTAACAAGGCATGGCATGGTTACACTTGGCACTTGTTCATCCATGATGAGCTAATGTCTGTGGCTTGGTTAGAAAATCTGGATTTGAGTGCTGCTATTAGACATCTCCTTCATTTATACTGGCTTTGAAAGAGCAGAATCATCCCTGATCATAGGTTGTCATTAACTTTGCATGAAAAATGGATTGAGAAACAAAGGTTACAGAGGAAGGTTGAGGATGGAAATGACTGTATTCAGCCTGAAGCCAAGTGAGCTGTCCACACAGGGAGGCAGGTCTGGATTTGGGAGGCTTTGGTTATATTCTGCTAATGTGGGATGAATTATTCACTGAGTAATTAGCAAAAGCCTTTCATGGAGTCCTTTAGGGCTGGATGCTTAACATACTGTTGGTGAATCAGCAGTGTGGACATCATCTGGTAGCTTATTAAAAATGAAGGATCTCAGGCTTTTCCCAGTATCCACTGAACTAACAATCAGCATTTTGAACAGCTTCACACATTTGCTGAAATCTGGCAAGCTCTATAGTCTAGTAGAGCTTTTAGGAAACTGACTTACACTGGCTTCTAATTAGAATGATGATCCATATCTCATCAGGACAGACCAAAAGCCCTACTTGTCAGTTGGCTAGGAGAATATCCTCCAGGCTGTGGACCCCTGCTTAGGTCTGCTTTGGGGGAAGGCATTCCCTTCAACCTCAATTCATATATATATATCTGAATTAAATTTCAGATGAATGATGCTAGATTTGTTTCATTAACACCATGTTGACAGCAATTGCTTCAGCACTTCAGCGGAACTGAGAATAAGCAGGGGTGGCAGGAAAGGAAGGGAACACTTACAGGGGAGCACTCTTCCCATACTGTGCCTCACAAATGCTCCCTTGCAAATCTCATTTCCATTATTTTTCGGACCAGAAGCATACTGAGAGAGTTTAAGAAGCATGGTAATTTCATGTAAGGGGCAGAGCTGAAGTTTAGTTGTAGGCTCATTTGACTTTAAACAGTGCTTCTCACTATTTGCTTTAGTCATGACTGCTGCTTACAAATTAATGCAAAGCCCGGATGTTTAAAGCAATCATTGTGTGATGGTAGTAGAGACTCTGGGCTAGAACTCCAGACATAGGGAGAACGTCTTACTCCAGCTCTGAATAGAAGGGCTGACTTTAGGTGTAGGGCTAGAAGTTGTAGGGAGACACCTTCATTTACTTGTCTGTCAGGTGGTTTGCCTGGTGCTATAAATTAAAATACCTACATGTGGCCTCCCTATAGGGCCAGGACCTTCACTAATATGGTGGATATTCTTAGTTGGTATCTCAGGGCTTCCAAAGTGAATGTCCCATTGGAAGATATAGGAGCAGGCTGAGCCTCAGAAGCTGACTAACCCCTGTTTTACCACACACAAACCTTCCCAGATTCAAAATGAGAGGAAAGATGCTCAAAGTCCAGTCACCCATTTTCTTTTTATTTATTTCCCTTTAGTTTGAAGGCATACTTTTGGATTATCCTGTGATGGTTGATGGTGAATCATTTGGATCTATTACCACCACCACCACCACTACTACTACCTACTACTACTACTACTACTACTTGCTTTAGTGTTGGCTAGGAGCAATTATATTTAGGAATAAAGTAAATAAAGTAAATAAAATAAAGTACCGCTAAGAAGAGCAACAAGTCATGTTGATGCATTTCAGTAAACTTCATATGCTTTGCCAAAGAAAATAGAATTCCGAAAACTCTCTGGTTTACATCAGCAAGAGGTAAAGATTCCAGTTAAAACTGCCAATGGATACCAAACACAGTGAAATAGAATCTCTGGCCATCTGGAGGGAAGTTTATGTGTGTGAGTTAGAAATTGAGTTATATATGATGATAGCTACCAGACATGTTGGCCGACCCCTATATTTACACACTGCCTTTGGGATTCTTTTGGTTCTCACAATTTCTTGATATGATTTATATTGATAAGACTTTTATTTTCTAAGATAATGCTCTTCACTGTTGATTAACTCAAATGTCTGAGAAAAAAAAAAACCCAACAATTTGAGAGGTATAAGGGGACATGAGGGAGGAAGTCCTTGCTGGAGAGATGCTTCTTAGGGATTTGTGAATTCTGAGACAACCAGTGAAAACAAAGTCTCCTGAGCTTCATTCAAATGAATCCCAGTAATGTTCCAAATGGCTTCTCTATCCACAAGATCTAAAAACCATTCTCTGAATGGATCCTGTGCCTTCTGGGCAGTATAACAAACATTCAGTTCCGTAAAGGTCTGCTATCAGTCTCATATGAGAACAATCTGTTTTCCAGGAAAACCACAGGAGAGAAGTCTGCAAGCCACACTGGCAATAATAGTAGTGAACGTAAAAGTCCCGGGCAGACAGTAAGACCCTCTCATATTTAACAGGAAAAAATGTAATTCATGGATTAACATATCATCCAAACATATGTGTCTATACCAAAGTAACCTACCATAACTATTAGTGCTGTTTAAATACCTATATATCTAATTGCTTGTGCTTTATTAGTAGGATTGAAAGGTTATTCCTGGACAAACTGTCAGCCCATGAAAGGAAACAGCCAGAATTGACCAGAGTCCAAGACAACAGCTCCGAGAGAGTGGACTGTTTTGCTTCTCATCCACCTGTGCCCCTTTTCTAAGCCTAGGAAACAGTCTGTGGAAGAGGGGGCATGGTAGAATGTAAGGGCTGCGATTGGGGTGAATGGTGAAACTACAGCAATGTAGTCTGGACACTCATTTGATCAACTTGATTGAACATACAACCCCTCATCCCCCGCTAGATGGTGGGGCTGTGGGGGTTTGGGCACAACAGCCTGAAAATTGGTTTCATATGAAGGATGCTTGTACTCATGGATTATCACTTATAGCTAAAAAATGAAAAAAAAAAAACTGAGAGAAAGATGCAGGACAGTTATGGCAAAATGCATGATCTGGGATGGGGTGGGGGTAGGGGGGAAGGGAAATGGGAATAAGCCCTGATCTAATTGGAAAATTATGTATGAAATCACAAAGCATCATAAAAAAAAAAAAAGAATCTAAGTCAGCATTCTACAGAAAAAAAAAAAAAAAGTCCCGGGCAGTTCCATGCACCTGTGACTAAACACCTAATTCCATATCTGCTGCCCTCTTCCCTGAGAATCACCAACTTAAAGCCAAACATTAATGGACATTTTTTTTCCATTTGGGGTTATTCCAGAAATACTACTTTTCCCAGTGAACTTCTGCTCAAAACAGTCAACTTCCACATGGAGAGTATTGAGAAAGACTGGAAAGAGATGAAAAGCATGTTTGGCAGAATGCATGAGCTCTGATGGGGTGGGGGAATGGGGGGGACACGGGTCTAGATTTGATAAAAAATAAATAAATTAATTAATTAATAAAAAAAGAAATACTACTTTTCTGCTGCCATCTGAAGAGGAATGGAAAGAAAGCAGCATGGGTTCTCCTTCCACTATGTTTTAATCCTGGGCTTCAACAATGAGAACAAGTAGTATAGGAACAGGAATTGTTCAGAGCTTACTGGCCCCAAAACAAGGCAGGAAGATCAAGCTGGAGAATGAATTAGACCAGGTGTGTGTGCGTGTGTGTGTGTGTGTGTGTGTGTGTGTGTGTGTGTGTGATGGGTATTGAAGAAAGAGTGGCTGTCAAGGCTTGTGTCTGCCAGTCTCTCCCTGAGGGAGGGAGCATGTTCTGAATTACAAAGTATCTGAAATGTTTTGACACAGGAACCAGAGGGAATTGCAGCAGAGGCAAAGTACTGTATGGTCTGAAGCAGCCTTGACTTAGACACTGTGCTCAGTCCAGCTGCCTGCCGCCCCCCTCCCCCTAACCCAAATACTGATGAAGATCAGTTTCCTTCTTAAAGTTACTCTTCTCATCAAAGGAGAAGCAGGAAGTGCTGTGAAGTTTGAGATAAGTGTGACAACAATGCTTGCTGATGTCATGCTGGTTCACAATAGATGGTCAAATGGAAAACTGATAAGTTGCCAGCCCTAACCCTCACCCTTCTTTTCATACCCTCTTTCTTTAGAATATACAGAAATGCTGATTTGTCCATTTTCTTCAGTTAAGGGATATCTTCTTGATATACAGAGCAGTTGACTTCAGGAAATAGGACCTCTGCGATGGTCTGAGGCAATAGTTTGAAGGCTTAATGCCTTTCTGATGAGAAAGAATGAAGGAATGAGAGAGAGAGAGAGAGAGAGAGAGAGAGAGAGAGAGAGAGAGAGAGAGACTATATAGTAGGCTCAGGTTGTCTCTTTTCCTAACATACCTCCTCCATGTTAGAAGAACATTCTAGAGATTTTGGACTTCTAAAGTATGGCTAACCTGTGCTGTAGGTTATTTTATCAATTTGAGAATCTCGAAGCATTTCTTGCCACAGGTGGTTGTAGTCCTCTTGGAACTTGTCATAAGAGGAAAAGTCGTAGTATAAGCAGGTGAGCACTAATTCCTTCTCTTTTCCAACAGATGGGATTTGCTCTGATTTTGTCCAACTCGAAGTCATACATTCCTTTCCTATGTTCTTTCATTCCCATTTCAGCTCAGCACATTTCTGTTCATTCCTTCTTTGCCTTTCCTTTTGTAAGTTCCATTTCTTTGTTGAGCTATACCTCCTCTTTTCTGCTTTGAGAAGAGTTCCCCCTTTAGACGAAGCATTTTGTGAGACTTCCTACTGAACAGAAAGAGTGGCGAGTGAAGATAACCCTTTTAAAAAGCTGCTTTACAGATCTATCAGCTGCCTCATTCGGCCTGCTCCAAATCATTTCTGCTGCTATTTCTGATCTTCCCTTTGGATGCTCCAACTTGGTTTATGCAACACTGCATGGATTTACGAGATAGTCCTGGGAGAAAGGCTAGTGTCTTGGACTCTTGGCTAGTTCTTGATTATCTCTGAAGTCCATTATAAGGAGCATGTTTGTTATTATGCACATCTTTGCTAACTAATATCTGTGTTGACTTAATGAATAACAAACTATATTATACTAGTTTGTTATAACTAGTTTATTATACTATGTTAACTAGACTCTAATCCTCAATTTCTTTCTCCTGAGGAATAAGTAATTTGACTAAGTCAGTGATTCTTGGATACTGGATTCTAAATCAAGAATTCAGCTCCAAAGTGAAGTAACACAATCCCAGAAAAACAGAAGATGAATGGTATCCCTTATCTGTGTATGCTAGTACCAAGTACCGAGTTGTAGACAAACTGCACAACGTTAATGCTATATTCCTCATGATCTAAAGACAATTGTGCTCTTGCAATGTGGTTCCCTAAATAGGTTCTAGAGCTGAACTAACATTTATTTTCTGACCTTGGGTTTTCGGTACATGATGGAGGGGACGTGTGCATCTTTAGAGTATTATGGGATTGAAATGGAAAGATGCAAATCAAGAAATATGCTATGGAAATAGCATACAGTTTGTTCCCAAAAGATACAATCTTAATATAGGTGTAATAGCCTTTCTGGGTGCTTAACGACCACACTTAACGCCCGTACCAATTTGGCCGAGGGAACGAAGGGATAACTTTGTTCCTTGCCTTCAGAGATCAACCAATTCTTAGGCACCTCTTGAAATGTCCTACAGACGTGGGTCCCCAGTCTTCCTGTTCAGGGAGGTCTTGGAGAGCCACTGATGGGACTTCAGCCAGTGTCCAGTCTAAAGAGAGGGAAGTCTGCTCATGCTTCAGAAAAGGAAGCCTGGCCTACCAATACCTGCTTTTATCCTTGAGTGGATGGAACTGGTGAATGAAAAACTGAAAGGAGCAAGGGGCTCCCATCCTTCTCCTCGCCCCCCCAAAAGAACCCCGAGAGACCCCTGAGGACCAGATCCTCAATTGACCTTGAGAAAACAAAAACCTTGATTAATCTGGGCTAACTATGTGGCCTTAAGCATCCAAAAAGAAAGTACAACCAGGCACAAATTATCAGTAAGACCAGAGAAACTGTACTGCAGACATAGAGCTTGAGATCTTAGTAAAAAAGACATAAAGAATAAAGAGAGAGTATTGTTGTTTGGCCTATCTCCAATTCTTACTGGCAAGTGCATCTACTCTGTGGCTGCCACCGCTTTTGGCACTCCTCAAAGACATGAGACACAGCTTTTTAACCTCCTAATATGGACTGAGGACTCATATCTCTACAAGAATCCTCCAAACCTTTAATGCCAGATGGGGACTACTGAAATACTCAGCTTATGGACTAAACAGCTAAGGGGATGTCAGCCTCGTCAGAGTGTAGACTGTCATTTTTGGACTACCTGGGCTGTATCATAGAAGCTAGTGCAGGGAGATCAAGACGGGGCGCGTGCTTACTGGACTTCATTTTGGGGGACCATGGGAGGGAAAGACCCCAGTGTGGAGCAAAAGAGCAGGATCGATGGTTGCAGTTGCCAAGGAGGAGCCTTTGAGCACTTCCTTAAGGAAAACATGACATCTTTTAAGGAAGAAAAAAAAAAAAAGCCTACAATTCAAGCGATATGTGTATGCATGTATATTTGTATGTATGTATGTGTATATTTATGTATATATATAACTATATATATATAACTATATATATATAAAGAATATAAAGTTATTCTTCTTTTTACCTGTATGCAACTTTACTGTTAAAATGTGAATCTCTAAATGTGTTGTGGAATTAACCTATAGTTTATTTTCAGAATTTGTAATCTTGATTTATGTGTACAGTGTATATATGCATATTTTGGAATAATATAAAATTAACAGGAACAAAAAAAGAGAGAAAAACCTATTCAAAGTACTGACCAAAACAGTAAACTTGTGTATCTAATTGGTTATAAAAGACTGAGAAAAAGATGTAAGACAGGACTTAACATGTATGACAAAAATCCATGAGCTCTGGTGGGGAGTGAGGGGGCATGGGGGGTGGGCATGGATGGGGGAATGAGTCTGAATCTGATTAAGAAATGTTTGAAATGCACTCAATAAAAATTAACTTAAAAAAAAAAAGAATTCAGCTCCAGCAGAATGAGACTCTGAGAAGTAGGTTAATGAAGTAGTTAGGAACAGTCTAGTTGTAGATCTTCTACTTACAGCTGGGTGATCCTTGGTAAGCTGCTTTACTTCTGTGAATATCAGTTTCATGAATGAAAGGGGTTAATATTTGCCTTTGTAGCTTGTGTGTGGGTTAAATAATTTAATATATGCAAAGTGCTCCCAATAATGCCTGGCATGCAAAGTGTGCCAAGTGAGGGTTGGTAATTACTGAGTGGACCTCTGTTTTATATCAAGGGCTAGCCACTTGCAATGAAAAATTCAAACATAAAGAGTACACTTTCCCTAACATCAAGAAGTTTATCAGAAGTAAAAATATGTCATCAACTATGTGAAATATCAATGTGTACAAAGGAAAAAACACAAAGCATAGCAATATAGTAGAGGGAACATCTTTGTATAGCAGGACAATTGATCATACAGCTTTCAAAATATTTATGTTAGAATGATTTTGCAGCAAATTTATGTTTAAAGGTAGTAAGAAACATTATTGAAACATAGAAACAGAGCAATAGAATTTAAAAGTGGTGCCTGAAAAACACTGTGGTGACATGCACACTAATCCCTTTCAATCAGGATTAAAAAGTGAAAGAAACTTTGACCTGATAAAGTTCTTATTATTTTCTCTTTAGCTTTGCTTTTCCCATTTCCTTTTGTACACTTTGTGGCATAGCCATTCTGAACAATTTCACTTCTCAAAAGCAGGTTACACCTTAAAGTTTTGTTCATTTGTTCAGTTGACAGAATGAACATTGAATTCAATATCTATATCAATGTCCTACAATTGTCTGTGGGGAGAAAAACAAAGTCTAAGTGGTGACTGTGTATTTGAGATTTTCTCAGAGTATTGTGATTTTTTTAAATTAATTTTCATTTTTTATTAATTTTATTTTATGTGTATGAGTGTATTGCCTGAATGTGTATAAGTGAACTCTTCTTGTGCAATGCCAGATGTTAGAAGAAGGCATTGGATTCTCCTAGAACTGGAATTATGGACAGTTGTTACCTGTCATGTGGATGCTGGGAATTGAACCTCAGTCCTCTGCAAGAAGAGCCAGTGCTCTTGACTGCTGAGCCATCTCTCCAGCCTCTTGTGATTACATTTTTTTATAAAGAAAAGGTGAAAACCATAATAGATATTTATTAGTGTATTATTTTGAATGAGGGTGTGTTGGTGGATAAGTGCTAGAGAGACCCTGTCATTTTAAGTAATGTTTGTTACATGACAGGCACAAGTACTTTGCGTACATTAACTCCTGTAATACATTTACTTGAAAAGGAGGGTACTCTCATCATCTCTATGTTAGAGATATAGAAATAGAGACACTGGATGATCAAACATCTGCTCCAGCTTCTATAGATAATAAATAGGTGTGGAGGCCTTGCTGGGATTTGAATACAACCTTCCTGGCTGCAGAGTGCTAAGTCATAATCCAGGGATTCCAATGTTTTAGACAATGAAATATGACATAATCACCTGTAAATGTATGGGCTGCATACATAACACTGCCTGCCCTAAAATTTTTTTCTAGAGCCATATTTTTATCTTATAATTTATACCTTAAGCAGAACTTTGTAGGACTTTGCATGTGCGTCAAACCATGCTCCAAGTATGATGCTTGCAGTGCATCCCGAGGTCCCAGTCTTTGGGGGTTCTTAGGATGACAGGGAGACAGGCAAAATGGTGCAAAGAATTTGGAACATGACCCCGGCAACATCAGTCCAAATCCTAGTTCTGCTAATCACCTGTGTGACTTGAGGGGAGGTTCCCACACTTGCATAATTCCAACTGGGTGGGTATTTACAGTTGTTTAGCACTGGGAATACTTTGGTCCACATTCTTCTTGCTTTCATAGTTTACACCAAAAAGTCAGCTGTAATTCTGACTGCCATTGTTGGACCACCCAGGCTGCACCACAGAGACCGGCACAGGAAGATCAAGACAAGATGCGGTGCCCACCAGACCCCATTCAGTGACCATGGGAAGGGAAGACCCCAATGTGGAGCACAAGGGCAGGACTGATGGCTGCCTGGGTCCACCAAGGAGGAGCCCCAAAACAATTCCCCAAGGAAAACGTGACATTCTTCAGCAGGTTAGTGTTGGAGCAGTCCAGCAATGGCTGCAACACAATGGAGAAACTGAGATTCTGGTTGTTGCTCAGTTCAAGGAGGCTGGATGTCTCAGTAGTCCCAATCTGATGCTGAAAGCCTGATGGATTCTGGGATATCTGCTAGCCTTCAGTCTAAATTGGAATCCCAGGCATTGGTCACAGCAGCAAGTTGTGTGAGAGAAGGCCAGTGGGAAAATACCAGAGCTCCCTCTGCCAGACCTTTTATATGGCTGCCATTGGAAGGTAACACCCACATTTAGGGTGGATCTAGCTTCAAAAGATTTATTTTATTTTTTTATTGTATTTATTTTTTTATGTGTATGAAATGTACTGTCTGCATGTAGGTTTGTGCACCCATGTTGTGCAATACAGCAGAAGTCAGAAGAGGGTGTCGAATTCCCCTGGAACTGGAGTTAAAGACATTAAAGACGGTTCTCAGCTGCCATGTGGGTGCTGGCGATCGAACCTGGGTCCTTTGAAGAGCAGATGGTGCTCTTAAGCTCTTAACCGCTAGGCCATCTCTCCAGCCCCAGCTTCAAATGACTTAATCAGAAGTCTCTTTCTCATTTTAGTTAATCCATGATCCATTCAAGTTGACACCCAGGGTTGACCATCACAAGACCACTCCTTGTTAACTTGACACATAATTGCATCACCTTAAGTTATGACTAATTTTCAAATGAAAACAATGGTGGGTCATAATTCCACCTAACTTGATAAAACTATCCCCCGTGCAATCATAACACATTATATAGTGAGAGTAGGTGGTAAGGTCTTTGAGGAATACTTAGTCCTTCAGTATTTCATATCATAAATCTGATCATATAGATTTATAATACTTTACCACTTAACCCTTATCTCACAAAAGGAAACACAATTATCTGCTCAATATATGTGTATACATGCACAAACATATTCTTATCTGAATAGGATAAATGTTCATGTCAATTAAAATCCACAATTTTGCAACTGGTCCCGTGGCCTCAGCAGATGTTTATAAATCCTTCTTCTACTACCCATACTGTATTTCCTCCACCATCAGTAAGCACTTCTGCAGGTCTTGGCTCTTTACCTGGAGTGACCTGCACCTTCATCCCTGAAGGGTCTGGGCCATTTGTTGTCCTATCTGGATTGGGTTGTTGCAGTTTCCCATTGACCTTAGTCACAGAACATTGTTAGCACCAGAAGATGCCCAAGGAATCTCCTGGAAGCCAGGAAATTCATTACCCCTATTGTGGAGAAACAGTCCAATTTCCCCTGATTGTCTGGATCAATCACCCCTCCTAATACTATTATTCCTTCCTTAGCCTGTTGACTTAAGGGCATCAGAAGCCCAAAGTGGCCAGGGGGAACTCTTACCTTCCAGTTCAATGGAATGTTTGCTGTGTCTCCTGACAGAAGCATTCCCCTCCTCTGGAGCCAAAACTCAGACAGCAGAGCTCAAAGTCTCAGATACAGGAAGCAAAAATTTTCCTAGTGGGTCACTAGGGGTGATAGTGAGTGGAATCATTCCCACCTCTACCCTTTAATTTGGACAAGCAACAGATAGAAGCTATCCAAACTGAAACAGCAAGAGCAACGAAAGACTCTCAGTGATTTATGGGACAGTGTCTGATTTCTCAGTATTTATTGTGGTGGTTGAATGTGACATGCCTCCACAGGCTTTCATGTTTGGAGTTTTGACATTTGTTCCCAGCTAGTGGTGCTGTTTAGGAAGATGGTGGAGACTTTAGGAGGTAGAGCTTCACTGGAGAAGTGGGTCGCTGGGTGTGGGCTTTGAGAAAGCTCTCCTTCCTGAGTGTGGATGCAATGCAAGCAGCCAGCCTCTTGCTCCTGCCACCATGCCTCCCTTGTCTCTTGCCATGTTTTCCTTGTCACGATGGACTGCATTATTCTGGAACTGTAAGCCTATGGGAATGACTTTTCTGGGAATGCCTCCTATCTTACCTAACCTTGTAACCAAACTTACTCTTATGTTTGAATTTCTTTAATACTGTCTATTCCATTTGCCTTCCTACTGTAAAATTAGTATTTAAATCTAGGTAGCCTTTCGGAAAACAATATAAGCAATCCTACTAGGCCTTGGGCTTCCCTTGTAAGCAACTTTTTTTTTTTTTTTAAATATGGAACGCTTCATGAATTTGCATGTCATCCTTGCACAGGGGTCATGCTAATCTTTTCTGTATCATTCCAATTTTAGTATATGTGCTGCTGAAGTGAGCCTGTAACCAACTTTTACAAGGGAAACTAAACAAATAGTCTTAGATTTTGTTGCCTATTTCTCTCTCATGACCCTTCCTTGCTTCTGTCCCAGAATAATGTGAATATATATTTTTATGGTGTGATAATCTTGCTGAAAAAAATGTTGGAAAACAATTAAAGTTTATATTGTAAACAATAGGTGGAGTTGGGTTGATAACATCTGTTCTGGTTTTGTATGCTGTGCTGGATAGCTTTAGTGTCAACCTGACACACCTGGGTTGAGGGAGCCTCAATTGCAGAATTGGCTCCATTGGACTGGCCTGTGGGCACATCTGTGGAGTATTGTCTTGATTGTTGGGCAATGTGGGAGGGCCCAGCCCACTATGGGTGATGCCACCTCTGGGCATGTTGTTGTGTACAATATAAGAGGTCAGGCTGGGCATGGGCCAGGGGAGCAAGCCAATAAGCAGCACTGGTCCATGGCCTGTGCTTCAGCTCCTGCCTCCAGGTTCCTGCCCTGAGTTCCTGGCTTGGGTTCCCTGAGTGATGAACTGTGACCCAAGAGATGTGAGCTTAATAAACCTTTTCCTCCCCAAGTTGGTGTCAGTCAGAGTGTTTTGTCACAGCAATTGAAGACAAACTATAGAACATATGCTGTTCTGGGTGGTTAGGGTCAGAAAGGCAAATTCTTCCTTGATAAGTCAAGGTTCCTCGTTTCATTCCCATGTCAATCTGGATGTGCTGTTGAAATTAATGAAGAGAGTATAGCCTGGGTTGGAAGAACAGTTCTGAGAACAGATAGAGCTCAGTGTTGGTTTAAACTCCAAGAGTTAGGCTGGCTTTTTTTTCAGGCATTGCCACTAAGGTGTGTATAATTGCAGTCACTGAAGAGAAAATATGGGGTGAGGATAGAAACAATTTTAAAAAATAACATAACATCTTCAACTTGGATCAAAACTGCAAATTGATTAGTCCAAGGAGTTTGAAGAACTCCAAGAATGAGAAACAAAAA
This sequence comes from Rhizomys pruinosus, assembly GCA_009823505.1. NCBI lineage: Eukaryota > Metazoa > Chordata > Mammalia > Rodentia > Spalacidae > Rhizomys > Rhizomys pruinosus. The sequence continues at coordinate 433,060 of VZQC01012009.1, read as the reverse complement.
GATACACAAAGTATCCCACACAAAGCATCCCACACAAAAATAGTAATGAAAAGAAAAATCTTAAAATCAGAAGCAGATGCCAGACATGTTACACAAGAGGGACAATGATAAGAAAGACTGAAGACTTGTCATTAGAAACAATGAAAGTGAGAAGAGCATCAAAGCAGCCAAAAAGAAGCTCACCATGGAACTCTGCATTCAATTCAAAACATCTTTGAGAAATGAAAACTAGTTGGAGAGCTGGCACAACCCCCCAAAAAGGATTATATTTAACAGTTAAAAATATTTTGTAAAATAATATTTTTTTTTATTAATACATGTTACAACCATTCATAATTTATCCTTATCTAATCCTATGGTGTGTTCTATCATATAGGAATACTAATATTCATATTCTAGAAAAAAAGAGAATGTAAAGTTATACTTTTTACATGCATGCAACTTGACTGGTAAAATGTAAATCTCTAAATGTGCTTTGTAATTAACCTATAGTTTATTTTCAGATTTCATAACTTTAATTTATGTGTGGAGTGTGTGTATGCATATTTTGGAATAATATAAAATCAAATGAGAACAAAAAAAGAGAGAGAAAAACCTATTTAAGGAACTGACCAAAACAGTAAGTCTGTGCACCGAAAAGATCATGGAAGACTGAGAAAAAGATGCAAGACAGGACTTGTGTGTGACAGAATCCATGAGCTCTGATGGGGGGAGAGGGGGCATGAGGGATGGGCATGGATGGGGAAATGAGTATAGATTTGATTAAGAAATGCTGTGGGAAATGTGTTCAATAAAAATAAAAAATAATAAACAAAAGAATTAAAAAAAAATGAAAACTAGTTAGTGACTTTTCCAGACTTGTGAAAACTGAAAAGAATTCATTACCAGAAGACTTATGTTTATATGTATGATGTCTCTTCATATATCTATATATACACACACACACACACACATATATGTATATATGTGTGTGTGTGTGTGTGTGTAAAGTCTCATAAACAATAGGTGACACTGGGTAGAAATAAGAAATATATACACAAAGTAATGAAGAATGCTAGTTACAGTAACTGCATAGAATTGTATGATAGTTTTCTTATTATTTGGATTTCTTTAAAAGGTAATTGATGGCTAGAATGAATATGTAGGGCAGGATTTATATTTATATAACAAAGTAACATGTGTAACAATAATAGCAAGGTTTGGAGTAGAGAAACAATTGACATTATGTAACTTTCATGAGAAATGCCTTGTATGTGTCTCTACCTCAAGCAAGAAATGAACTATCTTGGGGCTGGGGACTTGGTTGAGTGGTTTCCTTGCTGCTCTTTTAGAGGACTGGAGTTCTGTTTCCAGCATCTGTGTCCATTGGCTCACAACCTCTTATAATTCCAGCTCCAGGAAATCTGATGTCCTGTTCTGGACTCCATGGAGCACTTACACACACACACACACACACATACACACATACACATGCACACACACTACACACACAAGTAAAAGTGAAATAAATATTTTTTAAAAAGATACGTTATAAAAAAATACGTTATGCAAAACCTACATATAGATATGTTTGAAAATATTTGCAGTGCTTAAGGAGCAACGTGGACCTCAGGTTTAGTTCATCAGCCTGATTCCAGGGCCAAAGATGGAAACAAAGGAGTGTAGGTCCTAGATGGTGGGGCTTTGCTGGTTATTTGTCAAAGTTCAGAGTTGGAAGCATGCAGTGTTATGTTAATGACAAAAATTTGAATTGAATGTGAATTCAGGAAACTAAAATACCTGTCAGTGGAGCTGGGCAGAGCCTGATGTTAAAAGAACTGAATTGTAATTTGCTGAATACAATAATTATTGCAACAGATGTAGAATAATTAGTTTTCAACGTTAGGATTTTTGTTTGGGGAATTTTTAAATCCCTTTCAAAAGAGAAGTAGCTGTGTGCATGCAAAATTTGACTTGGAATCCACAGTATTTTCAGAATTAATTTTTTCTTAGCTAGGCGGCCTTTGCTTATTAGCAGGGGACACTCAGTAAAGAAGATTTTTTACTCAAGAATTGGAAAAAAGTAAATAGAATGTGCAGGGAGAGTGCTGACTTTTCTATGTAATAGCCAACGCCTATGTTATCACAAGAGCTAAACAACCCCTACATTATCACAAGAGCTGAGCAAAATGTGGAAAATCAGATTCTAGCAGGTCTTTCATGGCCTTAAGGAGTTGGGCAGTTTAGATTTGACATCCTAGCTGTGAAATTATTAGAAGGATCCATGCTTTCTTTATCTGTAAACAGAAATAAATTCCATCTTTGTGAAATAATAGGGCTAAGAGATCATGTATGTAAATTAGTATTAATTCATGCTGCTCACTCTAAAAAGAGAATCTTTTCACTGCTACACAAAAGGTCCGGAAAGGTGAAAAACAGACTTCTGGCCTGTTCTTTGGCTGCTTCTTATAAGACTCTGAGATACTTTATATGACATATTAGTATAATTCCCCTAATCCCTTGCATGTATAACATGCTCAGGGAAAAATGTCTAATGTATACATTAGATTAAAAATTTTAAGAAGCCTGGGTAAAGGATCTGGAAGGCAGAAGACCAGGTCCTCACTGGATTTCTGTCACTAAATAGGTGTGTGCTCTTGAGAAAGGTAAGTGCTGCTTCTCCCTTCTGAGCTTATAAAGGTCCCTTCTACCTTTATAATACCATGACTTCTTTCATTTTTGTTCTTATTCTTTAAAAAATGGAGAAACACAGAATAAAAATTTAAGCACTGGGCTGATAATGAAATGTAGATTTTCTCATCTAAATCATTTCCTTGGCTAACCAAGAGCTATTTGATTTGTATTCTTGCAGAAAATATTCACTTAGCATTCATTTGCTATTATGAAATATTATACAGTATTATTCCAAAGGCACATTCTATGTCTTAATTTATTTTCTCCTGCATACATTCTATTTTTCTCAGAGAACTTTCCATGGACACACAGACACAGACACCACACACACACACACACACACACACACACACCACACACACACACACACACACACACAAACACAAAAAATATTTGTCCCTAATACTACGGAGGGAGAAATTCACACTCAGGCCTCAGATCACTATCCTACCTTATGTATTTGTAATAACTTTTGTGACTATTGTGGGAATGAAATTAAGCAAGCTTAAGAAATACCTCGAACACATACTATAAATTTCAGGAATATATTAAGTGGCTGTGAAAGTTCCCATGAGCATGTTCAGTAGAATGGTTACCATGGACCTTGCAACCATAGCTTACTCATCTCTCCCTGAACACACGCAAAACCCACCATCTGCCTTTACCCACCATCTGCCTTTCTTCACTGCTGTTTGTTGGTATCAGGAGATGGAGTTGAAAGTTTGACTCATGGCTCCTTCATAGTTTCTCTAGAGTAACAGACCAATCAAAGGTCAAAATAAGAAGAAATGCCAAAATTGATACCTCAGCAGCTGAGAGGGTTAGGCCCGCTATACAAACAGGCAGCAGAGAAGGTTTAGAGAGAGAAGGATCCAGAATGTGTGTGTGTGTGTGTGTGTGTGTGTGTGTGTGTGTGTGTGTGTGTGTATACAACCTCTATCTGGAAAATTTGGGGTACCTGAACTGAGAGGACAGGATGGTAGTTTAGACAGTCAAACGCAATGTGGTTAATATGTATGGATTCAGAAGATACCTCCTGTTCTTGGAATAGAGAAATGACCCCAACTAATACTTCACATTACCATGTAAGCCTTCTAGAAGTTACTCCAAAATCTCTGTCATGGATAAAGAATGAGCTTACCACCCACCTGATCCAGTCATACCACTCCTGGGTGTATACCCACAAGACTCATCTTACTGCAGAGATACATGTATGGCCATGTTTATTGCAGCTCTGTTCACAATAGCAAAAAGCTGAAACCAACCCAAGTGCCCCTCAACTGAGGAGTGGATAGAGAAAATGTGGTACATCTACACAATGGAGTTCTATGCAGTGGTAAAGAAAGATGACATCATGAACATTGCAGGTAAATGGATGGAACTAGAAGATATTATGTTAAGTGAAGTAACACAGTCCCAGAAAAACAAATGACAAATGGTATGCCTCATCTGTGGATGCTAGTGTCAATTACCTAGTAGTAAGTATTTCTTGTGTAGGGCTCATTGAGCTTTTGTCCAAGTAGCTGGGAGTGGTGCTTATTGGAAACAACAACAACAACAACAACAACAACAGAAAAGACTGCATCAAAGAACTGACTGAAACTGTAAACTTCTGCTCGAAACAGTCAACTTCTATATGGAGAATTTTGAGAAAGACTGAAAAAAAGATGAAAAACATGTTTGGCAGAATGCATGAGCTCTGGTGGAGAGGGGAGGTAGGGAGGGGGACATGAGTCTAGATTTGATTTGTAACATAATTTTGTAATATATATATGTATATATATATATACATACACATATATAAAACAATAAAAAATGAGGTAAAAAAAGAATGACTGATGAAGCTGCCTTGTAGCAGAAAAAGGAGGAATTAACTTGTCAGGGTCATTGCCACTCAGAGTGTGAACAGGGGAGTCTGTCTGTTTGCCTTCCTGGGAATTATTTCCATTCACCAAGGATCCCCATTTGGTCCCATTCACTTTCATCAGGGACCCACTCACTGCTGCAAGCTCATTTCAGAGATGCACCCCATCCTCAAGATGCACTGTTATTAAATACTTAGAAATAAGTGGAGGGAAAGGAAAATTGGGGGCAGTAACTTAATTTCTTGGAATCTTGATGTCCTTCCTTTAATGGTCCAACACAGAGTGTTTTTTCTCTTAGGGATTCTGCTTCCTTGATAGTCCAAGATTTGAAGTGGTATTATTTTAAGAATTAAGTCAAATGGTCTTCATGAAATGTTTTTATTTCAAAATTAACCAGGTATATCTTCTCAGATCTTAAAAGTAAATGTAGAAAACTAATTGTGATGGTTAATCCTGGGTGTCAACTCGACTGGACTAAGGAACAAATAAGAGAAAAAAGGATCTTCAGATTGGACTACCTCAACTCGGATGGCCCACCCCAAATGTGGGTGTTACCTTCTATTGGCAGGCAGTTATAAAAGGCCATGGCAGAAGGAGCTGGTCCCTTTTTTTCCTACGGCTTGCCTCTCTCTCACTGATGAGTTTGTCTTGCTGCTGTGATCAACCCTTTGGATCCCAGCGTGTTCTGAGACCAGAAGATCTCCTGGAATCCGTTGGGCCTTCAGCACCAGAATGGGACTACTGAGACATCCAGACTTGCAGACTGAGCAGTTCCCTGGATTCTCAGCCTCTCCAGTGTGGCTCGGCTACTGTTGGACTACTTGAGCTCTGTCACATGAGCAAATCAATAAATTGTATATAGCTATATATTCATCCTGTTGCTTCTGTTTCTTTAGAGAACCCTGACTAATCCAGACTTTGGTACCAGAGAGTGGGCTGTTAGCTGTGAAGATCCTGACCATATGGATGTTTGGAGAAATGTGGAAGACTTTGGAACTTTGGGCTAGAAAAGCTGTTGACTACTGTAAGCAGAGCTTAATGGGCCATTCTAGTAGAAGCTTGGAAGAAAGCATTGCTGCAAAAAATGTAGTTCCAGAGGAAAATGAAGACTTAGGCAGCAACTGGGATATTTTGATAAAGAGTCTGGCAGCAGTTTGCCCACTTGCCTGATGATAAATTGAAAAGCAATGGGCTAATGTTTTTGGCGGAGGATATTTCAAGACAGCCTAATGTAGAAATGGTGGCATAGCTATTATTGGTGAATATTGTACAGATCTACAGTGAAGAAGAGCAGATGGGGCAGAAAGAAATGCAGAATGTTCAGTTTGGATCTGAAAACTGCACTAGGAAGATTAAAGGTGGGGCCAAGGAGAGGTTCCTTTTGATAAGGGGATTAAAGTGGTTAAGGAGAGGCTTAGCTATTTACAAGTAAACAATGGAAAAATTGAGATTAAAGTGATTAAGGAGAGGCCTAGCTATTTACAAGTAAACAACAGAAATAGTACCTTCAGGGCGAGACCACACCCAGCTAATCCTCCAACTTTTGAAAAGAAAATACTGAAAGGATTTTCTGCTCCAACAAGTCCAGGGCAGAAAAAAATTGCAAATGTTGTTGAAATAGGCCCGGGTCCATCCCAAACTTGCAGCCAAACTGGGCAGTTTCATTCACCTGGTGCTGGCTTTAGAGGCATGAAATTTGCAAGAGTGAAGGGGTCTTCAGTTCTTCCTCCGAGCTTCCAGAGAGCCACAGAGGCCAGCCAGAGTGCAGCAGGGGCATCCCTGAGTAAAGAAGGCCCTGATAGGCCATTGCATGAAGCTGTGAATGTGAAGCCTGGTTGTCATCAGAGACCCCAAGAAGACATTCAAGATGCCAGAGCTGTGAGATATTTGCCAAGGAGAGCTGCATACAGGGAGTGGTACCAGCCTAAGGAAGAGATCCATGTTGCATGCAATCCTGGAAGAGCTGAGCACATCTAAGCCCTTTGGAAATAAAGTCCCAGAAGTTGTACATGGAGCTACTGGACTTGGTGTTTGCTCTCCTGGTTTTTGGTCTTGTTTTGGTCCAGTTTTTCCTCACTATGCCTCTATTCCTCCCTTTTGGAATGGGAATGTGTATTCAGTTCCACTGTATGTTGGGAGTATGTAATTTGCCTTTTGATTTTACAGGAGCTTACAGTTAAGAGATTAGCCTGAGTCTCAGAAGAGATTTTGGACTGTAGACTTTTGAATGGAATTGAGACTGGTAAAGACTATGGGGACTTTTAAGGTTGGACTAAATGCATTTTGCATTTTATATGGTCAGGAGCCTATGGGACCTAGGGAGTGGAATGTGGTGGTTTGAGTGTGTCCCCCATAGGCTTTAAGTATTCAGACATTTTGTCTCCAGTTGGTGGCACTGTTCTTGGAGGTCTTAGAAGGCGTGGCCATGCTGGAGGAAGTACGTCATTGGGGGTAGGCTTAGTGAGTTTAACACGCCTTGTGGTCTCCAGTATCTCTCTCTGCTTCCTGTGCTCATTGTGAGATGTGACCCTCAGCTTGCTGCTCCAACCCTGGCCACCATGCTTCCTGCCACAATGGACTCTAATTTCCTGGAACCGTCAATTGTAAGCTAAAATAAACTCTTCCTTTTATAAGTTCTTTTGGTTATGGTGTTTTATCACAGCAACAGAAAAGTGACTAATACACCAATATTCATTTTTATCTTTCTCAAAGTTTTTACTTGGCTTGAAAATTTGTAAAATATAATTTCCTTAGTACTTAGTAAAAATACCTATTAGTTTTCAAAGATAGTTGTTGGAAGAGTGAAGTATGCCCATTTTGAAAAATTTCAAGTGGAAGTTCCCATTTCAAGAGTCCCTCCAATTGCCATCAACCAGTTAACTCTCTTTTAATTTGTTATTTTTTCAAATAGAATTTCATTAAATTGCACACATTGCCTCAACCTTTTAATAGCTGGGATTACAATCCTGCATGAACATACCTGGGTCAGATCTATTCCTTTAGGGTTATGAGCAACTAGAATACTTTGTTCTTATTTCTTCAAGACGTTTATATTTCTGAGCATATAAATATGCCTGTATATGCACATATTTTATATGCAAAATATGTGTAAAATAAAAATGGATACAATTTTGTAAATTTTCCTACCTTTAGCTTGTTTTTATAAAAAAAATAATGACCCACAGATCATATTTATATGAGTCAATCATTTTAATTTTTATTTTATGTGTATGAGTGTTTGCCTCCATGTATGTAATATGTACTATATGTATTCAGTGCCCACAGAGGGCAGAAGTGAGCATCTGACTGCTTGGAATTAGAGTTACAGATGGTTATGAGTCACCATTTGGGAACCAAACCAGATCATTTTCAGGAGAAGCAAGTACTCTTAACTAATGAACCATTTCTCCAGTCTCACCCCTCAAATATTTTATTGTTTATCATAGCATGGATGTATTATAATGAAGTTACTCATTTCTTGATAGCCATTTCAGTTGCTTACACCATTTCTTGATAGCCATTTCAGTTGCTTACTCTATTAAAATAAGCACTAGCTATTGGGATACTGACTATGGTGCAAATTGTACTCGATAGTAAATAAAAATGAATTCAGTTTGAATTTCTATCTTGAAAATTTTGTTTAAAAATTATTTTTTTAAAATATCCGTTTCACAGCAACAATTTTAATGACAGCACAGGTGAGAGGAAATGATCATGCATAGATTCTCTTAGTAAGAAGAAGAATGACATACCTTTACCAGGAGAGAATGGAAAATATATACAAAGAATTTTACAAGAATTTATCTCCTTTGACCAAGAAATTCCGTTGTAGGAATTTATCCCCAAATAATAATAAATGATACAGAAACCTTTCTGGATATGAATATTTAAGTCATTTACAGTTGGAAAACATGGAAACAAATATTGGACAGTAGCAATTAAGTAAAGTATGTCATATTGTTATGAGTGAATTATACTTTAACCAAATAGTTATATTTTCAAAGAAGATTTAATTGTAGGGAGATCTCCCAAGACCACCTGAAGCACAGGTAGGTAGGTAGGAGCTGGGTGCTTCAGCAAGGTGGATTGTTGTTTGATTTATGAGGATGGCCCAGGACACAGATATCAGAAGCACAATCATGAACATACTTAAAGAAGTACAAGATTATAAAGAGCAAATCAAATAATTAAGAAAAGAGAAAAAAGAACTCAAGAAGGAAGTGGAAACACTGAAAAGATCCCATGTTGAAAAAGATAAGGAAACCAACCAGCGAAGAAAAGAGCTGCAGGAAGGGATTGAGAAGCTCCAAAAGGAAGTGGAAATACTAAAGAAATCAGAAGAGGAAATGAAAAAGGAAAGCAAACACTCATCCAATCAAGAGGAAAGGAATGGAAAAAGCTCAAAAGCAGAATGGAGGAAGCAGAACAAAGAAATCAGACCTGGAAGATAACACAGAACAACTAAAAACCTCAAGTAAAGATTATGAAAAATTTAAAAATACATAAAAGTGGAACAACCAGGAACTGTGGGACACTATGAAAAGATCAAACTTCCGCATCATAGGAATAGAGGAAGGAGAAGAATCCCAAGAGAATAGTATTGATCAGATCTTCAACAGAAGAATAGATGAAATTTTCCCCAAACTGAAAAAAGACAAACCAATAAAATACAAGAAGCACATAGAACTCCAAACAGACAAGATCAGAAAAGAAATTCTCCATGCCACATCATAGTTAAAATGCTAGACACCCCAAACAAAGACAAAATCCTTAAAGCCACAAGAGAAAAACAACAAGTGACCTATAAAGGGAAACCTATCAGAATTACAAATGACATCTCAGTGCAAACCATGAAAGCAAGAAGAACGTGGAGCAAAGCATTCCCAGTGTTAAAGAACAATAGATGCCAACCCAGGATACTATACCCAGCAAAAATGTCGATTATAGTTGAAGGAGAGAGAAAACCCTTGCCTGACATAAACAAGATGAAAGAATACCTGTCCTGAAAGCCAACCCTTCAGAGAATACTTGAAGCAATTCAAAGGACAGAAGAAAGGAACAACCATTCCCAGGCACCTAGAAAGAGAAATCAATAAAAGCATAACTGCAGAAGTAGAAAACTAAACCAAAACTGCAAATGGACAATAAGGCAAAAGGAAGCAACACACACCTATCAGTCATAACCTTAAATATTAATGGACTAAATTCCCCAATCAAAAGACATAGACTGGGAGATTGGATTAGGAACCAGAACACATCGATATGCTGTCTACAAGAAGCACATCTTACCTTCAAGGACAGGCACCACCTTAAAGTGAAAGGATGGAATAAAATATTCCAAGCAAATGGTACCAAAAAGAAAGCAGGTGTTGTTATTTTAATGTCAGACAAAATAGACTTCAAGGTAAAATAAATCAGAAGAGACAAAGAAGGCCATTACACTTTTATCAAAGGAACAATTCACCAAGAAAATTTCACAATTATGAATATATATGCACCAAACTCTGGTGCACCAAACTTTATAAAGACATTTCTCCAGGACCATAAGTCACACACTAACCCCAGTACACTCATAGTAGAGGACTTCACCCACTGAGTCCTTTGGACAGGTCAACAGGACAAAGAATAAACAGAGACATCTGAACCGAATGATATGATACACCAAATGAACCTCATAGAACTCTACCGAATATTCCACCCTAATATCAGAGAATACACTTTTGACTCAGCACCCCACAGAACATTCTCCAAAACCAACCACATACTGGGACACAGAAGAAACCTCCACAAATACAAAAAGATTGAAATAATTTCATGCATTCTATCAGACCACAGTGCAATAAAGCTCAACATCAACACCAGGATAAGCCCTACTGCCTACAAGAACACATGGAGACTAAAAAGCACACTCTTGAATAATGAATGGGTCAAGTAAGAGATAAAGAAAGAAATAAAAGCATTCCTGGAACTGAATGAAAATGACAATACAACACAACAATACCTAAGGGATACCTTAAAAGCAGTCCTAAGAGGGAAGTTTGTAGCCATGGTTGCCTACATTAGAAAAACAGAAAGAGCACAAGTGAATGATCTAACACTGCAGCTAAAGGCACTTGAGAGGCAACAACAGATGAGCCCTAAATGCAACAGACAGGAAGAAATAACCAAAATCCGAGCGGAAATCAATGAAATAGAAACAGAAAAAACAATACAAAAAAATCAATGAATCCAAACGTTGGTTCTTTGAAAGAATAAACAAGATAGACAGACCTCTAGCCCAGTTAACCAAAAGAAAGAAGGAACAACTCCAAATCAATACAATCCGTGATGAAAAGGGAAATATCACAACAGACAAGGAAAAGATCCAGAAAATAATAAGGGAATAGTTGAAAAACCTATACTCTACCAAGTTTGAAAACCTAGACGAAATGGATGAATATCTGAAATCCTGGGAATCATCAAGCTCAATCAAGACTAGATCAGCAGCATAAACAGACCCATAATATATGAAGAAATTGAAGATGTAATAAGAAACCTCCCAACTAAAAAAAGCCCAGGCCCAGACATTTTCACAGCAGAATTCTATAAAACATTTCAAAAAGACCTACAACCATTACTAAAATTGTTTAGAAGAATACAAACAGAGGGAATTCTCCCAAATTCCTTCTATGAAGCCAGCATCACTCTATTGCCAATTCCAGGCAAAGATACAACTAAAAAGGAGAACTATAGACCCATCTCCTTAATGAACACAGATGCCAAAATTCTAAACAGGATACTGGCAAATTGCATATAGACCCACATCAAGAAGATCATCCATCATGACCAAGTTGGATTCATACCAGAGATGCAGGGATGGTTCAACATATGAAAATCAATAAACATCATCAAGCACATAAATGGAATGAAAGAAAAAAAAACACATCATCATATTGATTGATCCAGAAAAAGCCTTTGACAAAATCCAGCATCCCTTTATGCTTAAAGTCCTAGAGGGAATTGGATTGGAGGGATCATTCCTCAATGTTATGAAAGCCATATATAGGAAACCTACAGCCAATATCATCCTAAATGGAGAAATGACAGAAACATTCCCTTTCAAGGTAGGAACTCGGCAAGGCTGCCCCCTGTCACCACTCCTCTTCAATATAGTGCTTGAAACACGTGCTAAAGCAATAAGGCAAGAAAAGGAAATTAAAGGAGTACTAATTGGACAAGAGGAAGTCAAGCTATCCCTATTTTCTGATGATATGATTGTTTACTTAAGGGATGCTAAAAACTCCACCAGAAAACTCCTAGAATTGATTGACAGCTTCAGCAAAGTGGCAGGATACAAAATTAACCTAAAAAGAATCAGTGGCTTTTCTTTACACCAACAAGAAGCAAATGGAGAAGGAATTCAAGGAGACCTTCCCACTCACAATAGCCTCAAAACCAATAAAATACCTAGGAAAAAACCTAATCAAAGACACCAAAGATCTCTACAATAAAAATTTTAAACCCTTTAAGAAAGAAATTGAAGAAGACATCAGAAGATGGAAAAAGCTCCCATGCTCATGGATTGGGAAAATTAATATAGTAAAAATGTCTATTATACGCAAACTCTTGTATAGATTTAACACAATCCCAATTAAAATCCCCAAGAGTTTCTTCACAGGCTTGGGAAAAAAATGTCCTTAATTTCATATGGAAAAACAAAAGACCCTGGATAACCAAAACAACCCTGAGGGAAAAGAGCAACACAGGGGGGATCTCTGTACCAGACTTCAAACTATACTACAGAGCTATAGTCATAAAATCAGCCCAGTACTGGCACAAAACAGACCTGTCGACCAATGGAACCAAACCGAACATCCAAACTTGACCACATCCAATTTCAGCCATCTCATATTTGACAAGGGGGCCAAGAAGACACAATGGAGAAAAGACAGCACCTTCAGCAAGTGGTGTTGGCAAAATTGGATCACCACTTGTAGAAGAATGAAATTAACCCCCTACCTGTACAAAAGTCAACTCCAGATGGATTAAAGACCTCAACGTGAAACCCCAAACTCTGAAGGTGATAGAAGAAAAAGTTGGCAGCAGACTACAAGACATAGGTGTAGGAAAAGGCTTCCTAAATCAGACAGCAGCTGCACAAGAATTAAGGTCGACAATTGAAAAATGGGACCTCATTAAACTCAAAAGCTTCTGTACATCAAAAGAAACAATCACGGAAGTGAAGAGAAATCCCACAGAGTGGGAGGAAAACTTCACCACAGAAACATCTGACAAATATATAAACTACTCAAAAAACAAAGGAGAAAACAAATGACTCACTCAATAGATGGAGCAAAGAGCTGAACAGAGACTTCACAAGTGAGGAATTAGAGATGGCTAAGAAACATCTTAAGAAGTGTTCAACATCACTAACCATTAAGGAAATGCAATCAAAACCACTTTAAGATATATCATCTTACCCCAATAAGACTGGCTAGGATCAAGAAAACAAATGATACCAAGTGCTGGAGAGGTTGTGGGGAAAGGGGAACACTCATCCACTGCTGGTGGGAATGTAAACTCGTGGAAAGCAGAGTGGAGAACCCTTGGAAGACTTGGAATGAACTTGCCACCCAACCCAGCCATCTCACTCCTAGGCATATGCCCTCAAGACTCACCCCACCACAGAGATACATGCACGTCCATGTTTATTTCAGCTCTCTTCACAATAGCAAGGAGCTGGAACCAACCTGAATACCCCTCAACTGACGAGTGGATAGAGAAAATGTGGTATATCTACACAATGGAGTTCTATGCAGCAGTAAAGAAAGATGACATCATAAGCTTTGCAGAAAAATGGCTGGAGCTAGAAGGCATCATACTGAGTGAAGTAACACAGTTCCAGAAAAACAGGACGAATGGTATCCCTGTGGATGCTAGGGCCAATTACCTTGTTTTAAGTATTTCTTGTGAATGGCCCCTTGAGCTTTTTTCCAAGCAGTTGGGAGTGATGCATATTGGAAAGAAGAAGAAGAAGAAAAAGAAGAAGAAGAAGAAGAAGAAGAAGAAGAAGAAGAAGAAGAAGAAGAAGAAGAAGAACAACAACAACAACAACAACAACAACAACAACAACAACAACAGAAAGGACTGCATCCAAGAACTGACTGAAACAGTGAACTTCTGCTCAAAACAGTCAACTTCCACATGGAGAATATTGAGAAACACTGAGAAAGAGATGAAAAGCATGTTTGTCAGAATACATGAACTCTGGTGGGGTGGGGGGATAGAGTAGGGGACACGGGTCTAAATTTGATAATCTTGTACAAAATATATACTAAAAAAACCAAACCAAAAAAGATTTAATTGTATACAAATGATTACAATATAATATCAATTGACAATAGTTACTATACATTATCATCTCATTAAAGGTTTTCTTTATATTTTCTGCATTTTCCAGTTATGACAAATATGCTTTCCCCATAAATAGTTATGTTTATATAGAGATAATTTGTGCTTAAAGCTATCACAAATGTCTATGACAAGAACAACTTTAGCTTGTTCTTGCTGATATAACTTATAGATGTTCACAAATTATCTAGGCACGTCTTCAAAGCGACCATCATTCTGTTCTGGATTTTGCAGTAAGGTGACATAATGTCCATTGGATATGGCCTCCCAAAAGGAGGTCCAAATCTATGGAAGATGGGGATGCCATTCACATAGTGGGAGGTAGATGATATTGCATGGTATTGAACTTCATGTCAATAGAAGGTGTCAACTCTTATCTGACAGCATTCATCTCACAACTGAGGCAAACACAGATACAGTCCCAATTCACAAATGTGAAAAGAAAAATGTGATTTCTCTTTACTCTAGGTGAAACCATGCTTTGAAAAATTGCTGTCCATGGCTGGAGAGATGGCCTAGCGGTTGAGTGCCAACTGCTCTTGCAGAGGACCAGGGTTCAATCTCCAGCACCTAAATGGCGGCCTAGAACCGTCTGAAACCCCAATTCCAGGAGAACTCCAGTTCCAGGGGAATCTGACACCCTCCTGACCTCCGAGGCATTGTACAACATGGGTCCACAAACCTGCATGCAGACAGTACATTCATACACATACAGAAATAAATAAAATAAAAAAGAAAAAAGGAAAAGAAAAAGAATAATTGCTGACCAATCTGTGAAGTTGTGAGACTTAAAAGATAATTATGAGTCTTAGGCTTTTAATAGTCAAATAGTAGTGAAAGTACCAAACTTTATGTAAGGGTTATTTAAATTTACACACAAATTCGTACATTAAAATAGTGCTTTTACTTTTAATAGTTTAAGAAGAAAATTCAAATAAAATGGTAGGTACTTTAACCTTATTTCTTTGGGCCATGTAACAAAGATATCCACCAAAGATAATCTCAGTATGGTTTCATTTTTGTGGTGGTGATGGTAAAAATGTTGGTAAACTAAATAGATAAACATATAAATAATTTAGTGACTTTTGAGGGCATAGTTACAAATAGAGTGGAAGGCCATTTTCAGACAGTTTTCCAATTTCTAATTATTAATTTCCCAATCTTGGGCACCCTAATCTCTTCCCACCCTTCCTTCTTTGCTCTTCTATCTCTTTCCTCTCTCCTCTTTTTGCCCAAACTATGGGATACTTGTGGGGATTGAAAATCATAACATCGGACCCAACCGTGTGTATCCTATGTGCTGACGTCAGATGCGTGCCCCTGTCCGGCAGCTGAGTAGGCCCAGCACAGTGCAGAGAAGCTGAGGACATTGAAGTATTTAAAGTGGATACAGAACTATTCCCAAAATGCAGACAATTAAATGTGTTGTTGTGGGTGATGGTGCTGTTGGTAAAACATGTCTCCTGATATTCTACACAACAAATTCCCATCTGAATATGCATCAACTGTTTTTGACAACTATGCACTCACAGTTATGATTGGTGGAGAACCATATACTCTTGGACTTTTTGATACTGCAGGGCAAGAGGATTATGACCGACTATGACCACTGAGTTATCCACAAACAGACGTATTTCTAGTATGTTTTTCAGTGGTCTCTCCATCCTCATTTGAAAATGTGAAAGAAAAGTGGGTGCCAGAGATAACTCACCACTGTCCAAAGACTCCTTTCTTGTTTACTGGAACCCAAATTGATCTCAGAGATGATCCTTCTACTATTGAGAATCTTGCCAAGAACAAACAGAAGCCTATCACTCCAGAGACTGCTGAAAAGCTGGCCCCAGATCTGAAGGCTGTCAAGTATGTGCAGTGTTCTGCCCTCACACAGAGAGGTCTGAAGAATGTGTTTGATGAGGCTATCCTAGCTGCCCTCGAGCCTCCGGAAACTCAACCTAAAAGGAAGTGCTGTATATTCTAAACTGTTTTCTCCTTCCCCTTTTTGCTGCTGCTTCCTGTTCCACTACTGTAGAAAGATCATTCCAAACAAAGGAATAAAGCCGCCCTGTAAAAAAATAAAAAAGAAAATCATCACATCACATTCTTGAAGGCAGATGGATCAAAGACTTTTTCTGGCATCTTTTGAATCAGAAGACACTAGGAAGCTTTCTTATTCTTCTGGTCATTAGCTGGAAAGATTAATCGTAGAATGGTAGAGTGGTTTATGACTATATGCAGAGACTTGAGAACAGCCTGATGTGTGATAGAGAGGAATAGGCTCCCCAAAGCAGATATGAATAAAAGATATAACTACTGCACATATGTCATACCACACACACACACACACACACACACACACACACACACACGGAGTAGGAGACACCGCTTGCCTTTCTGTTTTCTATAAGAAATTTTACTTCTCTTTCCCTTTAGCATAACCCAGTTTGGGTTGCACTTCCTTTGCTTGCAACCCAAGAGTGCTCACTACTTCACTAATTATATTGAGCTAGCAGTCAGAGGTAGGTATATGGAGTTAACCTTGGACATACTAACTTTTATATTTTATTTTAAAGTAGTACAGATGTCTAAGGAATGAAACATTAGGCACTTCAGGAAATAAAGGATGATTTCAGGTTCTTTGAAATTATTTAGCTCTGGGGAAGAGCTGGAAATGATTAGAACAGAGACTTGTAAATAAAAAAATGATCAGAGCACAGCAAAGCCCTTCTACAGTACAGAAGCTGTATCTTGAAAAGGAATAAAAGAAATTCATTTAGAATCCTAGGCATCCTACTTTTCATCTGCTCCCAGAAACAGAAACGTGATTGAATATATTAGATCATGATAATACAGAATATGCCCTTTTCAGGTTTTAAGTAAGATGGGTCTGTGGATAAATTTATAATCTATCAACTCAGGGGAATTTCCTTCTCATTCTAGGGAAGGTAGTGGATACTGAGGGATACCATAGCCACTTTCAGCACAAAAATCAGCTAAGAATTTTTTTCCATCTTTCCCGACAACATAAGAATGAAGCTATCTTGATCACAGCCAGTATTACTGGTATAAGATAAAACCTTAAAGTGGTTTTGATTTGAATTTCCTTAATTACTAATGATGTTGAACACTTTTATTTATGTCTTTTTCTGAGACAACTTCTTTTCTTGAGAGGTCTCTGTTCAGATCTTTTAATTGGGCCATTTATTTTCTTGGTCCTTTGTTTTCTGAGTAATTTATATTCTGTGGATGTTAAACTTCAGTCAGATGTGTCAATGGTGAAGATTTCCTCCCATCATGTGGGTTTCGTCTTCACTTTTTAATTGTTTCTTTTGCTGTATAGAACCTTTTTAGTTTAATGAGGTTTAACTTGTTGATTGTTGATCTTAATTCCTGCACAACTGCTGTCTGATTTAGGAAGACTTTTCCTATACCTATATCTTGTAAGTTACTGCCAATATTTTCTTCTAACATTTTCAGAGTTGCAGATTTAACATTGAGGTGACACCAAATGCTGGAGGAGGTGTGGAGAAAGGGGAACACATTCATTGCTGATGGGATTGCAAACTCATTCAACCCCTATGGAAAAGCAGTGTGGAGAACTCTTTTTTTTTTCCAGAGTCATAGTTTTTCTTTCTTTCCTTCCTTCCTTCCTTCCTTCCTTCCTTCCTTCCTTCCTTCCTTCCTTCCTTTTTTATTTTTAATTGAAGTTTTGTGCATTTCATAAAATATTTATTAGTTGGTGCCATAGTGAGTTCATGTGTGGGGTGCTTAGGTTCGGGCCTTGCTTGCTAAGACCACCTGAATCACAGTCAGGCATATTCCCCTCACCCCCCCCCACCAACTGGAATTGAGGAGAGAGTATCCAAGTGGATTTTTTTGGAGAACACTCAGAACAGAAAAGAAACAGTGACTTAGATTTCCAATATCCAATACGTAAACAAAATTGAAAACTTGAAACCGAGACAAGTCCACACTCCATAAACAAGGAGGGAAAAAGAAAAAAAAAAAAGAAAAAAAAAGGGAAACCCTCATGCCTGGGACACGGCAAAGGGATAACATGGCAAAGGTGCAGGATAATTCTGCACCAAGTTCTACCAACCCTGTAGGAGATAGCTACAATGGGATCCCCCTGGAGGTGACCCAAGAAACAGATCTTAGTGGAATAATTGCAGACCTATGCAGAGAAATTAAAGAAAATAAAGAAGTCAGAGAACTAAGGAGAGAGAATGAAAAACTCAAAAAAGACCTAGAGGGACACAATGACAAACTTCAGAAAGAACTAAAGGAAGAGAATGACAAACTCCAGAAAGAACTAGAGGGAGAAAAAAACCAAACTCCTAAAGGAAGTAGAAACACTGAAAAAGGAGGCCAACCAGGGAAGTAAGGAGCACCAAGAAGAGATGGAGAAGCTCAAGAAGGAAATGGAAATTCTAAAGAAATCCCCAGGATGAAATGAAAAAGGAAATAGACCACTCATCCAATCAAGAAGAAAGGAAAGGAAAAAGCCTCAGAAATAGAATGGAGGAAGCAGAACAAAGAATATCAGATCTGGAAGATAACACAGAGCAACTAAAAAGCTCAAATAAAGAATATGAAAAATTTAAAAATACACAAAAGTGAAACAACCAGAAAATAGTGGACACTATGAAAAGATCAAACTTCCACATCATAGGAATAGAGGAACGAGAAGAATTTCAAGAGAATAGTATTGATCAGTTCTTCAACAGAATAATAGATGAAAATTTCCCCAAATTAAAAATAGACAAACCCATATAAATACAAGAAGCACATAGGACTCCAAATAGACAAGATCAGAAAAGAAACTCTCCACACCATATCATAGTTAAAATGCTAGATGTCCAAAAGAAAGACAAAATTCTGAAGGCTACCAAAGAAAAACAAGTCACATACAAAGGGAAACCCATCAGAACTACAAATGACTTCTTGGCACAAACCATGAAATCAAGAACATGGAGCAAAGCATTCCCAGTGTTAAAGGACCATGGATGCCAACCCAGAATACTACACCCAGCAAAAATGTCGATTAGAGTTGAAGGAGAGAGAAAAATCTTCCATGACATAAACAAAATGATAGAATACATGTCTGGAAAACTAACTGTTCAGAAAATACTTGGAGCAATTCAAAGGGAAGAAGAGAGGAGCAACTATCCCCAAGCACCTAGGAAAAGAAACCAATAAAAACATAACCGTAGGAGTAGAATCAGAGACTACAAGTCCAAATGGATAATAAGGTGAAAGGAAACAATATTCATCTTTCAATTATAACCTTAAATATTTTTTAATGTACCAAACTCCCCAATCAAAAGACATAGACTGAGAGAATGGATTAGGAAAAAAAAATCCATCTATATGCTGTCTACAAGAAACCCATCTCAATTTCAAGGATAGGCACCAACTTAAGGTGAAGGGAAGGAAGAAAGTATTCCAAGCAAACAGCACCAAAAAGAAAGCAAGTGTTGCTATTCTAATATCAGACAAAATATACTTCAAAGCAAAAGAAATCAAAAGAGACAAAGAGGGCCATTAGATCTTTATTAAGGGAACAATTCACAATGAAGATCTCACAATCATGAATGTATACGCACCAAACTCTGGTGCATCAAACTTTATAAAGACAATTCTTCAGGATCTCAAGGCTCAAATTAACCCTAGCACACTAATAGTAGGGGACTTCAATACCCCACTAAGTCCTTTAGACAGATCAACAGGACAAAGGATAAACAGAGAGACATCTGAACTGAATGATACAGTACACTAAATGGACCTCACAGACATCTATTGAATATTCCACCCAAACACCAGAGAATACACTTTCTACTCAGCACCCCATGGAACATTCTCCAAAATAGACCACATACTAGGATATAGGAAAAAACTCAACAAATACAAAAAGATTGAAATAGTCTCATGCATTCTATCAGACCACAGTGCAATAAAACTCAATATCAACACCAGGATAAGACCTAAAACCTACAAGAACACATGGAGACTAAGCACCACTCTCCTGAATAATGAATGGGTCAAGGAAGAAATAAAGAAAGAAATAAAAACATTCCTGGAACTGAATGACAATGATAATACCACACAATGAAACCTATAGGACACTTTAAAAGCAGTCCTAAGAGGGAAGTTTATAGCTCTAAATGCCTACATTAAAAAAACAGAAAGAGCACAAGCGAATGATCTAAAACTGCAGATAAAAATAATTGAGAGACAACAACAAATGAACCCTAAATGCAGCAGACAAGAAGAAATAACAAAAATCAGAGCAGAGATCAATGAAATAGAAATGAAGAAAACCATATGAAAAAATCAATGAATCCAAAAGTTGCTTCTTTGAGAGAATAAACAAGATAGACAGACCTCAAACCCAGTTAACCAAAAGAAAGAAGGAAAAACTCCAAATCATTAGAATCTGTGATGAAGGGGGAAATATCACCACAGACAGTGAAAAGATCCAGACAATCCTATGGGAATATTTCAAAAACCTATACTCTAAGTTTGAAAACATAGAAGAAATGGATGAATATCTGAAATCCTGAGAATCACCAAAGCTCAACCAAGAAGAGATTGACAACTTAAATAGACCAATAATATATGAAGAAATTGAAGATGAAATAAGTAGCCTCCCAACAAAAAAATGCCCAGGCCCAGATGGTTTCACGGCAGAATTCTATAAAATATTTCAAAAACAGTTACAACCATTACTACTCAAGTTGTTTAGAAGGATACAAATGGAGGGAGTTCTCCCAGATTCCTTGTGTGAAGCCAGCATCACACTATTACCAAAACCATGCAAAGATACAACAAAAAATGAGAACTATAGACCCATTTCCTTAATGAACACAGATGCAAAAATTCTAAATTAAATACTTGCAAATCCCATCCAGACCCACATCAAGAAGATATACACATGACCAAGTTGGATTCCTACCAGAAATGCAGGGATGGTTCAACATACGAAAATCAATAAATATCATCAAACATATAAATGGACTGAAAGACAAAACCCATAAGATCGACCATCTCAATTGACGCAGAAAAACCCTTTCACAAAATTCAGCATCCCTCATGCTTAAAGTCCTAGAGGGAATTGGATTGGAAGGATCATTCCTCAATGTAATCAAAGCCATATACAGGAAACCCACAGCCAATATCATCCTAAATGGGGAAATGACAGAAGCATTCCCCTTAAAGGTAGGAACTTGGCAGGGCTGCCCCTTGTCACTACTCCTTTTCAATATAGTGCTTGAAAACCCATGCTAGGGCAATAAGGCAAGAAAAGGAAATTAAAAGAATTCTAATTGGAAAAGAGGAAGTCAAGCTATCCCTTCTTGCTGATGATATGATTGTTTACTTAAGGGAGGCTAAGAACTCCACCAGAAAACTCCTAGAAATGATTAAGAAGTTCAGTAAAGTGGCAGGATACAAAATAAATCTAGAATAATCAGTAGCTTTTCTTTACACCAACAACAAGCAACTGAGGAAGGAATACAAGGAGACCTTCCCATTCACAATAGCCTCAAAAAGAATAAAATACCTAGGAACAAACCTAACCAAAGACACAAAGGATCTCTACAACAAAAATTTTAAACCCCTGAAGAAGGAAATTGAACAAGACATCAGAAGATGGACAAACCTCCAATGCTCATGGATTGTGAAAATAACTATAGTAAAAATGTCCATTCTACCCAAACTCTTGTATAGATTTAATGCAAGCCCAATCAAAATCCCCAAGAGTTTCTTCACAGGCTTGGAAAAAAAATCTTTAATTTTATTTGGAAAAACAAAAGACCCTGAATAGCCAAAGCAACCCTGAACAAAAAGAGCAATACAGGGGTGATCTCTATACAAGACTTCAAACTATGCTACAGGGCTATAGTTATAAAAACAGCTTGGTACTGGCACAAAAACAGGCCAGTTGACCAATGGAAAAAAACCGAAGATCCAAACCTGAGCACATACAATTTCAGCCACCTCATATTTGACAAGGGGGCCAAGAAGACACAATGGAGGAAAGACAGCATCTTCAGCAAGTGGTGTATACAAACTACTCAAAAAACAAAGAAGAAAGAAAACAAATGAATCACTCAAAAGATGGAGCAAAGAACTCAATAGAGATGAATGCTATCCCTCATCTGTGGATGCTAGCATCAATAACCCAGTTGTAAATATTTCTTGTGGAGAGCGATGGATATTAAAAAGACTGAATCAGAAAATTGACTGAAATGGTGAATCGGGAAGGGTGGGGGGGATAGGAGAGGGACACGGGTGTATATTTGATTAATGCATATTTAATTGACGTGAGTTCAACAAGTATCCAGTATCTGTCTACAGGTTACATGGTGTTTTAGGACTTAGTAAAAGTAAATATGTGTATATTAAACAACATTGGTTTAAAGGCTCTGATAAAAATGGTAATGCATCTGAGTTAACTGGAGATATAAATTGCTGTTGTCCACATTTGTTTTACTTAAAATCTGTGTAGCAATGCCTTTGGGATTGGCACATACAAATATTNGGGGGGGGAAGGGAAAGGGAAATATGCCTGAACTGAATTGGAAAATTAGTTAAAAAATGAAAAAAAAAAACCTGAGAGAAAGATGCAGGACAGTTATGGAAGAATGCATGATCTGGGATGGGGTGGAGTGGGGCGGGGGAAAGGGAAAGGGAAATATGCCTGAATTGAATTAGAAAATGATGTATGAAATACACAAAGCATCAATAAATGTGAGAAAAAAGAAAAAAAAGAACAACAACAGAATGACTGCATCAGAAAACTGACTGAAATGGTGAATCTGGAGGGTTGGGATGGTTGGGAGAGGGACATGGGTCTATATTATATTAATGTATATTTATTTGACACGAGTTCAACAAGTATCCAACCTTGCCCAAACTCTATCTACAAATTACATGGTATTTTAAGACTTAGTAAAAGTAAAAATGTCTATATTAAACAACATTGGTTTAAAGGTTTTAATAAAAACAGTAATACATCTAAGTTAATTGGAAATATAAATTGTTATTATCCACATCTGTTTTACATAAAATCTGTATAACAATAACTTTGGGATTAACAAGTACAAATGTTCTCTATAATTTTTGTTTTATGCAATATCATCTTGTAACATTCTCTTTTACCTGTAGGATAATTTAACTTAAGGAATTAAGTTTGCTTCCCAAATTAACATCATACAGCACCCAAAACAGCTTGGATAAATTTAATGAAATTTACACCTTGATTCCTGCCTATAGGTATGTGTACTACAACTGCCTTTTTGAGACTTATGGATCAAAAAATAAAAATAGAAAATAGAAAAGGGGGATACAGTTATGTATTAAAACTTTTTGTCAAAAATTTTTCAATTTTATGTTAAAACCATCTGTGGGAAAAGATTTGTATGTTCCCACAGGTCAAAATGTCACCACTGTAATGGCTGAGAAAGAAAACATACAGCTTTGCATTGTGCAGGATGTACCAAGAAATACCAGCAGAGAAGTTGGCCCATCTAAACACTAAAAGGAAGAAAAGCCTTTAATACATAACTGCTACAGAAATTAAACATCTCTGTGGATCCTATTTGTAGCAACTGTTTATAATGAGTCCTAACGAACCTTACCTTCTAGGTGCCACACAGTTTTAATATGAGAGACTTTGTTACCTCTTTTTCATAGAACAAAGAAAAACATGATGGTAACAAAGTCATTCCCTAACTGTAAATTAGAGCCAACCGTTATAGAGGTAATCTCTTATAAAACTGGTAAAACTGCTTTCTTTAATTGACTAATCGACATAGGAACTGTGAAAAGGATTATTCTCTATTCAGAACCAAATATAATACTAAAGTCTCTTTAATCTGTGCATCTAAGCAAAATATGTTAATACAGGAGAGCTCTGATA
Source organism: Rhizomys pruinosus (assembly GCA_009823505.1). NCBI lineage: Eukaryota > Metazoa > Chordata > Mammalia > Rodentia > Spalacidae > Rhizomys > Rhizomys pruinosus. The sequence goes on along the minus strand of VZQC01012009.1, from coordinate 409,213 downwards.
TCAGCAATGGATTATTCTGCCAAGGAGATGTTGGCCAGGTGATCCAAGCCCCCTAAAAGGTAAAAGCTTCTTGCCTGTAAACTGGGATATCTGCAAGAAGAGAGAGGCAGTAAGGCCCTGCTGTTGAAGATCTTATGTAAGTATGGGAAACATGTATTGAGACCACACTTGCAAGTGTACAGTTGGTCTCTGGAATACCAGAGAGTGCTACCAAAGGCCACTAAACCAATAAAGCAAATATAGCTCTCCTTGAGTCAAGCAAGACTCCTCTGTCAGCATCAGCTACACCTCACCTGCCTGGAAATACTGTGCAGCAGTGCCAGCCACATGTCTATATGTCTCAAATCTAATTGGCTATTAGCTCTCTCCTTGGAGGAATAACTCATGGCTGATGCCACAAGCTTACATCCTCTAATGGTTAGGAGATGTTATAAGCCACAGTAAGACCTTGTCATCTTTTACAGAAGAAACATAATTTATGGATTAGCATACCATCCAAACATCTGTGTCTATACCAAAGTAACCTACCATAATAATTAGTACTGTTTGAATACCTATATATCTAATTGCTTGTGCTTCATTAGTAGGATTCAAAGGTTATTCCTGGACAAGCTGTCAGCCCATGAAAGGAAACAGCCAGAAGTGATCAGAGTCCAAAACGACATCCCTAGAGAAAGTAGACTGTTTTGCTTCTCGTCCACCTGTGCCCCTTTTCTAAGCTGAGGGAACAATTTCCCGAAGAAGGGCTGCGATTGGGGTGAATGGTGAAACTACAACAATATAGACTGGACACTTATTTGATCAACTTGATTTTACATGGAAGCCCCTCTAGCTGGATGGTGGGAGACTTGAGCTGTGTGGGTTTGGGCACAATTGCTTGCAAATTGGTTTTACATGAAGGATGCTTGTACTCGTAACTTATTACTTATTGTTAAAAAAAGAAATAAAAGAAAGTATTTATATATATATATAATATTTATTAGTCAAATTTAGACCCATTCCCCTTCCTTGCCCCCCACCCCACCAGAGCTCATGCATTCTGCCATACTTGTCTTTCATCTTTTTCTCAGTCTTTTAAAGATTTTTTTCAATGCAGAAGTTTGCTGTTTTGAGGCAGAAGTTTACTGTTTCAGTCAGTTATTTGACCCAGTCTTTTTTGTTGTTGTTCCTTCCAATTTGCATCACTTCAAAACATTCATATAAAGACTAAAAATGTACCCTCCATTGGACCCAATTATACAACTCTTAGGTATATACCCAAAGGATGCATTCTAAAATTTTTTTTTTATTATTTATTTATTTATTTTTGTATGTGTATGAATGTACTGTCTGCATGCAGGTCTGTGCACCCGTGTCGTGCAATGCCGCGGAGGTCAGAAGAGGGTCTCGGATTCCCCTGGAACTGGAGTTCTCCTGGAATTGGAGTTACAGACGGTTCTTAGCCGCCATGTGGGTGCTGGGGATCGAACCCGGGTCCTCTGCAAGAGCGTCGGTGCTCTTAACCGCTAGGCTATCTCTCCAGCCCCAAGGATGCATTCTATAGAAGAGATTGCAGCTCTTTTCAGAATATCAAAGAGCTTGAAGCAGCCCAGGTGTCCCTCAACTGATGAGTGGATAATGAAAATGTGGTACATCTATACAATAGAGTTCTATGCAGTGGTGAAGATGGACGACATCATGAAATTTGTAGGCAAATGGAATCAACCGCAAGCTGTTAGTCTAAGTGAGGTAACACAGTAAGAGATAAACAAACGACACCCTTTAGAAATCTTAATTAGCTTAAATGACAACTGTGTGTATAGTTTTGGTGGTGTTTGGTTTGTAAGCATGTTCAATAAAACTTGTTAAATTAAAAAATCAGAATGAAGCTATCTAAATAGACTTTCTCCATCTTAGTATCACTTATGTAGACATCTACCTTTTATATAGAAATCAAACATATTTGACAATATATCTCACATGAAAGTCTAGGTCTACCAGCTTTAAAGACCAATAATTTCTCAGTAACCAAGCTACAGTGATGGACCTGTAGTATTCAGTGTAGTTCTGAAGTTTTGGAATGATCAAGTTTTCACTTTCCAGTTTGAGATCTTGAACTAGTCTTCTTCTGAATAGTATATAATTGATGTTTTTATCATATACATTAATTTATTTATATATTTTATCCACAGGTGTGCTTGGATACATGTAGAGGTCTGAAGACAACCACAGGTGTTATCATCATACATACCATCCATCTCTTTAGAGACAGATTTTCCCATTAGCCTGGAGCTCACTAGTTAAGCTACATTGTTTGCCCAGCCATTCCCCTAGGGACCCTCCTATTTCTGCCTTCCCAGTGCTGGGATTATAAGAGCATGCTACTGCTTCCAGCATTTTTATTTATCAGCTGAGCTATCTACCCATCCATTTCTCACAAGTGGTGTTTTATCAAATGACTCACCTCCTGCAATCTATCAAGTGTAGGTGAATGTAGGCTACCTGTAGCCACTGGCATCTTAATTGCCTGCCTGCAAGTCTGCACCTGACCCCACAGGTGATACATACAGCTGGAGATGCAGGGGGAGAGCAGCAGCTTGTGATACAGTGCCTGACACAGGAGAGTGTGGGATTAGCTTCTGGAAGATGATGCTGTTCTGCTCTATAAGTGATTTACTGCTTACAATAAAATAGATTCTTCTTTACCTTTACCATCTAACAGGATCTCTGGTCCATTATTTCACGCATGGGAAATAGTAAGTCCACCAGACTTGGGTTGTTTTGCTAGTTGGAGAGACTGGAGGATGCCTATCAGGCACCAGTCTGAAATTTGAGTCTTGGGGTCATCAGCCCCCTGACTTGTGGAGTTATTAATTGATGCAATGCCTTAAGGGAGGGTCATCAGCCTTTTGGCCTAAATCTTCAGGGTTACCAGCCACATAGATTTGGCTTTGGAGTGGATATTTCTGCAGCCAGTTGGTATCTGTGAGAGGTGCCAATATCCCCAGGGAGAAGCAGCAGGTGGCCATCTCCCTCAGCAGACTCAAGTGACATCTGGCTGCAGAAGCACATGACAACCACTAACTACATGCATGACTGGTATAGCATGTGAATAACATATTTATTGAAAATGATTTTTCAAGAGTTTACATAAAGAGAATCAATCATAAGGTTGTGACTTTAGAACAAGGACATATATAACTTGATTTCTTAACACATGGTTCTACTTCTTGTTGGAAAGTTAACTGATAAAAATTTAATATGATGATTGCTTAAACAGTGATCATTTTATAAAGAGTCTTTCTCTTTCATACCAATGATGTATGAAGCAAATGTCTTTACATAATTCAGCTGTCCCAATAATGGGTTTGAAATGCCATCCCTCAGTGTCTCTATATACTTTATGGTGGCAGAGAAAGTACTCTGAAATGATCATGATGGAGCGCTTTCTCCTGCCACATTCTTAGATTAAAGGATCATCAGTTGAATGCTATTTCAAAGAAAGTGAAAACTGCACTTAGAATGGACAGACAGGCAGGGAAGTGTACTAGGAGAGGCCAGGAGGACGGCAGTGGTCCTATGCCTGTGAAGAGGTGCATTATGGGCACCTCATGCTCCCTTGCCTTATCTTGACATAGACCGTACTTTTTTTCCATCTTTTATTTTTGTCTTTTTGAGACAGGGTCTCCCTTTAGCTCTACTCTGTAGACCAGGCTGGCCTTGAACTCACAGAGATCTGCCTGCCTCTGCCTCCCAAGTGCTAGGATTAAAGGCGTGCACCACCATGCCTGGCTTTCCTTCTAACTTTTAGATTTAATAGCTTTATTGAGGCACAATAAATTTATGATAAGCTACATGGTACACGGAGAATCTAGCAAATTTTGATATGAGTAGATCAGCAAAAGTCTTTCACCATAATTATGATAATGAACAAAAACATTCACCCTATGAGTATCCCCAGAGGTCTCTATAATCCCTCTTACTGCCCGTTTCCTGTTACCCCTACAATTATGGTTCTGTTTCTTCTTGTATTTCTTTCAGTTTTTGTTTGTATTTTGTTTGTTTTCACATGTATAAATATCCAGAACTCTGATACACTCTTTCTGAGTCAGCTACCTCTATATTATAAAGGGTAGTAACTTGGGAATGGAACTTTGTGTGTGGCTTGAAGCAAGAAATTGTAAGACCTGTCCCAGGAGGATCTCCAGTTATCTGATATCTCTGTGGGCTTCCAGAGTTATCTGTAGGCAGAAGATTCGGGATATTACAATGATTCTTCTTCGCCCTATCTCTGCAAAGTTCCAGGCTCCTTCCCTTGAGGCGTTGAGCAGAATGTCACACCTCTAGTTACCTGTTGCACAAACCAGAGTTCTGCAGCTCCCCATTAGAACCAGGTTGGCTCACCCCTTCCTTCTGCCTGCTTCCCACTTCCTTGCCCAAAGCATCGTAGTCTTGAATATATAGACCTCACTGACAGTAAATAAACGGAGTTCCTATCCTCACCAGCTCTCCACGAATGTGCGTGAGTCTGCTTGTTTTCTTATGGGTGTTCTCCGGCGGTATTCCCTACCCCTTCTTGCGGGAGCAGAGCCCAGAGACTGCCGGCCTGCAGGCAGGAGGCAAGTCCTGGAGCTGAGCCAAGAAGGGAAGGACAGCGTGTGGAAGGCGGACACGCGTGACTCAAAGACACCACACCGGACAGTAATATTTTTGCAAATTATCTAAGAAACATTAGTCAGGAAGTTTATACCTTGAAAACTGCTTAAGTTAAGGTAAACTGTAGAAAGGGCTTAGTGAATGAACTGAGGCTGGAGGATTACAAGAATTTGTACAGGTGAAAGTTTGTAAAAAAATTCTGTTCCATTAAAAGTATGAGCAATTTATTTTGTTGAATCATAGACACCGTTGACTAAGAAATGTTCTATATTTTTTGAACCCCTAAGAAAGAAAACAATGTCAATTATAATAAATTATCAAATATAGCTTATTCTGATTTCAGAGATATAAAAATATGAAAAAGTACCCCTTAGATTTGTTACAGTGTGAATACTTAGTGTTATCACAGCTTTGTAGTCAGATACTCCTTAAATTCTTTTCCATTCATGTTTTACTTTGTAGGTGGGTCAAGGTAAATGAATGAACTTTGATGCACTTGCTTTCTTATCTGTGAGTTAGAAATAGCAGCACTGAAAGGAGATCACGTATGCAAACTGCCTTTGCCAAGTGTCAGGATGCTCAACACACGACACTTTTATGGATATGATGATGTAGGAACCGGAAGCCTGATATTTGGTGTGTGAAGTTTTGTCATTCGATGTGCTGGTAGGTAAGAGAATGTCACTAAGGAAAGGCACAAGTGCCCCCTGCCATTTCTGCACAGCTTCTTCTCCACCTCATTTCGTGAGTGCCTAATATGCATGAAAATATGTGGTGTTAGAACTATAAAGCACATGCCAACCACAGTCTGCCAAGTGAGATGCTCTATGTGTTAGATGGGAAGGCAAGACACAGATGAATGTGGAGGAGGAGACTAAAGTTTATTTAGTGCCTTGTACATGTCAGAAACACACTGGGAGAATGCCTTATTCTCAACTGCAGAGGAGTTTGCTGAGACTCATAAAGGTTTAAAACTTTGTTTGAAAGCCATATAACTAGAAAGAAGCAGAGCTGGGTTTTCTGACTCATATAATAATAATCTATTCATAACTCAGATAAAATATTTCCATAAAAGTTTATAATTAAGAATTGGGGCTGGAGAGATGGCTCAGTAGTTAAGAGCACTGACTGCTCTTGCAGAGGACCCAGGTTTGATTCCCAGCACCCTCATGGCGGGTAAGAACCATCTTTAACTCTAGTTCCAGGGGAATTTGACGCCCCCTTCTGACCTTCACAGCATTGCATGACACGGGTGAACCAACCTACATGCAGACATAAAAAATAATAAATAAAAAAAAATTAAGGGGGCTGGAGAGGTGGCCTAGCGGTTAAGAGTGCCTACTGCTCTTGCAGAGGACCCGGGTTTGATTCCCCAGCACCCACATGGTGGTTGAGAACCATCTTTAACTCCAGTTCCAGGGGAATCTGACACCCTCCTCTGACCTCTGCGGTATTGCACGACACGGGTGCACAAACCCACATGCAGACAGTACATTCATACACATAAATAAAAACATAAATAATAAAAAAATTTAAAAAAATTAAAAAAAATTATGAATTAAGAGATCATAAGAGGGGGAGGACACGTTGGGTAGTAATGACAGAGACTGCTTCATAAAGCAGGACATTGAAGGAGAGATAATATTTAGTTTGGTAGAGGATTCAAGCACTCCAGGTAGAGGGCATTTACATGAGGCTTGCCACAAGAATGTCATGGTAAGGGTATAGGAAGTGCTGGCCGGACTAGAGCAACTTCAACCTAGGTGAGTCTAAGGAATGTGTGTCTTGGAATTGCTATCTCCCACTACCTAACACAGTGTGAGAGCTCAGTAGTGATTAAGGGATCCCGTTGTACTAATGGTGGAAAATAAAGCTAAAGGTATGGCTTGGGATCTCAAAATGAGGAGTTGGGATCTAGTCTATTAATACCAAGACATCATTTCATGTTTTGTTTTTTTCTATATAAAGAAGTAAAAGCTGGGCATGGTGGCACACAACTTTATTTTATTTATTTATTTTTTTAAAGATTTTATTTATTTTTATATGTGTATGAATGTACTGTCTGCATGTAGGTTTGTGCACCGTGTTGTGCAATGCAGCGGAGGTCAGAAGAGGATCTTGGATTTCCCTGGAACTGGAGTTCTCCTGGAATTGGAGTTACAGATGGTTCTTAGCCGCCATGTGGGTGCTGGGGATCGACCCCAGGTCTTCTGCAAGAGCAGTCGGTGCTCTTAACCACTAGGCTATCTCTCCAGCCCTGGCACACAACTTCAATACCAGCACCTGGGAGGCAGAGGCAGGTGGATCTCTGTGAGTTCAGGGTCACTCTGGTCTACATAGCAAGCTTCAGGCCAGCTGGGACTAAAGGGAGAACCTGTCTCAAAAAGACAAAAACAACTACAACAGAGAAGTACAATAATTACTTATATTCTCATCCCACTTGCTACTTGATAGATGCTTTTCAGGTATCTTAAACACAGTATTACATTTACTCCTCAGGAAACCTATAGGATAGATATTGGTGTTTTCTACCATGTTTTTCAGATAGGAAGCAATCATTGGTAAGTTAGGAAACTTGCCAAGATTCTGGGTGCCATGGTCTTAACTATCACATAGCCTGCTGCCTCTCAGTGAAAATGACTTAAGATGTCTTTGTCTAGCAGCCCATTTTCTAGACCTCACTTGTAGCTTATAGATCTGTAAATCAATGACTTGAAGAAGCAGTTATGGAAAGACCTAGAGCTAAAGGTTAAGGAGTTCATGATTCCCTTCTCCACATATTGTCCTCACTCCTTACCTGTATATGAGTTCCTATGTATCCCTGGCAGAGACACGGAGGAAAGAGAAGAAATTACCACCTGATTTATATACAGATTGGCTGATTGTAAGTGAATGATCAGGGAGATAATATCCAACAGTCCCCTTTGTGGAAAGACTCCACAAAGGGGACTTTTATTCTTATCTTTATGTGGCATTTAAATATTCCTAAATTTCTTCATCCAAATGGATGCTGAATTTTTTAGAAGTACTTTACCTTCAAGTTCTGGGAGTCAATCAAGGGCTGTGGCAATAGCCTGTGTAATTTTGGGAGTCTATTGGAGTACTTTGGTCACCAACTCAAAGGAAGTTTTCTCTTGTCTGACACTGTTTTTTGTTGTTGTTGTTGTTTTTATGTAGCCTTCAGCTATACACATTGACTCATGTAGAGCCATTGTATGTTTGATTTGTCATTAGGTTATTAGACTAATATGATTCCCTCTGATTTTTTATACTAGCTAGGCCTTATTTATCTATTCTCTCTCTTCTCTCTCTCTCTCTCTCTCTCTCTCTCTCTCTCTCTCTCTCTCTCCTTATGTGACCCTCCCGTCAAGCCTTCCCCATTTAATGTGTCCCCATTTTTGCCATTTCTTCCTTGATAACAGCAGTCTCCTATAGTCCCATCCTTCTTGAGCACCTTCTTTCACTTTATCCTCATTGTGGTTCTTTGTATGAGAATGTCCCCCATAGGCTTCAAGTATTCAGACATTTTGTCCCCAGTTGGTGGTGCTGTTTTGGAACATCTTAGAAGATGTGGCCATCCTGGAGGAAGTATGTCACTGGGGGCAGGTTTAGAAAGTTCAACAAGCCTTGACAGTCTCCAGTTGCTCTCTCTCTGCTTCCTGTATTCACTGGAAGGTGTGAACCTCAGCTTTCTGCTCCAGCTCCTGCCACCATGGCTCCCCATCGTGATGGACTCTAATTCCTTGGCACTGTCAATCATAAACTCAAATAAACTCTTCCTTTTATAAGTTCCCTTGGTCATGGTGGTTTTATCACAGCAACAGAAAAGTGACTAATACTCCCATATTTCCTTGTATAACCAACTCTCCTTTCTCCCTGCCATTTTATCCATTTCTCCCTTAGTAACACCTATATCCTACTATTCTTTTATTACTTTCATTGTATGTATATGAGTATATTGCTTGCATGTATGTAGGTTCACCCATGCTATGAAATGCCCAAGGAGGATAGAAGAGGGGCATAAGATACTCTGGAACTTGAGCTACAGATGGCTCTTAGCTGCCAGGTGGGTGCTGGGACTCAAACCTGGGTCCTCTGTAAGAGCAGACAGTGCTCTTAACTGCTGAGCCATTTCTCCAGGATGTGGATGCTGGATTTTGAGGCCACACATTTTCTTGAATGTGTGGAAACTAAGAATTGAATCCTCATCTTCATAAAATCATTCTCCTAGAACTTCCAGGGGAAAAAAGTGCTTCATCATACTAGGGAAAAACAGATGAGCTCTAAATAATTTGCTTCTAAGCCACAAAAATTAACTTATTTTTGATGTTTGTTTCAGTATTGCTTGTTTAGTGATGTTTACTGATCTTTAAGTGTCTTCCTGATTAATATCATTTGACTTAAAGATACACTGAGAAAAGAAGTAACTTCAGACTGACTATTGTAAGAAACAGGGCTGTGCTTTAACTGTGCCAATCTTTTACCTCTGTTCTCATGTCTTTAAAAAATGTGCACTTTCTGGGGGGCTAGAGAGGTGGACCAGTCATTAAGATTACTTACTGCTCTTGCAAAGGACCTGGGTTTGGTTCCTAGCAAAATTCTCCCCTGAGTTGCTTCCCGTCAGAGTAGGCTGTTACTGCAGAAATGAAAGTAGGGTTGCTACTAAATCTTCGCTTGGTTTTCATATAATGTACTGCACAAAATTGTTTCCATTTGGCACACATAGGTTTCTGTTTTCCATCTGCTGTGCTGGATATAAAGTTCAGGAGCTTTGAGTTGAGTCTCTGTGTTTACAGCAGGACATTAAAACTTAGACAGTGGGGTATAAAATCCCAGTGCTTGCAGTAAAGCAGTGGCCAAGGGGAGAGTCCAACTCAGGTGACCTAGTTCTTAGTTATCTTGATACCTGAAATGTGGGTCAGTGGACAATAGAAACAAAATTTGGGAGCCCCTCCAGACTTTCTGAATTATAATAAGATTGTGGCAAGATATCCAGCATATTTATAAATATATTAAGGTTAGATGGGCATGGTGGTGCACGCCTTTAATCTCAGCACTTGGGAGGCAGAGGCAGAGTCAGGCAGATCTCTGTGAGTTCAAGGCCAGCCTGGTCTACATAGCAAGTTTCAGGCCAGCTGGGGCTACAGGGAGACCTTCTTTCAAAAACAACAAAAAAATACATTAAGGTTTAAGAATGACTTTTATATTATGTCAAGTTTTGGTTTGTGAATGTATTTGAAAACGTGCTGTATTTAGCAAGGTGAAGGAGATGGGGAAAGGGAAGATACAGAAAAGAAAGAATTAGTGCTGATTTGGAGGATGTACTGGGTAAAGGTAGTGGAATGACCATGTGATGACCTTCATAGTTTTGATAAATGAGAGTGGCGTTCAGAATGAGATCTGAGGAGAGACACTAATCTTCAAGGTGGCCAGATAAAGCATGCGGGGGTGGGGGCAAGACATTCCAAGAGAGAAGAACCCTAATGTTTAGAAGCTGGCTGAGAGTGCTGGAAGAGACATTGCGGAAAGACCCGGAGCTAGCACCCCAGGAACCAAGAGCTGTTTTAAAGTGTGTAAAAAAGAAACTATAGCTAATGTCAGATAATAAGATGAAAAGAATAGAGTCACTAAAAAACCAACCATCCTCCATATTTTTATCGTTTGGGATTTCGTGCAGCATGTAATGTGGTTTGATCACGTTCAGTCCCCTGCTCACTGCTCAGCTCCTCACCTACCCTCCCACTACTTCTTCCCTTCCATTTCACGGGCTATTTTTTTCTTCACAGTAAAAGCTAGTCTCATCTTTATTTTTTTCTCATTAAACCTTGTTTTATTTAGTCTAAAAATCTGTGACAGAGCATTGCTCAAAATTTTTTCACAATAAAAATTTTTCCTATATCTTGAGAATTTCATATATGAATACAATGAAATATAATAACAATCCCCATACAAGTCCCCCATATCCTCCCCATAATTTTAAATGTAGCTTTGGAATATTAAAGAAAATTTGATATTTTTATTTATTTATTTTTATTTATTTGTTTGTTTTGGTATTTTTGAGACAGGGTCTCCCTTTAGTCCCATCTGGCCTGGAGCTCACTCTGTAGACCAGGCTGGCCTTGAACTTGCAGAGATCTGCCGGCCTTTGCATCCCAAGTGCTAGGATTAAAGGCATGCACCACCATGCCTGGCTTTTTTTTTCTTTCTTATGTGTACGAATGTACTGCCTGCATGTAGGTTGGTGCACCCGTGTCGTGCAATGCCACAGAGGTCAGAAGAGGGTGTCGGATTCCCCTGGAACTGGAGTTAAAGATGGTTCTTAGCTGCCATGTGGGTGCTGGGAATTGAACCTGGGTCCTCTGTAAGGGGAGAGTTAATGCTCTTAACTGCTGAGCCATCTCTCCAGCCCCTGGTTTCCTTTAATTTTATATACTCTAAAATATGCATACTTACTCTCCACCCATATACCAAAATTACAAAGGCTGAAAATAAATGGTAGGTTAATTCTAGGGCCTGCTAAGGGATTCACATTTTAACAGTGCAGTTGCTTTCAGATAAAAAGAAATATAATATTAATGTTGCTCAGTTTGCCTTACACCTACGAATTTGGTGCTAACATCCACAAATGAGGGATACAATTTGTTGTTTGTTTTTCTGGGACTGTGTTACTTTACTTAGCATAATGGTTTCAAGTTCTATCCATTTACCTGCAAAGTTCATGATGTCTTTTTTTAAATATAATATTTTATTGATGTTTGTGTATTTCATACATAATTTTCAGTTCAATTTAGACATATTCCCCTTTTCCTTTCCCCCACTCCACCACAGTGCATGAAATCTGCCATACATGTCCTGCATCTTTCTCTGTCTTTTTAAAGTTATTCTCTGCAGAGGTTTATTGTTTTTGGCAGTATTTAACTGTATCTATCTGCTCTTTGATGCAATCCTTATGTTGTTGTTCTCTCCCATTTGTATTGCTCCAAAATATGCCTATGTAAATGTCTATATGTACCAGAATTATATCCTCTGGGAATAAACTGTATGTTAACTCCTCCTAGAGGGAACTGGACTGGAGGGAACACTCCTCAACAAAATCAAAGCCATATACAACAAACCCACAGCCAGCATCATCCTAAATGGAGGAAAATTAGAAGCATTCCCCCTAAAGGTGGGAACCCAGCAAGGCTGCCCCTTATTCCCACTCCTCTTCAATATAGTGCTTGAAATGCTTGCTAGAACAATAAGACAAGAAAATGCAATTAAAGGAGTACTAATCAGAAATGAGGAAGTCAAACTGTCCATTTTTGCAGATGATATGATATTTTACCTAAGGGATGCAAAAAACTCTACCAGGAAACTTCTAGAAATGGTCAAGAGTTTCAGTAAAGTGGTGGGATACAAAATTAATCTAGAAAAATTCTTTACAACAACAATAAACAAATAGAGAAGGAATACAAGGAGACCTTCCCATTCATAATAGCCTCAAAAAATGCCTTGGAACAAATCTAATTAAAGTTAACAAAGATCTTCACAATGAAAAATTTAAAACCCTGAAAAGACCTCTCATGTTCATGGATTGGAAAAATTAATATAGTAAAAATGTCCACCTGGAATCATAAGACAAATATTTTTTGAGCCATTGAGCTGGTTCTAGTGTTTCAACTTGAATTGTAATATATATTCTTTACCAGAGCTCTCAATCAACAGGATATGTAGTTGCTTCCATATATTTTCTGCAAGAAACTCTAGAGAAAGGCAATAGAATGAAATAAAGTCTGATGTCATTGATAGCATTGCTCTAAATTTTTTTTTGGTCTTTTTGAGACAGGGTCTCCCTGTAGCTCCCTCCAGCTGTCCTGGAACTCACTCTGTAGACCAGGCTGGCCTTGAACTCACAGAGATCCACCTACCTCTGCCTCCCAAGTGCTAGGATTAAAGGCGTGCACCACCACACCCGGCAACTGCTCTCAATTAAAATGACCAATTCAACCTATCAGTGAAGCTTCTGAGATAAAGATGGACAGGCTCCTGAAGAGCATTTATTCCACCTATGTTAATCAATTACATGGGCAATATTAAGACCCATAGCTCCAGAATATCTTTTGAAGTTGCCACTGAAGCTGAGTTTAGGGAAAGTCATTAAAATATATGGCCATAAAACATCCCTACACCTAATCTTGGATCCCTGAAAGGGAATATGGGACACACTAAGGCTGCAGCAGGAACAACAGGCCTCATGATAGAGCCTCAGAAGATGCATCATGAAAAGGTTACTCCTTTCCCAGTTCTCAGACTTGAAGCAGTACAGACCTAATCTGTCCATTACAAATATGCCCACTGGTGCACTAGTGGGGGGAATGTTCTAGGAATAACCAGACTGGAGGAAGAAAGGTATCAAAAGTAGGTGGTAACCACTAAACCCAAACAAATTGTCCCTACTAGCCTATTTGTTTCTCTGATAAAGGCACTCTGACTAAAAGCAACTTAGAGAGAACAGGGTTTATTTTGTGTTAAACTTCCAGGTCATAGTCTGTGGTGATTTGAATGAATGTCCCCCATAGGCTTTAAGAATTCAGACATTTTGTCTCCAGTTGGTGGCACTGTTCTGGGAGATCTTAGAAGGTGTGGCCATGTTGGAGGAAGTACATCATTGGGAGCGGGCTTAGTGAGTTTAACAAGCCTTGCAGTCTCCAGTCTCTCTCTCTCTCTTGACTTCCTGTGCTCATTGGGAGATGTGAACCTTGGCTTTCTGCTCCAGCCCTGGCCACCATGCCTCCCAGCCACCATGTCTCCCACTACAATGGACTCTAATTCCCTGAAACCGTCACTCATAAGCTCAAATAAACTCTTCCTTATATAGGTTCCCTTAGTCATGGTGGTTTTATCACAGCAACAGAAAAGTGGCTAATACACAGTCCATCACTGACAGAACTCAGGAAAGGAACTCAAGCAAGAGTTCGAAGCAGAAACCATGGAGGAATGCAGCTTTCTGGCTCACAGGCTCATGTTTATGTTAACCTTCTTCTACAGCCCAGGACCACCTGCCCATGGATCAGTACTGACTGTCCATCTGCAGACATGCCCACAGGCTAATCCAATCTGGACAATCCTTCACCTGAGAATCCTATCTCCTGACTAGGCTGTGTCAAGTTGGCAAGTCTAACTATGACATACACACACACCCACAGGATGCTTTGCACCAAGTGCTTACTAGATGCTTCACCTTCACAAGGTGTTTGATCTTGTTTAGTCATCACAACAGCCATTGAGAGTAGGCATTATCTGTTTTGTAGGCAAGTCTCAGCAAAGTCATATAGTTCATTTTTCACAAAAGATAAAACACAAACTATGTATTGATTCTAAGTATTATAATAGGGCAATTTAAAAACTTGGGTTAGCATCAGTGGAAAAAAGCATTACAGAGTAAAGGAACATTTTCACTATTTCCTTTATAAAAATTCTACAAGCAAAGGCCTATGATATTTTGCCAAAGGGAAGTCATCAGTGCTAAATCTGTCATTCAAAGAAAGTGGCAAAGGGGAACTTCAAGACCCCAGGACACCTTGGCTGCTCACAGCTGAAACAACTGCTTGTTTGCCTTTTGCTCCATTCAATCACCATCTTCAATACTGCCCTTCTCAAGCGCATTTTACAGGACAATTGGGACCACAAGCCTCAGCTTCTCCATCAGTAATTCGGGATAACAAAATTAGCTCATGAGGGATTAAATATGAAAATAAAACTTATGTGGTAATTTGATGACTTTTGGAGAGGTCATAGAGTGACAAAGAGTAAAAAACAAAACAAAACAGAAACATGGATAATTAGTGCTGGTTTTGAACTTTTAAAGAAAAATTAATTTATGAATTTAAAGAAATAAATTCTTAATTTACCACTGCCGAGTGCAAAAACAATGTTCTCTAACAATGATTGAGAACAGCCTTGAGCATAAAGATGCATATTTATAAGGCGGTTTGATCACATGACTATTCATAAAAATAACAGCAGGTTCTATGCTAAGGCCCATGATCTCCCGAGGAGTTGCTTTTGACCATGATTACAGTACCAGGAATGAAATTCCATCCTGTGGAGCAGTCTCAGATGAACTCAGAAAGCAGTTAGTTACCACACACTATTGCACCAGTGGGGATAACTTGCTTGGTAGGCTGGTCTTGTGGCATTCCGGGTCTAGGGTCGGGGAAGACCATTGACATCCTTTCTCCCCAGTTGTCTTCATAGCTTCTTCTACCACTATGAAAGCTTGCCAGAAGGCACGATGATTTCCATCAGTTTAAGATTGATTTCTCTATGTCCTTGTGCTGGATAGCTTCAGTGTCAACTTGACACACCTGGGTTGAGGGAGCCTCAATTGAGGAATTGGCATCATTGGACTGGCCTGTGGCCATGTCTGTGGAGTATTGTCTTGACTGTTGAGCAATGTAGGAGTGCCCAGCCCACTATGGGTGGTGCCACCCTGGGCAGGTTGTTGTGTACCGTATAAGAAGGCAGGCTGGTCATGGGCCAGGGGAGCAAGCCAGTAAGCAGCACTCCTCCATGGCCTGTGCCTCAGCTCCTGCCTCCAGGTTCCTGCCCTGAGTTCCTGCCTTGGGCTCCCTGAGTGATGATCTGTGATCCAGGAGATGTGAGCTGAATAAACCCTTTCCTCCCCAAGTTGGTGTCGGTCAGAGAGTTTTGTCGCAGCAATTGAAGAGAAACTAGAACAGTCCTGAAGCCAAAATGTGTGGTATTTTTAGCAATAGGGTCTTATTTATTGAATGAAAACAAATTTGTTTTTGGCAAATTCCATGATTAAAAATGAAAATTGGCAGAAACTAAAGAATAAAAGGAACTCCCTGGAACAAGTATAGAAATATTTTAAAATAATTAAGATGACTTCCTAGTCCAGTTGAATTTTATGACCATGTATCTTACTTGAGTAGCAATTGCTTCTAAGACTAAAGAGACAATTCAATAATTAGAGATGTTGCAAACATTTTCAGTTATTAAGTAATCTTGTGGATTTTATTACTAGCTATTTATCTTTATCCATTTTCTTTTTTATGCTGTATTTCTATGCTTTTATTTCTCCTAAACAGTGATTATTACAAACATTTTTCCAGAATTTCTATGCTTGATGTTTTCTGTAATTACAGTAGAATATATATATATATATATATATATATATATATCCAATAACATACCAAACACATACACACACTCACACAAACAGGATATGCCTGCTATTATTCCACAGGCAACAGCAAAGGGATATCATAGAACAAATATTAGACCCTGAGATAGTAGGACAATAAATATTTTCCTCTAGGTTTCTGGTTGTCTTGGGTGGGTTAATGAAAAGTTTATCATGCTTATAAGAAAAGAAAATGGAAGTAGAAGGTATAGATACTAATTTTCTGATTAGGAAGGTATTGGTTATAATCTGAGATTTAGCAGCCATTTTCTTTCAGACATTTGTATAAGAAGTCACTTAAAATGGAAGGCTAGGAAAGATTACCCTGGAGAGAAATTTGTGGCAGTCATACAGGTTGGAAATGTCTGTCCCAGTAAAGCAAGAAATATCTGTGGAATGTTTAATTGGGTAAGTGAATATGAAAATTCAAGAGGCTATAAAGAAGATTTAATTGTGCTTTTTACATTATGAGAAATAACTTACTGATGAAACAAGAATTGTAACTTCAACTGATTCTACAAACTAGCTCTGAAATATTAGAAAAAAAGACAAGTGAGATTACTAATAAGCCACACTGATCCCTAAAGTGTTGTTGTGTTTGACATTGTGTAAAATTGTTGATTTCATGATCAGCAAAGCGGGGGACATCTATCCAAATCAGGTTGGTAATTGCACTGAGAAAGGTAAAGCAATTGGAAAAGCTTTGTTCTCCAGTTTCTCCTCCTCTGCTCATTTACTGGAAGGCAGAGGGACAGATGCGTGAGTGTACATTCAAATCCTTCTTAGCAGCTCCTATAAAGGTTAGCTTGCGACAAAGTAAGCATCTATTGTGCTTGCATTATATAGAAAATGGTCTTATAACTCATATAACACCCTTGGGTTTTTTTTTAATTAATTTTTTAAATTTATTTCTGTATGTGTATGAATGTACTGTCTGCATGCAAGTTTGTGCACCCGTGTCGTGCAATGCCGCGGAGGTCAGAAGAGGGTATCGGATTCCCCTGGAACTGGAGTTCTCCTGGAATTGGAGTTTCAGACGGTTCTTGGCCGCCATGTGGGTGCTGGGGATCGAACCCGGGTCCTCTGTGAGAGGGGTCGGTGCTCTTAACCGCTAGGCCATCTCTCCAGCCCCTTGGGTTTTTTTAGAGAGTAAAAACCCCCATGTTCATACAGCAAGGAATCCCATACAGTTGGTTTCAAATATGCAGACAAGGTTTGGTTTAGAATGCAAAATGCAATGTTTCTTTTTTTATAATACTTTAACTGATATTTTGTATATTTCAGACATCATTTTTCAGTTCAATTTAGACATATTCCCCTTTCCCTTCCTCCATCCCACCCCAGATCATGCATTCTGCCATACATGTTCTGCATCTTTCTCTCAGTCTTTTTAAAGTTTTTCTCTCCAAAGGTTTATTATTTTGGGCAGAATTTAACTATATCAGTTTGTTCTTTGATCTAGTTCTTATGTTGTTGTGGTTCCCTCCCAATTGTATTGCTCCAAAATATGCCTATATAAACATCATATATGTACCAGAATTATGTCCTCCAGGAATAAACTGTATGTCAAGGCCAATATATGTTTAGGAGTTTGCATTTTCCCTTTAATTTTATATTACTCTAAAATATGAATATATACCTTCTGCCCATATACATTAATTACCATGTCTGAAAGTAAGTTAATTCTAGGGATCATTAAGAGATTCACATTATAATAACATCACAGTTGCTTTCAGATAGGAACAAATATAAAAATAATGCTGCTCAGCTTGCCTTTCAATTGGGGGATTTGGTATTAGCATCCACAAAAGAGGGAAACCATTTTCTGTTTGTTTTTTTGGGACTGTATTCCTTCACTTAGCATAAGGGCTTCGGGTTCCATCCATTTACCTGCCAAGTTCATGATATCATCTTTCTTTACTGCTACATAGAACTCCATTGTGTAGATGTGCCATAATTTTGTTATCCACTTGTCAGTTGAGGGGCATTTGGGTTGGTTGCAGCTCTTTGCTATTGTTAAGAGAGCTGCAATAAACATAGATGTGCATGTATCTTTGCAAATGAAAACCACTCTAAGATATCATTTCACTCTGATAAGACTGGCTAAAATCAAGAAAATAAAAGACATCAAATGCTAGAGAGGTTGTGGGGAAAAGGGAACACTAATCTACTGCTGGTGGGAATGTAAATTTGTACAAGTACAGTGGAAAGCAATGTCTAGAACCCTTAAAAGACTCAAAATGAGCCTACCACCTGACTCAGCCACATCACTCCTGGGTATATACCCACGAGACTCATCCTACTGCAATGTTTCTTAATAGTTCTCAAGATATTAGTTTTTATGAGTCTCTGATGTAGAACAGTAAGGGGATGTGGTGGCTGACTGCAGTGTTAGCTCCCAGTGCTCATGCACCAGTATTTGGCTGGTGACAGCAACAGTGTCAGGAAAGCACCCAAGATAAAATGAGTCTGTCATTTGCGAACAATGGTACTAATAATAGTCATAGCCAAGTCTTGTCTTTCAGTTACATATGACTAGGCTGCTCCTTGTTAAAGTCCTCTTTTAATATGAGACTGAAAAATCCAAGAGACTCATAGCTCAGCTTTAGAGCCAAGCTTTTGTTCTTTAGTGCCTCTGCACCCATCACTCCTACTTGCCAAATCCTAGATGTAGATTTCCAGACCTCTAAGTGGACTTTTCTTTTCTTTTGGCTATGTAGAAATGCCAAGTTCTTGTCCCATGCTTGAGGGACTCTCCTCTTGAATCCCATACTGAACCCCAATTCCAAAACCTGGCTTTCTTGGGTCTTCTTGCACATGACTGTGCCCTTTATGGTCCACTGCACTTTCACCACTCTAAAGAGGCTAGAGTTGTGCAGCTGTGGCAACAGCACTGAACCACTCCCATGTGGGTGGAAGGTTCATCCAGTTCCTGGAGATCCATTAATCAACTCCTATGACCTTGTGACTGGAATGGAGTCTGGAAACAGGTGTCAAGACATTTACAGTGTCTTGGAAAATTTCCAAGTTCATGGAAATTTTGTGTGTTCTTTTTAGCTAAAAAGACTCCTAGATAATACATGATCATTCTTCTGATAAATTTCTGTGCTAAAAATATCCATATGAAGTTCCTACTGTCTATAGGAAGTCTATGCAAAATTCTCAAAAATCCATTTAAGGGGCTGGAGCAATGAATCATGTGCACTGACAGAAAATCTGGCTTTAGTTCCCAGCACCTATGATAACTGTCTATAACCTCAATTCTAAGAGATCTGACACCCTCTTCTAGCCCTCAAGGGTTCTTGCATGCATGTGGTAGACATAAACTTACCTTAGGCACCCATGTGCATGTACACACACACACACACACACACACACACATACACACACACACACACACGCACACGCACACACACATATTCTCATAGCTTAACTTTTATTTTTTTTACTATAGTTTGTATTAAAGTGTATTTATTATTGATGTTTTGTGTATTTCAGACATTATTTTTCAATTCAGTTCAGGCATATTCCCCTTTCCCTTCCCTCCACCCCACCTACCCCTGGTCATGCATTCTGCCATAACTGTCCTGCATCTTTCTCTCAGTCTTTTCCTTTAGGACGTTTTCCTTAAGGAAGTGCTTGAAGATTCCTCCTTGGCAATCCCAAACAACTATCAATCCTGCACTTTTGTTCCACATTGGGGTCTTTCCCTTCTATGGTCCCCCAAACGAAGTCCAGTAAGCACACTTCCTGTCTTGATCCCCCTGTACTGGCCTCTGTGATACAGCCCAGGTAGTCCAACAATGGCAGTCTATATTCTGATGAGGCTGACATCCCCTTAGCTGTTTAGTACACAAGCTGGGTATCTCAGTAGTTCCCATCTGACATTGAATGATTGGAGGATTCTTGGAGAGACATGAGTCTTCAGTCCATATTGGAAGGTTAAAAAGCTGTGTCTCATGTGAATCCTTAAACAGGTTTTAGAGCTGACCTAACATTTATTTTCAGACCTTGGGTTTTTGGTATATGATGGAGGGTATGTGTGCATCTTTTAGAGTAATATGGGATTAAAATGGAAAGATGCAAATCAAGAAATATGATATAGAAATAACATACAGTTTGTTTCCAAAGGATACAATTTTAATATAGCAACTTTCTGGGTGCTTAAGGACCATACTTAATGCCTGTATTAGTCAGGGTTCTCTAAAGAAACAGAAGCAACAGGATGAATATATAGCTACATACAATTTATTGATTTGCTCATGTGACAGAGTTCAAGGAGTCCAACAGTAGCTGTGCTGCACTGGAAGGCTGAGAATCCAGGGAACTGCTCAGTCCACAAGGCTGGATGTCTCAGTAGTCCCAATCTGGTACTGAAGGCCCAATGGATTCCAGGAGATCTGCTGGTCTCAGTACACACTGGGATCCGTAGGGTTGATCACAGCAGCAAGACAAACTCACCAGTGAGAGAGAGGCAAGCCACAGGAAAAAAGGGACCAGATCCCTCTGGCATGGCCTTCTTACTGTCTGCCAGCAGAAGGTAACACCCACATTTGGGGTGGGCCATCCGGGTTGAGGTAGTCCAATAAGGAGATCCTTTTGCTCTTATTTGTTCCTTAGTCCAGTCAAGTTGACACCCAGGATTAACCATCACAAGTCCACCCCTTGTCAACTTGATACCCAATAAATAGCCTCTTCTTATGTTATGCTTAAATGTGTATCCCAAACAATGGCAAGGTCATAATTCCACCTAACATGTTATAAGTGTCTCATGTGCAATAGCAAAGCATTATATCTTAGAGTAGGTGGTAATGTCCTTGAGGAACACTTAGTCCTTCAGTATCTAATAACCTAAATATGACAACACTTAACACTTATCTCAGTTGCACATTCAAAAGGGAACAACACAAGTATCTGCATAATA
The DNA here is from genome assembly GCA_009823505.1 of Rhizomys pruinosus. Taxonomy (NCBI): domain Eukaryota; kingdom Metazoa; phylum Chordata; class Mammalia; order Rodentia; family Spalacidae; genus Rhizomys; species Rhizomys pruinosus. The sequence goes on along the minus strand of VZQC01012009.1, from coordinate 388,463 downwards.
TACGTATATATATGAACAAGCACATTCTTAACCAAATAGGACAAAAGTTAATATCTATTATAATCCACGTTTCTGCAACTGGTCCCGTGGCCTCAGCTGATATTTATGACTACCTTCTTCTACTACCCATTCTGTATTTCCTCCACCATCAGCAAGCACCTCTGCAGGTCTTGGCTCTTTCCCTGGAGGAGTGACCCATACCTTCATCCCTGAAGGGTCTGGGCCATTTATTGTCCTGTCTGGTTTGGGTTGTTGGAGTTTCCCATTGACCTTAATCATAGGACATGGTAGCACCAGAAGGCACCCTACAGCATCTCCTGCCTTCCAGACATAATCTTCCTTGCCCCCATTGTGGAGAAAAAGTCCAATTTCCCCCTGGTAGTCTGGATCAATCACTCCTCCTACTACTGTTATTCCTTCCTTAGCCTGTTGGCTTAAAGGCAGTAGAAGCCCGAAGTGGCCAGGGGGAAGTCTTAGCTTCCAGTTCAATAGAACGTTTGCTGTATCTCCTGGCAAAAGCACTCCCCCCATTGGAGCCAAAACGTCTAGACCAGCAGAACGCAAGGTCGTGGGTACAGGAAGCAAAAATTTTCCTACTGGGTCACTAGGGGTGATAGTGAGTGGAATCATTCCCACTTCCACCCCTTGGTTCCTGGACCCATGAATTCTGGCTATAGGAGAAACAGTACCATATAGTGGACGCTGATTCAAAGCATATACTGCTTGCTGGAGAACCTTGCCCCAGCCCTCCAGGGTATTGCTACCTAATTGGCACTGTAACTGTGTCTTCAAGAGGCCATTCCATCGTTCTATCAAGCCAGCTGCTTCTGGGTGGTGGGGAACATGGTAAGACCAGTGGATACCATGACCATGGGCCCACAGTCGCACTTCTTTGGCTGTGAAGTGAGTTCCTTGGTCAGAAGCAATGCTGTGAGGAATACCATGACGGTGGATAAGGCATTCTGTAAGTCCCTGGATGGTAGTTTTGGCAGAAGCATTACGTGCAGGAAAGGCAAATCCATAACCAGAATAAGTATCTATTCCTGTAAGAACAAAACGCTGTCCCCTCCATGATGGAAGTGGTCCAATGTAGTCAACCTGCCACCAGGTTGCTGGCTGGTCACCCCGGGGAATAGCACCATATCGGGGGCTCAATGTTGGTCTCTGCTGTTGGCAAATCTGGCACTCGGCAGCAGCTGTAGCCAGATCAGCCTTAGTGAGTGGGAGTCCATGCTGTTGAGCCCATGCATAACCTCCATCTCTGCCACCATGACCACTTTGTTCATGGGCCCATTGAGCAACAACAGGGATAGCTGGAGAAAGAGGCTGACAATCCACAGAACGAGTCATCCGATCTACTTGATTATTAAAATCATCCTCTGCTGAGATCACCTTTTGATGAGCATTTACATGAGACACAAGTATCTTCACATCCTTTGACCATTCAGAGAGCTCTATCCACATACTTCTTCCCCAAATGTCTTTCTCACCAATTTTCCAGTCATGCTCCTTCCAAGTCCCTGACCATCCAGCCAAACCATTGGCTACAGCCCATGAATCAGTATATAATCGAACCTCTGGCCATTTCTCCTTCCAGGCAAAATGCACAACCATGTGCACTGCCCGAAGTTCTGCCCACTGTGAAGACTTTCCTTCACCAGTGTCCTTTAGGGTTGTTTCAGAAATTGGCTGTAATGCTGCAGCTGTCCACCTCTGGGTGGTGCCTGCATAGCGTGCAGAACCATCAGTAAACCAGGCCCTAGTCTTCTCTTCCTCAGTCAACTGATCATAGGGCAAACCCCATGAAGCCATAGGTGCATGCTTAAGCCCAGGAGACATTGTAACAGGAGTGGGAACCATAGGCATTTGGGCAACTTCTTCATGTAGCTTGCTTGTGCCCTCAGGGCCTGCCCGGGCCCTGTCCCGTATGTACCACTTCCATTTGACAATGGACTGTTGCTGTGCACGTCCTACTTTATGGTCTGGTGGGTCAGATAACACCCAGCTCATGATGGGCAGCTCAGGTCGCATGGTGACTTGGTGGCCCATTGTCAAACGTTCAGTTTCCACTAAGGCCCAATAGCAGGCTAAGAGCTGTCTCTCAAAAGGAGAATAGTTGTTTGCAGATGAAGGTAGAGCCTTGCTCCAAAATCCCAAGGGCCTCCGCTGTGATTCCCCTATGGGAGCCTGCCACAGACTCCAGACAGCATCTCTATCTGCCACTGATACCTCAAGCACCATTGGGTCTGCTGGATCATATGGCCCTAGGGGCAGAGCAGCCTGCACCGCAGCCTGGACCTGTTGAAGAGCCTTTTCCTGTTCCAAGCCCCACTCAAAGTTTGCTGCCTTACGAGTCACCTGATATATGGGTCGTAGTAACACACCCAGATGAGGAATGTGCTGCCTCCAGAATCCAAAAAGACCCACCAGACGTTGTGCTTCTTTCTTGGTGGAGGGAGGGGCCAGGTGCAACAACTTATTCTTTACCTTAGAAGGAATGTCTCTGCATGCTCCACACCACTGAACTCCTAGAAACTTCACTGAGGTAGATGGCCCTTGAATTTTAGTTGGATTTATTTCCCATCCTCTCATGCACATATGCTTTACCAAGTCTAGACTGGCTGCTACCTCCTTTTAACTGGATCCAAGCAGCATAATATCATCAATATAGTGGACCAGTGTGATATTTTGTGGAAGAGTCAGGCGATCAAGATCCCTTCTAACTAAGTTATGGCACAAGTCTGGAGAGTTAAATACCCCTGAGGTAAGACAGTAAAGGTATACTGTTGGCCTTGCCAGCTGAAAGCAAATTGCTTCTGGTGTTCCTTATGAACTGGTATTGAGAAGAAAGCATTGGCCAGATCAATAGCTGCATACCAGGTACCAGGAGACATATTAATCTGCTCAAGTAAGGACACCACATCTGGTACAGTGGCTGCAATTGGTGTCACTACTTGGTTGAGTTTTTGATAGTCAGCTGTCATTCTCCATGATCCATCTGTCTTTTGCACAGGCCAAATTGGATAGTTAAATGGAGATGTTGTAGGAATCACCACCCCTGCATCTTTCAAATCCTTGATGGTGGCACTAATTTCTGCAATCCCTCCAGGGATACGATACTGTTTTTGGTTCACTATTTTCCCTGGTAGAGGCAACACCAATGGTTTCCAATTGGCCTTTCCAACCATAATAGCCCTCACTCCACAGGTCATGGAACCAATATGGGGATTCTGCCAATTTCTAATTATATATATCCCAATTATACATTCTAGGACTGGGGAAATAATCACAGGATGAGTTCTGGGACCCACTGGGCCCACTGTGAGTCAGACTTCAGCCAAAACTCCATTTATCACCTGACCTCCACAGGCCCCTACTTTAACCGGAGGGCCACAATGCTTTTTAGGGTTTCTTGGGATCAGTGTCAACTCAGAACCAGTATCCAATAGGCCTCGAAAACTCTGATTATTTCCTTTTCCCCAGTGTACAGTTACCCTAGTAAAAGGCCTCAGGTCCCTCTGGGGAAGGACAGGAGGAAGGCAAACAGTATAACTCTTTGGTATTGTGACAAGATCCTTCCTCATCGGAACATGGCCACCCCTTCATTCAAGGGGTTCTGTGTCTGTGAACTGTCTCATGTCTGGAAACTGGTTAACTGGACGGGATTCACTACTGCTGAAATCCAATGTTGACTTCCTGTCATTTGTTCTAGAGCTTTTCTGCTTATACAGATCAAATAAAAACTTAGTAGGCTTCTTATGTATTTGGTTCCTGGGAACACCATGATTAATTAGCCAGTTCCAAAGATCATTTCGGGTCATGCCATTATAGGCATTGTTTTGCCTTTGCCACCCATTATGATAATTACGGTAACTACGCTCATCTGGCCTTCTGCGATTCAGTGCTGCCACCTGACGCCTACCCTGAGGTCCTGTTAGACCTACTACGTGTACATTTAATTTATGCAAACGAGCCACAACTTCTCTAACTGTAAGATCTGGCATAAGAAATAGAGCAAAAACAAAGCTCTTCAAATGTTCTGGTGTCTCTCTCAGTACTTTCCATCTTATAAATTCAGTGAGTGGCATGTCCTCTGGGTCCTCATATTGTGGAGAATGTGGTTTTACACTTCGAATCCACTCGAGCATGCCCATCTGCCTGACCCTCACAATCCCTTCATCAATACTAAGCCAAGGAATATCAGGCATCTCTAACTCGCTGTTAGTAGGCCATGTTTTAATAAATACATCAGCCAACCATTCAAATAAACTTTTAACACCTTTTTTAACTGCTCGAGCTTCCATGTTAAACCTAGAATCTCTACTCAGTGGGCTCATATCGATAAACTCAGTATGATCCAATTTTATATTCCTTCCACCATTATCCCACACCCTTAAAATCCATTCCCACACATATTCCTTAGGCTTCTGCCGGAATGAATCAGCAAACTCATTAATTTCTTTAGTAGTATATCGCACCTCCTCGTGGACCACACTTTCTATCTCACCTTGAGGGGCTTGCTTAGACTTCAATCTGGTTATAGGTCTAGAGGCAACAATTGTTGGGCCCTGAGGGACATCAGCTCCCACTGGGAGGGGGGGATTAATTTCCTCAGGCAAGGGTGGGGAGGAGGGATCTGCAGGGTGTGGATTCTCTGCTGAGGGTGGGGAGGTTAATTCCTCAGATAAAGAAAATCCCTCAGAATCCGAGGGTTCAAAATCCTCATCATCATAGTTCTCCCACACATCTCCATCCCAAGTTTCAGGGTTCCACCCTTTCCCCACCAGTGCTCTCACTTTAACTGCTGACACTTTTCGTGGCTGGGAATTAAATCTGCGTTGTAAATCAGCCAACCGTATAATAAGAGCTCCAGCTTGATTTTCTGCTGCTTTAGCTCTTTGGCTGCTGGAGAGAAGATTCTCTTCCAGAGCACACTTGGAAACCTTTAAACTGTTGTTTCGAATCCGGAGCTGGTCATTTTTATCACCGAGCTCCATATTTTCGTCTAACAGTTTATCCAGACATGCTAGGAGCAACAAGGCAACATCATTATTTTCCTGATTTTTCTGCAATTTCTCGAACGTTTTATATATAGAGTCGCTAAATTCCTTGCTTCTCACAAGAGGTGAGTTAGCAAATGGATCTATCTTCATAATTACATCAAATAGTCTGCACCAAGGATTATCATTCCTCTTCATGCCACCAGGAGAGTCTTCAGTAACTCTAGGCTTCATTGGGTTGGAGAGCTGGCTCCAGAAACTACCAGGCCCACTAAAGAAATTCATCCTTTCAATTCTGTTTCTCTAGAACCACTCCTGTTACCAAAATCTGTATTAGTCAGGGTTCTCTAAAGAAACAGAAGCAACAGGACGAATATATATATAACTATATACAATTTATGGATTTTCTCACGTGACAGAGCTCAAGTAGTCCAACAGTAGCCGCGCCGAACTGGAGAGGCTGAGAATCCAGGGAACTGCTCAGTCCGCAAGGCTGGATGTCTCAGTAGTCCCAATCTGGTGCTGAAGGCCCGATGGATTCCAGGAGATCTGCTGGTCTCAATTCACGCTGGGATCTGACGGGTTGATCACAGCAGCAAGACAAACTCACCAGTGAGAGAGAGGCAAGCCACAGGAAAAAGGGACCTGATCCCTCTGGCATGGCCTTTTTACTGCCTGCCAGCAGAAGGTAATGCCCACATTTGGGGTGGGCCATCCGGGTTGAGGTAGTCTAATCTGAAGATCCTTTTTCTCTTATTTGTTCCTTAGTCCAGTGAGTTGACACCCAGGATTAACCATCACAATGCCCATAGCAATTTGGCCAAGGGACCTAAGAGATTACTTTGTTCCTTGCCATCAGAGGTCAACCAAGTCTTAGGGGACTATGCATGGAGGCCTCTCTTGAAATGTCCTGCAAATGTGGGTCACCAGTCTTCCTGTTCAGGGAGGTCTTGGAGAGCCAATAATGGGACTTCAGTCAGTGTCCAGTCTATAAGGAGGAAAATTTGCTTATGCTTCAGAAAAGGAAGCCTGGTCTAGCAAGACCTGATTTTGTCCTCAAGTGGATGGAACTGGTAAATGAAAAGCTTAACATTAAAAAAAAAAAATTAACAACAACACCTCCCTACCCAAGACATCCTCTGTAGCTGTGCCTCATCCTTTTAGGATGAGTTTTTCTTCCCCTTATGGGGCTTTGGGCCATGCATTCAACAGGGATATGGCCATCAGTTGTTTACTGGTCTGTACTCCACTTTGTCCATGCCCAGCATAGTGCTCAAGGCATGAAGATTTCTCTGAAAATTTGTATGAGTTGAGGAGGCAGCCGCAGTGACTGGTAAACCAGTTTGTATATTCTTATTCACGGAATTTGAAAAGGGCCTTATTTGAGGGTGAATGATTGTGAAGCACTGTGAAGGATTTTGGGGGAAACCCTACATTATACCTTGCTTAGCATTTCTCATTTAAAAATGTATTTTATATTTTTATAAAGGTATATTTTGTTTGTTAAACATATTCTCCCTTTTCCCTTCTATCCTCCCTTTCACATCTCTTCCCCCTCTGGTTAGTCTTCTTTTCCCTCAAAACCCTTTTACTTTTACTTTCATGTCATATAGACATGCATGAGTTTATCTATATACTATATAGAAACCACAAATGAGAGAGAATACATAATATTTATGTTTCTTAAGTAGGCTTGATTCACTTAATATGATGATTGCCATTTTCATTCATTTTCCTGAAAATGGCAAAACTTCATTCTTCTCACTGAAAAGAAATTCCATTGTGTTTATAAACCACATTTTCCTCATCCATTCTTCTGCTGTTGGGCACCTATGTCAGTTACATGACTTAGCCGTTGTTAATAATGCTGTAGTAAATGTTGATGTACAAGTATGTCTATGGCATTTTGACTTGGAATCCTTTGGGCAAACACTCAGGAGTGGTATAGTTTGGTCATACAGAACATCCATTTTGAGCTTTTTGAGAAGCTTCCATTATAACTTCCATGGTGTTGGAGTAGAAGTTTCATTGGCCATTCCTCAGTTGATTGGCCATTCATCTAGGTTGATTCTGACAAAGGCAGCAATGAACGTGAATAAGCAGATATTTGTGTAGGGCATAGAATCTTTTGAGTATATTCTCAAGAGTCGTATGGGTGGATCACATAGTAAATCAATTTTCAGGTTTTTGAGGACCTTTCCCATAAGAATTTCTATAGTGGCTGCACTGGTTTTCACTCCCACCAATAGCGGACTTCCTTTTTCTCCACATCCTCACCAGCATGTGTTGTTTGCTTTTGAATCTTAGCCATTCTGATTGGGGTGTGATGAAATCTCAAGGGGGTTTTGATTGGCATTTCTGTGATGAATAACGACACTGAAAAATTTTAAGGTATTTTTCAGACATTTGCATTTCATCTCTAAAGGACTCCCTGATCATCTCCTTGCTCTAATTTTTAATTTTTGTATTTCATTTTATGGACTCTGTCTCCTGAAGCTCTTTATCAGGTTTCCATAGACCCTCAAACAATACTGACCATTGTTCCTGCTCTTGGTTGTCCACCAGAACTTGACAGTAAGATTCTATCGCTGAACACTACATACATGAGTTATGTAGTAGTCAGTATGCTGAGAATTACACATGCGCAGAGCTTGTCACTCATCAACCTAACCTGCCTCAGGCAGGAGAGACCATACAAGCAGCTGAGTTGCAGACGGGCGAATCACAAGGCGAAGCGGGAATGCAAACAGCACTTAAACCCTAACCCTGCCCTCAATAAACGAGTCGCGGCAGCTCGCCCTCTGTCTGCATTTACTCAATTCCCAGAGTCTGTGTCTTGACTCTCTGCCTCTCACCCCCTTTCCTTCATGGTCAGAGCCCGAAATTCCCCAGGAGACCCGGGGGATTGTCTCCAGAGTTATAGAACAAACAAGGAGAAAACAAGCTCATGATGATTGGATTAGCAACCTGAATCCTACCTGTGGAGCTATTGGCAACTGAGAGCTACTGGAAGAGAGAGGTCAATTTCCTTTGTCAGTTAACCAGGGCCTAGTGGATGGACCAATACTGAAGGATGTTTGGGGACACAAATTAGACTCTATAGGCCTTTATATATAAAATAGAGTATGTTGAATTGGACAGGAGTAGTAAGAGGAGGTGTGGAGAGGGGACGGGATCTCATTGGGATAAAGACATATTGTATGAAAATTGCAAAAAATGAATAATAAAAAGGGAAAAAGAAACAAACGTCAGTTTTTAACTGATAGTGGCAGGTTATAATCAAAGGTGAGGATCATAGCATTTTCTCAAAGAGATGGTCTTCTAGCTTTGTCTCCTGATTCCTGGCCTTTACACACAGGTAATATCCACTGTGCTTTGCTTCCTCTTTGTATATCTATGGAAGTATGTTAGTTTCTAATTTGCAGAGACTGAGATTTTTTTTTTACCACTGTCCCTTGCTCTGTAGTAATAAGCAATACACCTTTTAGTGAGTTGCAAGATCATCTGCTTTCTGTGATAAAATAGAAAATGCTTTTCTATTTTCTATTCAGTTATTTACGATTCCTTATTCCATGAACATATTTCTGTTTTAAAATCTATCACTCACTTTTGTCAACATTGTACTATGATTGCAGTTCCATGCACTTGTGGACAAATAAATAGAGAGGATATAGTTTGGCAAACTATGATTATTCTTTTAAATATCTATCCAAGATTTTAACACTTAATGACCCCTTATCATAAGGAAAAAAAATTATCAAGTAGATTACATGGCTCAGTTTTTCCTCCCTGTCCTCTCTTAATTAATTTCAAGGTGAATCCCAAAGGGACCACGAGAAGGTGAAATGACAATAAGATGTTTCAGACCTGTTCTATTTTCATTTCCTAAACTCAGTATCTCTTAAAATTGGAAATCAGAATCCAGGTGTTGGCACGACATTTGCCTTGGGAGATGTGAGAATGAAGGTCATACTGTAGAAGGCCACTAAAGCATGAATATTGCATGAGGGATTAATTGTCAGGAGCACGTGAGAATTATGGCAGCAATATGCAGAGTCTCAACAATTACCGAGATGGGAAAACAGTCTCATATCTCCAAACACAAGAGGGCTCTAAAACAACGATGAAGAAGAGATTAACTTCATGAATAGTAGAAGATGCTGTGGAGCAAGTCAACAGAAGGAGTTGCACTGCACTAGTTGACCCAAAGTCCTTTACAGTGGAAATGTGAGCAACATGGTAGCTGAGTCTCTGTTTAAAAAATAGTAGTGGGATACACTGAGGCATTTCCAGGTTTTATGGGTTACCTTCCAGTCAATATGTTCTTATTTTGTGAATTTATAGCAATAATGTGGTCTATTGATGATTTAAGTTTATCACCCAAAGCTTGAGGCACAATTAAATCCTAAGCACTAATGGTAATTCAATTATGTTCTTTCATTCCTATTTACTAAAGCAGAAAATTGAATCATTAGTCTTAGGACCATGTTTCTTGTGTGGGTAGGGAGGGGACAGAGAAGTGCCTTTCTTTCCCCAAGAAATCATAACATGTTCTTCCAGGGAGTATAGGAAAATATCTATTTATGATAAATTTTAAAATTCATTATTATGATATACATGACCCTCAGCACATGAAGTACAGCAGAAAAGCTAAAGGAAACTTCTTGACTAAGAAATTTTCTCTGTGTCTCAGGGATTCCACTACGGAGAGGAAAAGAAGCGGTTCTGGTAGGACATGCTGAAGGACATATCCTCATAGGATACAACACTCAAGAAGTGCTGTGGCAAAGGCATGGACAGCAGGCATCCTACCAGGACGTTATGCCTGCCCTTCGTTTAACCAGACTCAACTTAACAGAGACTTTCTTAGCATTTTGGTTAACAGAATTTCAACTATGCCACATTTGACTTCTTTCTTTTGCTTAAACTATGTTTGGTAGTATACAGACATGACCTTTGTGTAATGGTTTGTTTGAAGCCAGAGGTATTTTTTTATGGCAATGCAGAATTCTGTCCAGTTTGCTGGGACATAAGAAAGAGAAACTATCAAAAACAGATGGTTCTTTTGATTTGATTCTTAGCAAGCTGGGGTAGTGAGGGCTCTAATGCCTGGAATCTGTTCATCTATTTCCTTGCTTTAGTTGGAGGAGGCATATGAGTAAGAAATGCTTCCCCCGCCCCCTTTCATCTTTTCATTTCTCACTAAGCTTGTTAGGAGAAATGACATTAAGGAATTCTGTGTAAGTGTTAAGTGTGTCCCTGCTTTCAAATCTAGCACTGTTTAAGGGTACAAAACCATCCAGGGAATTTGAGAAAAAGAAGGAAAGTCTGTAAATCATGTAATTATCAGATAGTTTGAAGAGTATTGGTTTCAATTAGGTTTTCATTGAGATCCAAATAACTCATGTCAAAATCAATAAATAATGATTAATTTAATCATCCAAGATTGTAATCAATCGAGTTCACAAGCTAAATGCTGTATTCTTTTTTTTTTATTTTATTTATTTCTGTACATGTATGAATGTACTGTCTGCATGAAAGTTTGTGCACCCGTGTTGTGCAATGCCGCGGAGGTCAGAAGAGGGTGTCGGATTCCCCTGGAACTGGAGTTCTCCTGGAACTGGAGTTTCAGATGGTTCTCGGCCGCCATGTGGGTGCTGGGGATTGAACCCGGGTCCTCTGTAAGAGCGGTCGGTGCTCTTAACCACTAGGCCATCTCTCCAGCCCCAATGCTGTATTCTTTTAAGACTGTATTTTCTTTTCCTTTCCACTTAAAATATTTTATATGTATGAGTATACTTATTGCATGTGTGTAAGTGCACCTGTGTCATGCAGTGCCCATGAAGTCAGAAGGGCCTCATATTCCCCTGGAACTGGGGTTATAGACAGTTGTTAGCCACCAGACAGGTGCTGGGAATTGAACCTGGGTCCTCTGCAAGAACAATCAGGGCCCTTAACTACTGAGCCATCTCTCTTGCCCTCCTTTCCACTTTTTAAAAAAAATTAATGAGTGTTCTGTCTATAAATACTTTCTAAAACGTTCACTATTTTTTTGTAATTGTTGGAAATGTCCTGTTTAATATGTATATACACCATAGGCAAATCCCATCATGTGATCCAGTGATACTATACTTGGGCAGGCTCTCCACTTTTTGCAGCATTTCTCAGCTAACAATAATTTGGAAAAATATAAAAGGAACAAAAATATTAATAAGCGTGTTAAATATCTGAATTCCCACATTGAGCTCCCCTCCCCAATAGGTACTGCTTATCTACTCAGGAGGCAACAAGAAACTCGGTTTGCCAGGTAAGGGCTTTAGGCCAGTATTTGTCACCAATATTCTGAGGGATGATAATAGATCATTGGGATAACAAGTTGCTTGAATAGTTATGCAATTGTCAATAATCCTGGTCAAGTTATGGCTTGTAATACTTAGACATAACATGAAAAGGGAGGGCTGGATGTCACATTCCAGCATGAATATGTCTCCTTAGGTCAAACCAGAAAAAACTCAAAGCTAGTCTGTGGAATATTCTTCCAATCACTCTGACACAAGCAATGTGGTATGAAGACTCTGTTTTCATAATAATATTCAAAATCTTTGTAAATAATACAATATTTGATCAACTATGCCATAGACTATTTTTCTACACAGAATATTAATACAAAATTTTCATGTAGAAAGATAAAAGAAGCACATATATATATATATATATATATATATTATTATATGTATATATACAATAGTTTAGAAGTAGCTTAAGAAATTATGTAAGCATAACGTTTTTGGATGTATTGTGTTATTTGTCAACTTCTAAGAATTTCAATTTTCTTATATTTATTTATTTATTTATTTATATTTATTTTGTGTGTATGAATGTACTGTCTGCATGTAGGTTAGTGCACCCATGTCGTGCAATGCCGCGGAGGTCAGAAGAGGGCGTCTTATTCCCCTGGAACTGGAGTTACGGATGGTTCTCAGCCGCCGTGTGGGTGCTGGGGATCGAATCCGGGTCCTCTGCAAGAGCAGTCGGCGCTCTTAACCGCTAGGCCATGTCTCCAGCCCCAGAATTTCAGTTTTCTAAATCCAATTAAAAATTATTGAGCTTTTGTAGTTTCATAGAACAGTTCTTAATTTGAGACACCCTCCCTCATTCACGTCCCTCCAACACCTCAACAGATCTCATTCATGTATTCTGCCATACATGGTAAGTCCCATCCAGATAAGCATTTGTATCCAGTTGTCCTTAAGTGCAAATTCATCCACTGGAGTCTAGTCAGCCCATCTAGAGGTCATAAGTAAGGCCTACTCTCCCTCACCCAGTAGTAATCAGTCTCCCTTAGTTTTCAGTCTAGTGCTGGCCTGCCACCCATTTCTCTCCTCCCCTCTGGGACCTTCCTTAATTGAGTTGGCATGGGTCCTGTGCTCAATGCCACCATTGCCACAAGTTTACATATATAAATTTCTGGTGGCCTGAAATCCTCTGCTCCCCTGTGTTCATCAACCAGCCCTAGCTCTTACAATCTTTCCACCCCATCTTCCACAATGATCCCAGAGCCCTGAGGTTTAATATAGGAGTCCTGTTCAGGGACATACCCTCTGCAGTCTCTTATTTTAATTAAGAATTTAAAATTTTTTGTTTTATGTATAAACCCATAGTGATTTTTAAATTTAATTCTCTATTTCTATTTTAAGTTAATTTCTATAAAATATATCCTTATTTGCATAATCCCCCAAACCAGGATTTTAAAATGTGAATATGCTATACTAATTCGTAAGAGAAGTACTAGACTTTGGTCTCTCTTCATGTGTGTGCAGAGGTGTGAAATACCCTGATGAAGGCAATTCTTAGTGTCTCTTAGTGCCTCTGTGCTCTCAGCAGCATCTCAGTTTTCTCAGTTTTCCATTAGTAAGTCTGGGCTGAATTTAGGCTCTGACAGGGCTCATGATTAAGTAGTTCATCCAATATTTTGTTCTCAGTCCTGTCCAAAAGGATTAATTCAACATAAATTATCGAGGAGGAAATAAATCTTGTTAATTCAAATAAGCCTAAATAAGAGTAAATCTTTCTTGTTCTTAGAGAAAATAACTGTGACTAAAATGTAGTGAGAAAGGATGTAAAGAGTTTAGTCTATTAATAAAAAGAATAGTTTTGTTCGGATGGCTTCCTGATGGGCTTTAGCTAAGTCTCATCTTGGATATCATTTGAAATATATCTAAAAACAAGGAAGAGTATGCAATTTATCATTTAGCTGCTATTTGCCCTCAGCACACAATAGAGCCATGTGTGGTTTTGGTTCCCAGTGAGCGATGTCTTTTTTGGCCCTTGGTGAGAACTCAGGTTCCCTAGTATAGATATCAATCTTAATTGAATGTACATGGTGACAAAACACAGAAAGTAAAACTGAGAAGGGCACCTAAATAGCACAGCCTGAGTGGGTTATAACTCAACTTTCTCAAGTGAGAGACCAGCAAAGCAAGGATGGTGTCACTGTCATAGATCCCTGGGAAATAGGAGACGTTTCTTTTCTGAAAGTTGCAGCCGCAGCTTAGAATTCTGAGCTCTGAGTTGCTATGCACCATGCATTCAGAGGACTCAAGCACCAGCAAACCCCCTGTCTTAGGAATAAAATATGAAGGCTTTCACCTCTGCTTTATCTTCATAACCACATACCCACATTCTATAAAAGTTCCAGTCTAACCTTCTGCCCTAGTCTCCCCACTTAATAAACTAACTACATTTCTGGTAACTGCTTTTGCTTTATTTCTTATGATTTATTGGTTAATAAAATGCATGGTACTAGATAGATAATCAAAGTTCCCAGGGATTAATGATCATGATTATTACCATTTTATAAAAATGGTCGCAAATGGAATCTTATTATTAATGAGGTAATAAAATGACATGTCACATGTTAAATGACACTTTGAACTTATTTTCATGTCTCTTCATTAATCAAACTAAATTGAAATATAATTAAACTAGCTATAATTATTTTTGTGTAATTTTTCAGAAAAGGGAGACCCCAAGAAATTAAATAATACTTTTAAGAGCACTGTGTCTTTTTTACAGAGTCCCTGGGTTTGGTTCACAGCACTCACATTGTGGCTAACAACCATCCATAACTGGAGGAGATTCGACACCCTCTTCTGGCCTCTGTTACACACATGGATGCACTTACATGTAGGCAAAACACTCCTACACATAAAATAAAAATAAAATTTAAATTACAAAAATACATCCAAAATAATGAGGGTAAGATAAAGGAGACAATATCTCTGGGAAGAAGAGTTGATATAAATACATTATTAAAGAATGGTGATATTTCTGTATTCTCTATAGAACAAGATGAGGTTTCATGTGTCATATAACTATACTTAATATACCTTATATATTCTATTACAATAATGAGAACTGTAAGGGTAGAGATTGACTCTTTTGTAATTGCATTTCCAAATCCTTGTGAACTCCACTAATTTGATTAATCTCTCATTGACTTTCTCCTAAAATACCTTTCTAGGCATTGTTTCTGGGGCTTGAGACTATTGGAATGATAAGGTTTTATTTAAGTAAGCTTAATTCTATTGTATTTTAAGACTTAGTAAAAGTAAAAATGTCTATATTAAACAACATTGGTTTAAAGGTTTTAATAAAAACAGTAATACATCTAAGTTAATTGGAAATATAAATTGTTGTTGTCCACATCTGTTTTACTTAAAATCTGTATAACAATAACTTTGGGATTAACATATACAAATGTTCTCTATAATTTTTGTGTTATACAGTATCATCTTGTAACATTCTCTTTTACCTGTAGGATACTTTAACTTAAGGAATTAAGTTTGCTTCCCAAATTAAAACTAAACAGTCACCTAGAACAGCTTGGATAAATTTAATGAAATTTATACCTTGATTCCCGCTTATAGGTATGTGTACTACAACTGCCTTTTTGAGACTCATGGGTCAAAAAATAAAAACCTAAAATAAAAAAGGGGGGATATAGTTATATATTAAATCTTTTTGTCAAAAATTTTCAATTTAATCTTAAAACTAACTATGGGAAAAGATTTGTATATCCCCACAGGGCAAAAATACTTTTAATAACCATCTATCCTAAGAAAGAAAGTAAAAACACTTATCCATCAGCTTACTTCAATGTAGATCAAGACTGAACCCACATCCATCAGCTAACCTCCATGCAGATCAGGATTGACCACACCTCCATCAGCTAACCTCCATGTAGATCAGGATTGACCCCAAATCTATCAGCTAACCTCCATGCAGATCAGGATTGACCACACCTCCATCAGCTAACCTCCATGCAGATCAGGATTGACCACACAAGATGTTGAATTCCTGTAGCTCCAGATTATGGACATGTGAGTGAGGCAGGGAGGGACTCAGTGTGAGCACACCTCTCAGAGGCATGCTTGTTGCTCATTGTTTGGGAGGAGAGACAAATCTGACAGGACTTCCAGTGATGGTCGGAAGTGTTAGATACACTGGGATAATTAAAAATGCTTTTTTGTCTGAAGGCAGATTTACACCCATGAAATAAAGAAAAACAGGGTAGTATACTGAACAGGATAAAAATATTCTTTTTATTATGACATCAAATGAAAGGCAAATCACTGCTGTGCTCTGGGGAATAAATGAATATAAAGATTCAGATGAAGAAGGAATTCTAGTAATGTCCGATTGATCTAGAAAACAATATCATGTACATTCACTACCCTAATATCTTGTCCTGTTTATTAAGATAATTCTTGTATATGAACATCTTGCAATAATCAATAATGTTGTAAACTTAATGCTTTTGTCAGATTGAAGATACTATTGTTTGTTTTGTATCTACTGGATAAGGCACTTGCCTGGAGTATTCTCTTCACTTTTTCATCAAATTGGTAGTTGACAGGTTTTTGCTTCTTTTTTTTTTTTTTTTTAAATCTCATCATATTACTCAACTTTTTTTTTTTTTTTTTTTTTTTTTTTGAGACAGGGTCTACTTAGCCCCAGTGGCCTGGACCACGATCTGTAGACCAGGCTGGCCTTGAACTCACAGAGATCCACCTGCCTCTGCTTCCCAAATGCTAGGATTAAAGGCATGCATCACCATGCCCGGCTTAAAGACGTTTCTTAGCCGCCATGTGGGTGCTGGGAAGTGAATCTGGATCCTCTGCAAGAGCAGCTGGGGCTCTTAACCGTTGAGCCATGTCTCCGGCCCCTCAACATTTTAAGGCTAAATATTTTATTATAAAAGCTAATATTTAAAAATTTTATACTAAATTAAAATACTTGATGTACAGATTCATTCATATAATACCTCTGTGTATCTGAACAAGGCAGGAATAGGGAAATTGGAGATGCTTTTGCAGGTGAAGAAATCACTTTGCGTCTGTCATATATGTTAAGGCCGCTAGAGTCAAGTTTGTGTTCCCAGTTGTCTCTCAGTGCAGGTTTATCTCCCGGAGTCTAGTCAGCTTACTAGAGTCTCTCATTTACTGACGATCAGCTCTCTCTCACCCAGCAGTAATCAGTTGCCAATGGTTTATTATTATTATTATTATTATTGATGCTTTGTGTATTTCATACGTCATTTTCCAATTCAGTTCAGGTATATATCCCCTTCCCTTTCCCCCACCCCACTCCTACCCATCCCAGATCATGCATTCTGCCATAACTTTTCTGCATCTTTCTCTGTTTGTTTTTGTTTTGTTTTCATTTTTTTAACAATAAGTGATAATTTGTGAGTACAAGCATCTTTCATGTAAAACCAATTTGCAAGCAGTTGTGCCCAAACCCACACAGCTCATGGGTCCCACCATCCATCAGGGGGGGCTTGTATGTTCAATCAAGTTGATCAAATGAGTGTCCAGTCTATATTGTTGTAGTTTCACCATTCACCCCAATCGCAGCCCTTACATTCTACCGTACCCCCTCTTCCGCAGATTGTTCCCTAGGCTTAGAAAAGGGGCACACGTGGATGAGATGCAAAACAGTCTACTTTCTCTGGAGCTGTTGTCTTGGTCTCTAGTCAATTCTGGCTGTTTTCTTTCATGGGCTGCCAGCTTGTCCAGGCATAACCTTTCGATCCTACTAATGAAGCACATGCTATTAGATATATAGGTATTTAAACAGTATAATATATAGCCTTTGATCCTACTAATGAGGCACACGCAATTAGATATATAGGTATTTAAACAGTACTAATTGTTATGGTAGGTTACTTTGGTATAGACACAGATGTTTGGATGGTGTGTTAATCCATGAATTACATTTTCTTCTGTTAAGTATGACAGGGTCTTCGTGTGGTTTATAACGTCTCCTAACCATTAGAGGATGTAAGCTTGTGGCATCAGCCATGGCTTCTAGGTGCCACAAAGGTTTTAATACAAGAGACTTTCTTTTTTTTTTTTTTTTAAGGTAAGAAAGTTTCTGCTTTTATTGAAAATTTATATATGACTCAGTATTGTAATAAATAAACATAACCATTTTCACAAAAAACAGAGCTGTGCTGGAGAGGAAAGTAAGGACCAGGGAGATTTCCTTGTGGTGCCAAGACAGATCCTTGTATCAATACAGAATAAATCTTAACTCCCCTCCATAGAATAAGGAGAAATATGATGATGATGAGGTCGTTTTCCAGCTGTATATTGGAGCCAGCTGTTATAGAGTTATTCTCTTGTAAAATTGGTAAAACTGCCTTCTTTAATTGACTAATGGACATAGAAACTGTGAAAAGGATTATTCTCTATTCAGAACCAAATATAATGCTAAAGTCTCCTTAAGCTATGCACACTTAAGCAAAATATATTAATACAGGATCTCTGACATCAACAATGGATTATTCTACCAAGGAGATGTTGGCCAGGGGATCCAAGCCCCCACAAATGGTAAAGGCTCCTTGCCTCCAAACTGGGATATCTGCAGGAAGAGAGGCAGTAAGGCCCTGCTGTTGAAGACCTGATATAAACATGGGAGAGATGTATGGAGACCACACTTGCATGTATACAGATGGTCTCTGGAATGCCAGAGAGTGTTACCAAAGGCCACTAAAGCAATAAAGCAAATATAGGTCTCCTTGAGTCAAGCAAGACTCCTCTGTCAGCACCAGCTACACCTCATCTGCCTGGAAATACTGTGCAGCAGTGGCAGCCATATGTCTGTATATCCCAAATCTAATTGGCTATTAGCTCTCTCCTTGGAGGAATAACACATGGCCAATAATTCTTTGGCTGAGGTTGGAGCCTGCTGCCCATTTCCCCAGTTCTAGTCTGTTTTATTTTTATCTGATTGTGTCACCATGAGTCTTGTGGAAGCTGTCACCTTTTCTGTTATTTCCTATGAGCAAGTTTCCAGAGAACTGGAAGACTCTGTTTTCTTATTGTAATCCACCAACAGTGGTTCTTACAATTTTTTTACTTCCTCATTTGCAAGGTTTCTGAGTCATGGGTGAGTGAGGTTTAATATAGGAGTCCTATCCAGGGACACACTCTCTTGTTCTCTACACTTTGGCCAGTTGTGTCTTTCTTTGTGCATTATATTCTGTTGCATGAGGAAACTTTGCTGGTCAGAGTTGAGAGATGCATTAGTATTCTTTCTACCCCCTGTTCTGCCATGTTTCATGAGCTTAGAGATTATTATGGAAGAGAGAAAGATTATAAGAGCCAGAAGCAGAAGATGACAATAAAGAGACTTTGGGGACTGGAGAGATGGCCTAGCGGTTAAGAGCGCCGACCGTTCTTACAGAGGACCCGGGTTCGATCCCCAGCACCCACATGGCGGCCGAGAACCGTCTGAAACTCCAATTCCAGGAGAACTCCAGTTCCAGGGGAATCCGAGACCCTCTTCTGACCTCCGCGGCATTGCACGACACGGGTGCGCAGACTTGCATGCAGACAGTACATTCATACACATACAGAAATAAATAAAATTAATAATAATAAAAAAATTAAATTAAAGAGACTTTTGTGGACAACAGGAGAAATGAACATATGAACGCACAGCATTTGTGACAGCATGCACAAGACCAGTTCAAGCTCAAGCCAACCAGGAAAAAAAAATCTCATCATGGAAAGGGAGGTGGGAAAGCTGTCCCATCCCTAACTGAGGAGCAATTAGTAAATGGAAAGCTGCTAGGAAAGGGAGCTCAGTATTATTTAAGAGTCTGGCACCTCATAAGGTTGAACATGTTTTACTGGGTGTCCACACACCCAAGTGTACGAGCAGCAAAAATTGGACTCACAGGCTTTAGAAAAATAAGATGATAACAGAATGTTGGGGGGTGGGATGAGGGTGGACATGGAAGGAGTTGAGGAGGGGGGGTGAATGTGATCAAAGTGTACTATATGAAATTCTCAAAGAACTAATAAAACATATTTAATTAAAAGCATCAGAGCTGATATCCCTATAACAAAATACTCCAATAGTAAGAAAGGACATAATATATCTATTTTGTAATAAATTTGTATAATTTGGTGGATTTCAGGAATGAAGACTCAAAGGTCTAGGAAGCACTATTCTATTCTTTTGCTCAGTCTTGATGAAACATGAGAAACCATGTTATGTTGAGCCCAGTCAAGCACAGATCTGCGGGTAGTGTTGATGTTCTCAGTTTGGTTAAAGGTAAAGAAAAGGGGTGTGATTTAATAGCAATAGATTGGAAAATGAATAGGCAAGGCTTAGCTGTTTTTATTTGGCCTTGAGGTGTATCATTCTTTCCTTCCAGGCACAGGGGCAAGGAAGAGCCCTCTAGAAGAAAGGTGCTCTGAATTAATATCAGAGGATATAGTTTGGAGAATTTCTTTATAGCTAGATTTTACAAAGAAAAGTAAGATATCATATCTCTCAGTTTTATTACTAGGATTCTGGAAGAGGAATTCTAGTTCTCTTTCTTGCCTTGAGGAAAAAGGGAGACAAGATGATCAGAGTAATATTTCCTTCTGATGTCCTTCCATTGTCCTTCATGACTACTCAGTTTGCCAAAGTACCATTTAGGGGGGTATCATTTTCTGATCTCCAACACTATAATGAAAAATATCTCTATCACATCTGTGAATTCCTATAAGCTTTGTTCTATTTTAAGCTGATTAATTTAATCTAGATGATCAATCCATTCAAAGGTCTTGAAAAAGAAAATAGAATCATAACTCTAGACTCCCATTCGCATTGTTCTCAGGTTATTATAAGTAACATCTATGCTTGTAAGAATGAAAAAAATGCTTTCTCCAAAAGTGATTGTGACCTCATAGCATTGTCTCTTACCTTCCAATTGGTCCCACTTCATCTTGTAATCCAAAGAACATCAAAGATGGTCTGGTTATTGAGAAAGCAATGGATTTACTATGAGGGTAGGTTCTCCACTCATTTCCATTCAGCTTTGGCCAAGATAGAAAGGGACGTTTCATTATACTGTCCACACATTTTTCAGAAGATGACTTATTGGGAGTCAAGCATGTGTTAAGTCCCTAGAATTCCTGATAAAAAGTTACATATCTATAGCTTTATTTCTATATAAGAGTCAGACATGTTTGTCTGGTTTATGAAACTAGAGTTTGGCTTATAGGATAAAAATTTGACTTAGGATGAAATCCATACATATGGAGTTTGGAAAAAAAATCATGTTTGGCCAGTGTGCTCTCATTCTGCACCATTGGGTAAAAGTCTGATCACTTTGGTTAGCAATAGAATCTGTAACTATTCTCACTACACACAGGTGTCATTCCCCCAAAAGTAAAATAAAGTCATATGGTTAACAATCATTTCTCTAGGTAAGGTTCCTGAGTCCTGTGCTTTTCATATAGTACCTTCTAACTGCTACATACACTGGGTTGGTGTTCTTTTTTTCTTGGGTATTTCTTCAATTTCTTAAGTTCCTATCTCTTAGAAATAGTGGAAACATTTCTCTGTGTAAATGGAATAAAAAAATCACTTCTATCTTTCATTATGCTTTCTTCCAGAAGATTGCTTGGCAGATCTCCCAAAGTTCCTAGGACCTGCTGAGCTCAACAGAGCATGTAGCTGTGGTGGATAATAACTATTTTCTCAGTTCAGTTAAAGGTGTTATTATTTCATATCTCTGCAGAAGAGCGACCAAGAAATGAGTGAAGTTTCCTGCTTTTTCTTTCTTTTTAGCAAAAAATTCCTTTGTCTTAAGATCCAATAAGTAGACACTGCCTAGGCCAAGAGGCAGGTCCTACGAAGAAGAAATATGAAGCCAATAGTGGTAATTTGTCATTACGGAGGTAGGAGGAAGGGGAGTGGGTATGACACAGGAAAAATTGGCCTGCCTTTATAATGCCTTAAGTGTTTCTATACTGAGGGTTTTTTTTTAGTTTGTTTTAGCAATCATATTATTGATAAAATATCTATTGATAAACATTTTTAAATTTTTTTCCCCGAGGTATGTTCTAACCCAAGACACATGTGAAAGCACAGCATTTTCCTTTGTTCTAAAAGCAAGTCATCAGATGGTTTCCTAGCAAAGCAACTTAACACATTTGTAATTGATTTCAGCAAAGTTTCTTCATGTTACATCTTTGTTATATTTGGTCCAACACTAGGAGATTTCTAACAAAGAAAACTATTTAGTTCATAATTAGGAAGCCTAAATGTCAGCATTTCACACTTTCTCCTAAGCTCTGAAGTTGCTTCTGGGGCACTTGTGTAAATCCAAGATCTGAATAACACAGAAGTCTTGGTCAAATTATTAGCAAGTAACTTGAAGGAAAACTTTCTCAGCTATGTTCTGCCATCATCAGCATGGTATTGGAACAGATTCAAGAGCATAAGTGAAACATGGACTGTCTTCTCTTTTGAAACAGAACTGAAAATCAGGGCTGGAGACAGATGCAAACCACTATTGAGGTGTGGGGATTGTGCAGATATGACTCTTTTTTTTTTATTTTTGAGACAGGGTCTCCCTTTAGTCCCAGCTAGAGCTCACTATGTAGACCAGGCTGGCCTTGAACTCACAGAGATCTGCCTCTTTCTCCCCCCACCCACACCCAGTGCTGGGATTAAAGGCGTGCTCCACCAGTCCTGGCCCATGACTCAATTTTTAAAGTCAGGTGTCCCTTAAGTACTTGAGTAAGAGGTTGTGGTTATTTACTTGGGAGGGAATAGTTCATCTGTATAGAGAAACAATTCTCCTTAGTTGAGTCAAGTTAACTGAGGACTTTGAAGTTGAAACTTTGTCTTTTGCTTTCTAACCCCCAGAAAATAAGCTTGACTATTGAGACACTGGATTTTTTTTCAAGTTTTTTTTTTTTTTATTCTTTGACAACTTCATACAAGTTTATTGTATTTCATCATTTTTATTTCACCCTACCTTTCTCATCCCTCTCCCACTGTCAATGAACCCTTTCTTCCCAGAAGATCTCCCCTACTTCCTGTCTTTTGTTTCATTTTATTTTTGTGGCCTAATTACAGTTGCTTGCATGTGCATGAATGTAGGGCTATTTATTGGAACATGGGAAAATTACCAGTGGTTACACCACTGCAGAAAAGGACTCCAGAATTAACTGTCAAAAGCTCCTCAGGGAGAGGTGTGGCCTCATTAGCCCCTCCCCTATCTACTACAAAATGTTGACAGCTCCAGTTTATGCAAATCTTCTAAAGGGAACCATGTCTACTGTGAGTTCATGGGCACAACAGCCATGCCATGTCCAAAAGACAGCATTTCAGAGCATCAAGACATCTATTCTTGTGTAAGATGGATGCTAGAAAAAAGTGGAAATACTTAGCATCTGGCAAAATAAAATTAGAGGAGACATTCTTTTTTACTCAGACTAAAAGAAAAAAGAAGTAGTTATCTGGAAGCCTCATTTTCTCTTCCACACCAACAGCAGAGACATGAAAGAGTAGTCCTCGACGGGGGGGGGGGGGGGG